>OU015750.1:77267912-77282968 GCA_907169655.1 Acomys percivali
CTCTCTCTCTCTCTCTCTCTCTCTCTCTCTCTCTCTCTCTCTCTCTCTGGTTTTTTGAGACAAAGTTTCTTATCCTGGACTCGCTTTGTAGACCAGGGTTGCCTCAATCCACCTGCCTCTGCCTCTCAAGTGTTAGGATTAAAGATGGTGTCCAGAGTAAATCAATCATCCAATTTTCATCTGTCACCGATATCAGATCCCTTTGTCTTTGTGAGCTGGTAAATGAAATGACATGTTTCTTAGCAAGATTCTAGCAAACCTCAGTCTGTATGACATTGTCTCTTAGAACAGTGGTGCTTAACTTTCTTAGTGCTGTGACCCTGTAATACAGTTCCTCCTGTGTGGTGACCCTCAGCCATAAAGTTATGTTCTTGCTACTTCATAACTGTAATTTTGCTACCATTATGAATCATAATGTAAATCTCTGTGTTTTCTCATAGTCTTAGGTGAGCCCTGTGAATAGGTCATTCAACCCCAAAGGGGTCATGACCCACAGGTTGAGAACTGTTGTTTTAGTAGCATCATCTGAAATCAGAAATACACTGATGCCATGGAAGAGGCTCAGCTCTCATCTATGACAGGGCCAACTCCCTCATTGAGTAGACTTTTGGCCATCCATATAAGAATATATGAAAACTCTTTTTCAAGCCCAGCCAAATTCCATGCCTGTTATCTATAATTTAAGTTTACTTTTCCAGTGCCCATAGCTATAAATACATAAGTTAGTCTCAATAAACACATGCCTTTTTTCCCAGTGGGTATTTCCTGTTGTTTTCCCCATGGGTTGATGTTTAAATGGCTAGTTCAGGTGGCTCACTGGGTTTGTGTGTGAGGAAGAATGCAGGGACTCAGCACCTTTGGCAGGGATAGCTAAGCCTCAGATAGGTGGCCCCCTGCTTGAGTAATACAGGTTAGAGGTCTTTGCAGATTAGGAAATGCTCAGTGTATCAGCCTGGGAGGGTAGGAGCCAAGAAAAGAAGGGAAGAAACTGATGAGGGTTGGTCTGCTTCTTGGCCTCAAACTGCATGAATCAGCAGCCCTGGGTTATTTTTAAAACAAGTGACTCTGACCTCAGCATAAAGCCAAAGCACTCAGGTTGGGGTAGAGCTCCCCTGTATACATACACACTGGGACCAGAGACTGGGATGCAGGGTCTTCTTCTAGCCCTCCAAAGAGCCTGGATAGTTCTCTTAACAATACTTAAAAGTTTCTGTTGTGGGCTCAGCAGAAAGTACCACCATGCAGTGCTTCCTGGGAAGGGGGCGTGCTGACCAGTAACCAGGTGATGACCTGTGGCCACATGCTGTTGTACGTGGTAAATAGGGAAGGCATGGGTGACATAGAAGAGCATCCTGGGAAGACCCAGAGGGAATCTAAGCTAAGAAGTGAAGGTTACCAAGCTAGAGATAGGGTCGGAAGAAAGCCTCACAGATGGGGCACAGAAGCCAGGGCCTAGGGATCTGGAACCGTATGGCGTCTGGAGCAAGGAAGGTGTAGCTCAGTGGAAAACAGAAGTCAGAGCACTAAGGGTTTTTGAAAAGCATTTTACATAATCCTTCCATCCTTGGGAAATGAGGATCCATGTAGGGATTCAGTCACAATGATGATAGCACATGGGAATGAAGAATAGAAGAGAAAGAGGCGGATTCCCGACGTTCCTCCACTGCAGACCTATGGGTTGGATTAAGGCTTATGACCATAGATAGCCATGCTGGGCATTCATTACAATAAGGGCAGATTCTTGCTTTGCCAAGAGAGACAAAGGTACCAGCTTTAAGAGGGCTAACTTTTTGTTGCTGTTGCTTTTTTACAGACATATTAAATGGTTGCTTTTAAATCATTTTAGAAATGATTTTTTAAGCTGGGCATGGTGGCACATGCCTTTAATCCTAGCACTTGGGAGGCAGAGGCAGGCGGGTAGCTGTGAATTCGAGGCCAGCCTGGTCTACAAAGTGAGTCAAGGACAGCCAAGGCTACACAGAGAAAGAAATGATTTTTAAAATTGCATTTATTTATCTGGAGTGGGGGTAGGGTATGTCTGTGTCAGGGATTTCTTGGGCAGAAGTCAGAATATAACTTTTTGGGAGTCTGTTTTCTCTTTCTGATGACTCAGGGCATCAGGTTTAGCACTTGTAACAATGACTAGAGTTCTCAGTTCCAGCAGGGGACAAAGGATTACAAAGTGTGGAGCAAGGAAACAGAGATAAAAGGCGTGTTGCCAAAATACTTCTGTTTTTATTGTGGCTATTCACTACTTAAGATTTTTATTCTGTTTTGGTTTTCAAGACAAGGTTTCTCTGTGTAGCCCTGTCTGTCCTGGATCTCACAGAGATCCACCTGCCTCTGCCTCCAGAGTGCTGGGTTTTAAAGGCTTGCGCCACCACTCCTGGCTCATTTATTTTTGAGACAAGGTATCACGTGTCCCAGGCTGGCCTCAAATTTACTATATAACCAAGGTTGTCCATGAATTCCTGCTGGCCCTGCCTCCACAGTGCTGGGACACTGGCACCAGCACATGCGGTTTGTATGGCTCTGGGGTTGATTCCAGGTCTTGGTTTATGGTGACTCAAGCTAGGACTGACTGACTGACTGTTGTGTCTGTTATCCCAAGAAACTGAAAGAGGAAGAGTGGTGTGGCAAGGGTGAGTCCAGCCCGAGCTACAGAGTGAGCCCAGGCCACCCTAGACTGTAAACCAAAAGCTAGGTTCAAAAATTCAAACTCATGCCAGGTGTGGTGGCACAGGCCTTTAGCATCAACACTCAGGAGGCAGAGGAAGGTGGATCGCTGTGAGTTCAGCCAGGCTGGTCTACAAAGAGAGTTCCAGGACAGCCAAAGCTACACAGAGAAACCCTGTCTCGAAGTATAAAACATCAATTGACAAACCCTGACAGGTGATGGTGAAACACACCTTTAATCCCAGCACTTAGGGAGGCAGAGGAAGGCAGATCTCTGAGTTTGAGGCCGGCCTGGTCTACAGAAAGTTTCAGGGCAGCCAGGGTCACACAGAGAAAAACCCTGTTTTTAAAAACCTTTAAAAAATAATAAATAAAAAAGGCAATATGGCTTAGTGGTAAGGACACTTGGTGCCAAACCAGAGAACCTGGGTTGAATCCTTTGTTCAATCCCTGGTAGAAAGAGAGAATTGACTTCCAAAAGTTGACCTCTTACACACACACACACACACACACACACACACACACACACACACAATGTAAAGAAAAACAATACAAATAACAACAACCCAAAACTTGAATGTGCTAGCTAGCAGTAAAGACTGGATTTGGACATGTGTGGTTGTACCCTCTTGGCCACCCTCCCTGCAAATGCACTGGAGGAGTGGTTTGCAGTAGGTTTGGAGGGTTAGCAGAACCAGCTTCCCTGGCTGGAAGCTACTTCCCTCACCTTAATCTACTGTACTAATCAGGCCCATGGCTCCTGAGACACACGGGGGGGGGGGGGGGGGGGGGGGACCAGCAGCTCTTGAAGGAGTGTTTTGTTTTGTTTTCCACCTTCCCCTAAGCACTTTTAGAAAATTTACTTTGCAATCTTCTTCATAGTTGAAATCCTAGCAATTCCGAGGACTTGGTTATTCATCAGAAGTTACGGGCCCGTTCCACAGACTGAGTTTGTGCTGAAAATATCTGAAATTCAATGCTGGGTTGAACTGTAAGAGAGAAGCTTGGCTCTGACTTCTGTGCTGGCAAGGATGAAGGCTGAAGTGTAGGTCAGCGACATGACTCAGCAGTTTACTGCATGGCATGTCCATGTAGCGCCCGCTGCCCAATCAGGCAAGCTACATACAATCTTATCTAAACACAGATAACCACATTATTAACCTCAGACATGAAAACCAACCACTCAGGCTAATGGGACACAGTTCCTCCTTGTGACATGGACTAGGCCCTTAATTCATAAACGTGTTGCTTCTTCCTGTTCAGCGTCTCAGAAGTGGTGAATACCACTGAGTCCTGTGTCAGTGGCTCTGTGCAGGCAGATTTCACACAAGCCCCTGATGGGTGTAACCTCGAATGGGGGGCCAGGTGATGAGCAGCCAGAGTTTTTGAGGGAGAATCCAGGCTTCTTCATAGCCACCCAAGATGTTTCGTCAAAAGAGGGATTTCCTCTCTGCTCTAGAGACTTTTCTTTCCTTATTTTTCACACCTTAGAATAACAAGGTTCTCAAAACAGTTACCCAGTCCCAGAGACTCTGTATGCAGTAGGGCTGGGAAGGACTAAGCTCGGGTGGTAACAGAGGGTAGAGCAGCACTTTGAACAGCCTGCTGTGTCACTGGACACATTGTCTACTGTTATATCACTCTGTGTCTTTTTCTTTTCTTTCTTTTTTTTTTTTCTTATTTTTTCTTTTTTTCCTCCCCCACACCCCTCTTTTCTTTTGAGACAGGGTCTCACTCTGTAGCCATGGCTGGCTTTCGTGCTATGTAGAACAGGTTGGCCCTGAACTCTTGAGATCACCTACCTTTGAGCACTGGGAGTAAAAACGTGCTATTGCATATACCCACTAAAATCTTTTTTAAAGTTAGAGATGTAGCTCAGTTGGTAGAGCATTTTGTAGTCTATGAACCCTGAGATTCAGCTGGGCAGTGGTGGCACACGCCTTTAATCCCAGCACTCGGGAGGCAGAAGTAGGCAGATCTCTGTGAGTTCGAGGCCAACCTGGTCTACAAAGTGAGTCCAGGATAGCTAGGGCTATTACACAGAGAAACCCTGTCTCGAAAAACCAAAAAACCAACCAACCAACCAAACAAACCTTGGGTTCACTACCCAGAACCACATAAAACTAGGCATGGTGATGGATAATGATTTTTCTAGTACTTGAGATTATATAGATAAATACATAAATAATAAATATATATAAGCAATCAAAATAAACATAAATGGTCACTGGTCCTTGTATATGTCAAGTTCATACAAATTTACTTCTTGAGTTTCTCATTTATACTTTTTTTTTTTTTTTTTTTGAGACAGGGTTTTCTCTGTGTAGCCTTGGTTGTCCTGGACTCACTGTGTAGACCAGGCTTGTCTTAAACTCACAGTAATCTGTCTACCTCTACCTCCCAAGGGCTGGGATTAAAGATATGTGCCACCACCCCTGCCCTCATTTATAAAATTAATAATAAAATCTTAGCAGTGTTGCCATGAGGTTTAAGTGAGAGGATGTCTGCATATTGACTTAACTTCTTTCTGTTTCCATTCTTCTCATAGTTCCCCCAGCTTCTCCATCAAAATAAATAAATAAACAAATGAATGAATGAATAAATAAATAAATATGCCAAATAGACTTACCGTGAAAATCCCAAGGCAGATCTGAGCTGTGGGCGCAGTGCCTAGCCTACTTCTCTTCCTTCTCTTGTTCCGTGTTTCTGTTGGAAAGGAGGTTTGTTTATCATGGGCCTGTTTTCTGGATCTTTTTGCTCAGTAAAAACAGAATCAAAAACAAGGAAGAAGACTGCAAAGCAACCGAATCATTGAGTGAGATGATGCTGGTACAGTTTTCACACAGAAGTTATAACCAATCAAGGTTTTTATTTCTAGACACAGATGTCATATAGCTGACCCTGTCTGTCTTAGTTAGGGTTTCTGTGGCTATGATGAAACACCATGACCCAAAAGCAACTCGGGGAGAAGCGGGTTTATTTTGTTTACACTTCCACAGTGCTATTCCTCATGGAAGGAAGTCAGGACAGGAAGTCAAGTAGGGCAGGAACCTGGAGGCAGGAGCTGATGCAGAGGCCATGGAGGGGTGCTGCTTACAGGTTTGCTCAGCCTGCTTTCTTATAGGACCCAGGACCACCAGCCCAGGCCTGGCCCCACTCACCATGGGCTGGGCCCTCCCACATCAATCATTGATTAAGAAAATGCCTTAAACAGCTGGATCTCATGGAAGATCCACTGGAGGCTCCCTCCTTTCAGATAACTCATTTGTATGTCAAGTTGACACAAGACCAGCCAGCACAACTTATGTCATGTCAACTTAACACACAAATACATCACTATTAAGCCACACCCTTCCTCTCTTAGTCATCCCCAAGGTCTCACATTAAAATCATAAAAAGCTTTAAAAGTCCCACAGGCTTTACAGATTCAAATACATTAAACTTTTCAGTCTTTTATAAAAATATCCAGTCTCTCATTTCCTCCTCATGTCTTATGGCTCTGCACCGGGGCTGTGTGCTTGTGTGGCTGTGCAGTCAGTGGCAGTGGCATGTCCCCAGGCATCACGGTCAGCTTCAGCCACCAGGAGCCCACTGCACCCTTCACCCTCAAGGACCACACCTTTCTCCAAGATGAGAGAGGACAGCATGCGTCTCCATTTTGGAATATTTCTGATGTATGCAGATAAGGATGTTTTTCACATAGTGGTGGCTGAGGTTCCACACTGGTCATATGCAAGAATAGAGATTGAGCTGGGCGGTGGTGGCGCACGCCTTTAATCCCAGCACTCGGGAGGCAGAGGCAGGCGGATCGCTGTGAGTTCGAGGCCAGCCTGGTCTACAAAGTGAGTCCAGGACAGCCAAGGCTACACAGAGAGACCCTGTCTCGAAAAACCAAAAAAAAAAAAAAAGAATGGAGATTGACACAAAGAGCCGTTCAATTTCAATTAAGCAACATATGACAGAAGAAAAACTCCATTGCATTTCAAATTTGGTCCCTTATAAAGAATACATCTGGAACTATGGCATCATCCCTCAGACATGGGAAGACCCCGGACACGATGACAAACACACTGACTGTTGTGGTGACAATGACTCAACTGATGTTTGTGAAATTGGAAGCAAGGTGTGTGCAAGAGGGAAAAGAATTAGAATTAAAGTTCTGGGCATGTTGGCTATAATGGCAAAACTGACTGGAACATCATTGTCGTTGATGTGAACGACCCAGATGCAGCCAATTATGACAATGTTTCTGATGTCCTGGCTACTTGGAAGCTTCTGGTCCCTGGTTTAGAGGGCACAAGATTCCTGATAGAAAAACCAGAAATGAGTTCTCATTCAACTCAGAAGGTGAAGATGTGGTCTTGTAATTGACATTATTAAAGTACTCATGGTCACTGGAAACCGTAGTGACAAAGGAAACAGATGGGGTTGGAATCGGCTGTGTGGACCACAGTGTTAGGGAGCTCCTCTAAGTGTGGTCCTGATGCTGCCAAAGCCACTGGGGATACTTTGCCAGCATCACGAGACTTGGTGTGCACATTACCGACAGATGTGGACAAATGCTTCCATCGCCCAGAAGAACCGATGAGATCCCCCTGGGAATACAAGCTGAAACCGCTTCATCCTGTTCACCTAGAAGCAGTAGATGCAAAAGTATGGTAGCTTTTCAAAGCTTTACACATCTGCAACTTGCCTAATGAAGCAGATTCTTCTGTGACTGGCCCCATAGGTTCAGAAGGCTGGCCATCCAGACATGACACATCTCAACCAAGACAGCTTTTATTACCTGTTACCTCTCAAAGCCATTGTGTTATGGAAGCCATTTGTTCATGGATGTGCGAGGTAAGCACGTATTAGATGTATAAGCTTACTGTGTTAGGAAATAAAATTATTTTGCTGGGAAAAAAATATCTAGTCTCTCTAAAAAAAATCCAAAATTGAGCTGGAGAGATGACTCAGAGGTTAAAAGCACTGGCTGTTCTTCCAAAGGTCCTGAGTTCAATTCCCAGAAACCACATGGTGGCTCACAACCATCTATAATGAGATCTGTTGCCCTCTTCTAGAGAATAGGTGTACGTGCAGGCGGAACATTGTATACATAATAAATAAATAAATCTTTTTTGAAAAATGCAAAATCTCCTTCAAAAGTTCAAAGCCTTTCAGCTGTGGGCTCCTATAAAAATCATAGTTAAATTAAATACCTTCTTCAAGAGGGAAGAACCTGGGCGCAGTCACAATCTGAACCAAACAAAACTAAGCTCCAACAGTATAAATAACTCAATGTCTACTGTCTGGGATCCACACATGATCTTCTGGCTCCTCCAAAGGGCTTGGGTCACCTCACCAGCTCTGCCCTCTGCAGCACACGCAGCGTGCCTTCTAGGCTCCGCTGGCTCCACTCTACCGCTGCTGCTGTCCCTAGTGGTCAGCCCAAGGTCCAGGCATCTCCAATACTGCGGGGTCTTCTGCTGTAGCTGGGCTGCACTTTCACCAATAGGCTCTCTTCATGGTGCCAACCCCCAACTGCTTTGCATGACCCTCACCTCAGTCCTGAGCCTTCAGCTGCTACTGAGGCTGCACCTTCGCCGATGGCCTCTCCTGGCCTCTCACGGTGCCAAGCATCAGCTGCTCTCCATAACCCCTTCATGCCTCCAAAACCAGTACCACTTGGGTGACTCTTACACATGACCAAGTCACAAGGTAAAAACCTTGGCCGATTCTGGAACACAGCTCTCCTGTGCTCTCAGGAAACACCTCCCAGATTTCACCAGTGACCCTGGTGTCTTCTCACAGTCACCACTAACGTTTTAGCTCCAGCTAATGTCCCAGGAATGCAAGGCTATCACTTCAATATTATCAGTTGGCCAGCATGACAGGATCTCAATTCAAATTAGCAAGTGGCCCTGACAGTCTTTCATCCTTCCTCAGAAACTTCTCAAGCCAGGCCTCCATCCTCTGCACTGCCCACAACAGTGTCTTCCAAGCTCCCACAGAACATCCCACTGAGCTCAACACTCAGTGGCTTCTCTAGCGCCAAGGTTTCAAAGTCTACCCAAACACCATGAGGTCTGTCACAGTCACCCCTCATAAACTTGATACCAACTTGTCTTTTTGTTTCACTTTGGTTTTCAAGACAAGGTTTCTCTGTGTAGCCTTGGCTGTCCTGGACTCACTTTGTAGACCAGGCTGGCCTCCAACTCAGAGCAATCTGCCTGCCTCTGCCTCTGGAGTGCTGGGATTAAAGGTGTGCGCCACCACCGCCCCCCCCCCCCAACTTGTCTTATTTAAGGTTCCTATTGCTGTGAAGAAACACCACGACCAAAAAGAAAATTGAGGAGGAAAGGATTTATTTGGCTTACACTTCCATTCATTGTCATCATCTGTAAAAGGAATTCTCCTGATGTAATTGTCTCAGTGGCTCACTGCCTCCTCCTGCTAACCTAGGCCTAGCCCTGGAAGCGTCTACCCACCATACAATCTAATCTAGGCCTAGAATGTTTTCAGCCTCGGAGATTTACTGCCGAATATGCTCACCCTTTCTAGCTCTTTCTGAACTCTGGGCTGGCTGGTTCAACTCAGCTGTTCTAGCTCAAACTCCTCTCCCAGCTGACTGATTCAAACTGGCTTCTGTCACTTAGGACTGAATTGCTCTGCTGGGCCTCATACTAACTCCAGCGATCTGTTCTAATCTTCTGGCTCCTTCTCATTCTCTGGCTCCTTCTGTCTTCACCTGTGTCTAGCTTGTTCTCTCTTCAGCCTGTCTCTGTAAAACTCTCCCAGTAAAACTCTGAATTCCATGAAATGAACTGCTATGAATTCAACTCCCCTTCACTGACTCAACCGGACTGACTAGAATGCAGAGATCTGCATGCCTCTGCCTCCTGAGTGCTGGGATTAAAGGCATGTACCACCCACCATGCCTGGACCTAAGTTCTTCTTTATCTGAGACTTGCTCTATACCAGGCTGACCTTGAACTCGGAGGCCTGCTTGCCTCTGTCTGGTGGGATTAAAGGCATGTCTGTATTTCAGCTAGATAACAGACCTAGACGGTCTGATGATATGATCTCTTGCCAGAGCAGCCATGTTGGAATTAAAATTCCTCTACAGTCCCCAAAAGAAGTCAGGACAGGGACTCAAACAGGGCAGGAACCTGGAGGCAGGAGCTGATGGAGAGGCCATGGAGGGTGCTGCTTACTGGCCTGTTCAGCCTGTTTCTTATAGAACCCAGGACTCTTTCCTTTCAGATGATTGGTTTGTGTATCCCCTAAACTAGCCAGCACACTGCCTCAGAGGATCTTCCCTTATGTTTATGTGTATGGGTAAACATGTGCTAGGGTTTTCAAAATAATTGTCACTTGTAGATTAATGAGACTGTTCTACAAATTTTTTGGTATCTCTTTGGTTTTTGTTCTGCATTAGGGTTTCATACAGCCCAGGTTAACATTGAACTCCCTCCTTAGAAGAGGCTACCCTTGAACGGTGATCCTCCTGCCTGTATGCAGTTGAGTAACTACAGATGTATGATACCATACCTCAGTTTGCTGAGCTTTCTCAGAACAAGCCAGTTTATATCTTTTATTAGGTCAGGAATAAAGAACAGTATAGATAGGAAAATCACTGATGATTTGATTTCTGCAAGAACCATGCTGTAAAACTCTAAGGCACAATGAAAATGTTTCCAAGTCCCATAATGAATTCTTCTGGTAATAATTTGATCATTTATTTTTAATATGCCTTCATCCCAGATAATTTAGAAATAAAACTTAATTTTTATTTTATTTTATTTATTTATTTTGCTTTTTGAAACAGGGTTTCTCTATGTAGCCTTGGCTGTGCTGGACTTACTTTGTAGACCAGGCTGGCCTTGAACTCACATCAATTCACTGGCCTCTGCCTACTGAGTGCTGGGATCTTTAGAGCATTAAAAATGATATTTAAAAAAAAAAAACTTTTGAGGAGGTTCTGGGCCGGGGGAGTCTCATATAGCTCAGATCGGCCAAGATGTCAGTAGCTGAGAATAGCTTTGAACTGACTTTACTTCCCAAGTACTGGGATTACAGGTACGGACTACTATGCCCTGTTTATTATTTTCTTTTTAATCCATCATTGTCAATTCTATACTTCCAATATCCAAATGTAAGGACTAAAAGCTTTTGAAAAATAAAATACCAGGAGTAGAAAAATATTGTATCCATATATATTAGTTTTTACATTTTTATTGTAGAAATTACTATATATGGCTATTGTACTTAAGCATTTTTATTTGAAAGACCCTATAATCGTGGGAGGTAGTGGGGCACACCTGTAATTCAGCACTCAAGAGGTTCAGATAGTGCGGTTGTGAGTGTTAGGATAGTCTGGGCTGCACAGCAAGACCTTGTCTCAAAAAAAAAAAAAAAAAAAAAAAGACATGAGAATCATTTCGTGTGTGTGTGTGTGTGTGTGTGTGTGTGTGTGTGCGTGTGCGTGTGTGTGTGTGTGGTGTGGTGTGTGTGTAAGTGTATGAAAGTGAATGGACAACCTTACTTGACATTCCTTAGATCCTGTCTACCTGTCTACCTCGGGTTTTGGTTTTTGAGCCAGGGCATCTGGATGGCCTAGAGTTCACGAGTACCTGTGCTGGCCATGGAGCCTGCCTGTCTCTCTAGCTCTGGGATTGCAAGCAGCCACTAGCACACCTAGCTTTTTACATATGGATTCTGGAGGGGACTAAATTTGGGTCCTCTGCTTGCAAGGCAAGCGCTTTCCTATCGAGCTGCCAACCAAGCCTCAGAGTATATTCTCTAAGATAATAAGCAGATTGCATGTTAAACTGAGAAAGGGCCCAAAGCTCTTTGAGTTGTCCAGCCTTTTCGTTTTAGATTAAAAACCAACCGGACACCTGAGTTCAGGAGGAACCCATAGGCAGCGGGAATTAGAAAAAGAGCCGATGAAGGCAGCAGGGTGTTCCCAGGCTGTTTGGGAAAGCTGCTGACTTCATGGGTCTCATCTATAGGCTGGTGCTGTGTCTGTAGCCTGGTCAGCCAGTGAACACCTTTGCACATGGATTTCTCCAGGTCTTTTTCCTGCAGAGAAGCCGGAGGGAAGCGTAGGGGCTGCTTTTCATCGTGGCAGAACACTGGTTTCTGATGGGTTGGGTACTCTGTCCGGATTTCCTTTGTAGCTTTTGATGGCGTCTCCCAGAGCCCGAAGCTCCTGGGATCACTTCTGTGCTCATTTCTGCAGTTCAGCGGTTAGGAGGGTGTGCCTCACCTCCCACCCCCCACCCCCCACCCCCCAGCCGAGTCGGCCATGTTCAGAAACATGAGTAAGCAAATTTCTAATACATCTGATCATTGCTGATTTTTTACTTTGATCTGAAAAGAAGCACTGTGTGAGAGTTTAAAGTGTTTAGATTTTTGAGAAGATGAAGCCCTGCTCTGTGAGTAGCGCTGTGATGAACACGTGTCAGGGCCCCAGCTCCCCAGCTCCCCAGCTCCCCAGCTCCCCAGCTCCCTAGCTCCCAGGCCTCACAGTTCCGTCCTTCTTAATTCCTCAAACTTGTCCTGAGTCCAATTACTCTCTTTCCATTTGGCAAAATAATTCATTTTGTTCATCAGGAAACACAATGCACTTTGATATGGGGGGGGGGAAACATTCATTCACTCTAATGTGCTCCAGACTGGAGATGCTTATTATGGCTGCCCTGCCTTATTTCCCAGTTGTACCAATTAAAAGTACTAATTATTTCCACACTAGGATCCCAGGACTATCCTTCCATGCTTGAAAATTTTTGAAGGAATAAAAATTTTTTAAAAGACTGATTTGCCCGGGCAGTGGTGGCACATGCCTTTGATCCCAGCACTCAGGAGGCAGATCGCTGTGAGTTCGAGGCCAGCCTGGTCTATAAAGTGAGTCCAGGATAGCCAAGGCTAATACAGAGAGACCCTGTTTTGAAAATCAAAACAACAAACAAACAAACAAACAAAAAAGAGTTTCCAGAAAACAACAACAAAAATAAACACCACTAAGTCAGCACAAGGAAGGATGACGCCATAGTGAGGATATTTTTATTGCTATAAATGTTTGTGGATTTGTGATTTATTTATGGTATATTATTCTCAATAAGAAGCTTGTTCTCAGTTCAGTGAGTCTGCAAGTACTTACTTTACTTACCCCTCTGATATCCTGTTGCTTGAGAGGAGAGAATATTTTGATAGAAAGCTATTTCAGCGGGGGCAGATGATAAGTTGAAGGCTCAGAAAGCAAAGCCATGGTGAAAAGCAACTTTCCTTAAAAACTGCATACAAATAAAATTTGCTTTAACGTATGGAAGTGAAGCCAAGACATGGAATTCCCAAACTGGAGAGCAGTGAGTTCAGTCCTAAGTGATACAGTGGCTGAGGCCTTTGGAACAATTAGGGTAGATGACTTGTTGTCCTGGTGTCATGGAGGAAGGAGTAGTGGAATTGAAAGTGTGCTTGATGGCTTCTACCTGCATCCTATGATCACCTGGGAGTCAACTGCCTAATAAGTTTTGAGAAGAGAAACCTGAATTCAACATATAGGAAAACACAATTGGCATAATTATCCAAAACAAACAAACAAACAAACAAACAGACAAACACCTCTTTTGCATTCCATATTTAGAATAAGACTATTTTAGATATCAGAGTTGTTGACAAGACACCTCAACAAGCCATCCATCCCTCAATGGATTTTTTAATTGGTTATCTCAGGCTGTTGAAGAAGATGCAATTCTAGTAGAAATTACTTTGTGTTACATAAGATGTGCTAGGACAAAATTGTATGTCTTTTTGTTTGTTTGTTTTTGTTTTTCGAGACAGGGTTTCTCTGTGTAGCCTTGGCTGTCCTGGAACTCTCTTTGTAGACCGGGCTGGCCTCAAACTCATAGAGTTCTACTTGCCTCTGCCTCCCTAGTGCTGGGATAAAAGGTGTGCACCATCACGTCCAGCCCTAACACCAACACTTTTTGTTTTGGGGTTTTTGTTTGTTGTTTGGTTGGGTTTTTTTGTTGTTGTTGTTGGTTTTTTGTTTTTGTTTTTGTGTTTTCAAGACATAGTTTCTTTGTGTAGCCTTAGCTGTCCTGGACTTGCTTTGTAGAGCAGGCTGGCCTTGAACTCACAGCAATCCACCTGCCTTTGACTCCCAAATGCTGGGATTAAAGATGTGGGCCACCACGCCTGGCCCTAACACTGGCACTTCTAAACACAATGTTTCACTGTAGTCTGGCTGGCCTCAGACTTGTAGCAATCCTCCTGCTGCAGCATGGAGAGAGCTAAGGTGACAGATATATGTAATTACACCCAGTTGTTAAGTTTCTGGAATTCCTCTGCCCATAGTGATTCTATTTGGAGACAAACCTACTATTATGACAGTCTCTGTACATTAAAAGGTATGTAAAGGTCTAGGGGATAGGTCAGTCAGCAGATGGTTGCTGTGTAAATAGAAGAAACTTGAGTTTGGATTGCCAATGTCCCCTAAAAAAAAACCTGGGTTAGCCCATATTAGGAAGCAGAGACGAGGATCCTTCGAGTTCATTGGCCAGCCAGTACAGCTACATTGATGAAATCCTGGTTCAATGAGAGACCCTGTATCAAAAAATAAAGTGGAAAGACATTGAAGAAGATACCTAATGTCAATCTCTGGCTTCTACACACATGTATATGTACCCACACATGTGTGCATACCCACACAGACACATATACATATACAGCTCTCAATGACAGAAGTATTTAAAAATGTATACAGGAAAAGCAGATAATACTAAAGGTCTTCACACACATCTGGGCCCAAACTAACATAGTGCACGTGTGGTCTCAAAATAAAGGTTGCCCAAACCCTATGTTTTGAAGTCATTTTCCAATATTTGGAAAAAACTGATTAAGAATAATTCGTGGCTGGAGAGGTGGCTCAGTGGATAAGAGTGGCTGCTGTTCCAGAGGAGCCAGGTTTGACTCTTAGAACCCACATGAGTGCTCATTACTGACTGCAAAACCATTCCCAAAAGACCCAACATCTTCTGGCCTCCTCAGGTACCAGGCTTGCACATGGTGTACAGACACGCGTGCAGGCAAACATCTATATAACAGTAAAGTAAATTTAAAAAAGAGAGAGTGAGAGCCAGATGTGGTGGTGCACACCTTTAATCCCAGCCCTCAGGAGGCAGAGGCAGGTGGATCGCTATGTGTTCGAGGCCAGCCTGGTCTACAAAGGGAGTCCAGGACAGCTAAGGATACACAGAGAAACCCTGTCTCAAAAAATCAGAGAGGGAGAGAGGGAGGGAGAGAGAGAGACTCTAAGGTTTTCATTCTGAGTTCCATTACTTTTCTTCTCTCTCTCTCTCTCTCTCTCTCTCTCTCTCTCTCTCTCTCTCTCT
>OU015750.1:77303828-77338989 GCA_907169655.1 Acomys percivali
TGTGTGTGTGTGTGTGTGTGTGTGTGTGTGTGTGTGTGTGTGTCCTGTACTCTATCCACTACCTAGGGAGAGACAGCTCTCTTCCTATGAGGAGCAGCGCGGTGTGTAGGTGTGTGGATAACTGTGTGTTTTAATCTTTTCTTCATAAAACAGAGTCAAAGACTGTGTTTACAAGCAGAAGCCAGGGACTTGGGGAGTGTGTGTATGTGTGTATGTGTGTGTGTGTGTATGAGAGAAAGAGAGAGAGAGAGACTCTGCTGTGTTTCTTTGAAAGACTAAGTTTACAGTCTAAACTTACCAATTTTATCTTTTTTTTTTTTTCTGTTTTGTATTATGTATGTCTTTTGAAGAAAGATGAGAAAACATGAAAGTGCTGTGGCTGATTTATGCCACCATTTCAGTCCATTAGCAGAATAATGCTGCAATTAGCCTGCAATCTTCTGGGTGAGCCTGCTAAGATCTACAGCGTGCATCTGAAGGAACAAAGCCCAAGGAAGTGTTAGTGTGAGCCCTTCTGTTTCTTTCTTTCTTTTTATTTGTTTTTTACTTTCTTTTGTTTGTTTGGTTGGTTGGTTTTTTTGTTTTTTGTTTTTTGGTTTTTTTTTTTGTTTTTTTTTGGTTTTTTGAGTCAGAATTTCTCTATGTAGCCTTGGCTGTCCTGGGCTCAACTTTGTAGACCAGGCTAGCCTCAAACTCACAGAGCTCCCCTGCCTCTGCCTCCCTGAGTGCCGGGATCACAGGTGTTTGCCATCACGCCCTAGCTCACCTACCTATTTTCAATCTTTATATTTTTCCCAGTCTGAATACTGTATTAGTTAGGGTTCTCTACAGTAGTGGAACCAATGAGCAGGAAGTCCAACAATCCAGAAGTTGCTCAGCCCACGAGGCTGGATGTCTCAGTTGGTCTTCAGTAGACCTGGAATCCCAAAGAAGTAGAGTCTAATACCAGTGAAGGAATGGACTTGCTAGGAAGACAGGAACAAAGACCTGAAGCTTCCTTTTTCCGTGTCCTTACGTAGGCTCTCAGGAGATGTGGCCCTGATTAAAGGTGCACGTCTTCACACCTCAGAGGTCCAGACAAGAAGTAGATACAGAACCACTTCAAACCAAACAAAAGCATTTCACTGGTGCCCTCCATTTCTGGATCGAAGATCCAGATGCAGTCAAGTTGGCAGCCAAGAAGAGCCATCACAAATACAATACGCCTAAACAGACCATGGAGTCTTCGTTTTTGTTTGTTTGTATGTTTATCCAGAAAGGGTTTCTCTGTATAGTCCTGGCTGTCCTGGAAGTAGCTCTATAGACCAGGCTGGCCTCAAACTCACAGAGATCCACCTGTCTCTGCCTCCCGAGTGCTGGGATTAAAGGCACGCACCAAATATTTCATTAAGAACAAGGGATTTCTGAGGATCGGCTCACCCTGAAGTCTGGTAGGAAGATTTTCTCACCCAGTGCCCTGTGTGTGAAGAAGACTTGCATGTCTGCTATATGGCATGGTATGCAGATGCTAGGAGAGACACGAAACGTATTATTGGGTCTCATTGTGGGGGGTCCCTATCACCACAAGTCTGAGGGCAGCCTGAGCACATGGTAAGACTAAATGATCTCAGGAAAGAAGGAAGGAGGGAGGGGAGGAAGGGGGGGGGGGGGGGGGGGGGGGAGAGGAGAATAATAAAGGGAAAGAACTAACCAGTGTGTTTTCAAGTGCACCTTTTTAGTGGGGTTAGAGTCTCTGAGAATTCCCAGCATTCAATGCGCAAACAGGCCACACAAGCTTAAGCGCTGTTCATTTTGGACTGAAACCTAAGGTGTTCACTGCTGGTATGCCTTGTTTGAAGCCACTGGCTGTGGTGGGCTGAAAGCCAGGTGATGAAGTGGGCAAACAATAGATCCTCTGGAGGACCGTTGTGTTGTTTTATCTGGCGCTTGTCTGTCAGGTAAGATAATGGCCCCTTGAAGCTCTTCCTGGCTTTCTTCAAGTCTGCTTATCACAAGTCACTTTAACCCTTACATTGTCAAAATGTCTAGCTTTAGTTGTGTTTGTTCATTTGTTTACCTTTTGGGACAGAGTCTTGCTGTGGAATCCAGGCTAGATTCAAACCCCCAGCATTCATTTCTTCTGCCCTTAGCTTCTCAGTGTCTGGGGCTACAGGCATCATAAGCTACTGAGCACAACTAGATTACTTTGAAGGAAAATTAAAGAGGCACAGTTGTAACTGAAGACAATCCCCCCCTGAGGAGACAAGTTAATGTTTTGTTATGTTTCAGAATTTCATGTGTAGAGTTAGTGTATGTTTTGTGTGTGTGTGTGTGTGTATGTGATTGTGTATGTTTATATGTGTGGTGGTGGTGTATGTGTGTGTGTATGTGTGATTGTGTATATTTATATGTGTGGTGGTGTATATGTGTATGTGATTGTGTATGTATGTTTGTATGTGTGGTGGTGGTATATGTGTGTATGTGATTGTGTATGTATGTTTATATGTGTGGTGGTGGTGCATGTGTGTTTGTGTGTGTCTGTGTGTAATTGTGTATGTATGTTTATATGTGTGGTGGTGGTGGTGTGTGTGTGTGTGTGTGTATGTGATTGTGTATGTTTATATGGGGGTGGTATTATATGTGTGTGGTTGTGTATGTTTTATGTGTGGTGGGGGTGGTGTATGTGTGTTTGTATATGTGTGTCTGTATGTAATTGTGTATGTATGTTTATATGTGTGGTGATGTGTGTGTGTGTGTGTGTGTGTGTGATTGTGTATGTTTATATGTGTGGTGGTGGTGGTGTATGTGTGTGTGTGATTGTGTATGTATGTTTATATGTGTGGTGGTGGTGTGTGTGTGTGTGTGTGTGTGATTGTGTATGTTTATATGTGTGGTGGTGGTGGTGGTGTGTGTGTGTTGTTGTTGAATTAATGTGGCATGAAGCAGAAGGGAGGGACCCTGGGGAGAAAGGGAATGAGTGGGAAAGCGATGCAGGGAGAGGGGATGGGGAGGGATGTAGAGCAGAGGGCCAGGCCTCCGCAGTAATGACGCCTGGAAAAGCCACAAGGAAATACACTTGGGAAGCTCGTCAAATGATACAGTTTCAGGAAGAGGGAATGGAGTTACTTTGGATGGATGGATAAAAAGCCCTGTATCAGTAAGTGAAAACCTCAGTGCCAGATGTGGGCTGCTTCTCTGTAAGTTGTTGGCTAGGGAGGACCTTGCAGAGCCCAAAATAATATAGGCAACTTTTTAGGCTTGTATCTGCCCTCCAGAGCTGCATAGTAAGAGCCTGTTGGTGAGGGAACTGCTTGCCTTGGTCACAGGACAGAGAAAGTTCAGGCTGTAACTGGGCTGGGAGCTTCCTGCCCGCTGGCCAGCCCTCAGAATCCCTGAAGGTGCTATAAGGCTGAGGGGGGAATTTTCTTTTCTTTTTTTTTTTTTTTTTTGAGACAGAATTTCTCTGTGTAGTCTTGGCTGTCCTAGACTCACTTTGTAGACCAGGCTGGCCTCGAACTCACAGCGGTTCAGCAATCCACCTGCCTCTGCCTCTTGAGTGCTGGGATTATAGGTGTGTGCCATCACGTCCTGCTGAGGGGGGAGAGTTTTCAATAGCTATCAGCTATGGATCCCTTGTCCAGGGGGAGACTACTGGTATAATCTGTCACAGTTTTCATGGAGGAAACCAGCCACTCTCCAATTGGATTTGGTGCCGGATGTATGAGGACATTGACCTCCAGTGTTGTAAGCCTGGTCAAAAGCCTGTGGCTGGGGAGGTCATGTGCCCTAGTGAGGAAGTTTCTATAGGTTTTTAAAATTGTTTTCTAAGTGGATATGATGTGCCCACCAAAGTGCCTTCTAAGTAACTGTGTTTATGCCTTTGAGCACTACTGCAATTAGCTGTCAGAGAGCGTCAGTTTGCAGCAGAGACTCCTCAAACGTACTCATAATAAATGACTATTGAATGTCTAGCCATAAGTGGGATATCGCTAACACCCCCTTTGCAGTACAGGGAACATTGTAGAAGATGGGGTGGAAACAAGGTCAAATGTAGAGAAAGGTGGAGGTGGGCAGCAGCGTGGAACACTGATGTGACAGGCCTGCAACTCTCTGCGAGCTCTCAGCATGTGTGATTTCCTGTATGAGCTACACACACACACAGCTACACACACACACAGACATACACACATAAACACATACAGACACACACACATACATACACACACAGACACACACATACATACACACACAGACACAAACACACACACACAGACACACAGACACATGCCAACACCTTGTCAAAGAAGCGGGCGGGGAGGGGGGGGGCAGGGGGGGTGCTGAGCCATGCAATCAGTTTTGCTGTCAATTGATTCAGACCATCATTTTGGTTTTTAGAAGTTGACATCTGGCCACTGCTAACCTCAGATGACAGTAGTGGCTGCTGTCTGTCCTCAACTGGTTAGCTGAACGGGCCACACCCATGATTTTTTACACTGACAAATGAAAGGCTCCTTGCAAACTCAGTTTTCCCTTCGCCGGATTCAACAAAACATAACATCATGAAAGGGGAAGAGAGGAAAAGTGGACACCTTAAGTTAGAATCACCAAATCCTTGTTGTCTCCCACTACTCCTTAAAAAAAAAAAAAAAAAAAAAAAAACTCCCAGGACATTCCATCCCTAAAAGTCCTTTGCATATGGCATAGGCACAATTAAACATGTGCTGGACAGATGAATATAATTAGCTCTCGTCATAACGTGAGGTAGAATATGTTCCAATCGGCCTGCCTCTGTCTCCATAGGCGTGCACCACCATGCTCTGCCCATTTTGAAGGTTTTATGGGAGAAAATCCAGTTGAAGGACAGAGGTACATTCTACCCCTCACATGCTACTTCCTACACCATATATTTCCATAACTCAAACATGGGTGCATGTGCGTGTGCCTGTGTGTGTGCCTTTAAGACAAGGTCTCACTGTGACCCAAGGTCTCAGGCTGACCCAAACTCATGGCAATCTTCTGCCTCTGTCTTCCAAGAACTGGGGTTACAGGCATGAGCTACAGTGTTTATATAATACCTACACGTAAAAACTGTCGGCCACAAGCGCTCCTCATTTCCTGAACAGCGCCTTTTTCAGTGGATCATGCCCGATGCAGCAGGAAGCTGCCCAGTTGTGCACAGCCTGCTGTGGTTAGTGCGGTGACCTTGAGGGATAAGGCCTCCTGAGTCTGCCACAGGTGTCAGGACATGTACCCAGGTGGCTTCCTGCAAAAGACTTAGCCCCCCACCCCACCCCCCGCTGGGTGATTACATTTCTTCCACCAGCAAAAACAAACAAACAAACAAACAAAAACGGGACCATAATAATAGACCATGAGCTCTGTGCATTTTCAAGAAGGTGATACAGCGAAGTTGTTGGTGTGACATGTTGTTGGTGGGCAGTGTGTGTTGGCTCTTTTGGGAGGAAGAATTCTGGTTTTTTTTATAGGACATTTTACACATTTACATTTTCTGTGGGTTGAAGGAACATCGTGTTTTCTTTTATTGTTACTTTTACTCTTTTGTGCCTTTTTACTAGACCTCTAGTGGTTTTTGTATTCCCTGAAATTTAAAGGCTCATCATTTATTGAATCTTATTATCTAGGGCCCCAGACACCAAATTGACAAGCTTCCTGGAAACACACACACATGCTGGCCCCAAAGTCCTGCTGCTGGAGATAGCACTAGGCATGTCCTGCTCTTTTAGATAAGGTAGCTAGCTCACTTTAGATCTTGTTTGGGCTCTTAACTGCTTTTATTCTTTAAGCTGTTAAACATGTAATTGGCAAGGTAAGGTTGTAAACTCAGATTTTAGGTTTTTCTCTGGCCTGAAGCAACCTCTTCCGTGTTACTCTTTATGCACTGTATCCTGTGTTCTTCTGTTTAGTCTTGGCTGTCACAACCAGAAAGACAGAAACACATTTTTCTTGCATCTATAGAATCCTTAACAGAGAACGTTGAATTCTCTGCTAGATGTGGTGATGTGTATATGTTTTCCTAGCACTGGGAAGGTGAAGACAGCCAAATTGGAAGTTCAAAACCATTCCAACCTATAGTGTGGGCCTGAGACCAGCCTGTGCTGTGTGAGACCTTATCTCGAAAAATCTGGGAAAACAAAACCAGTGAAATTCTAAAGCCTGGACTTGGAACTCGGGACAGAGTTTTGCTCTGTTTCGGCATCCACAGGAGTTATGAGAGTTCTAAATGGAGGATGGGTTGGTTGTCTGTTCAGGGACTAGGAACACCCTTGCAGACTCCTGTAGCAGAAGAGGCAGAGAGCCACACTTGCGTAGCATTTGAATTCTGTTTGGCATTAAGGCTTGTCAGATCCCAGCCTCATGACTGTCCCCCTGCCAAATGCATGTGTGACTACAGACCCAATTTAGCTCACCACCGAGGAGCCCCTCACGCTCTCAGACTGAGTAAAGTAAGGGTTCAGCCTTCTGTGGCTTTACAAATGGGACAAAATCTGTTTCTGCCTTTGTGGGGCTCAGAAATGTATCTTCCTTTTTTTTTTTTCTGACTAAAATTACTTGTTACCTCTGCTATTTGACCGGAGGATAGACGAATAATATTCTACAATGGCTGATTTTTTTTCTGGTCCCCAAGATTCTCTGAGAAAGTTTTCACACGGTGCAGATGCTCTTCCGCTTACAAAGAAGTTATATCCCAATAAACTCAGGGCAAGCTGAAAACGTACTGTCAGGAAGCACTTAGCACACACAACCCACCGAACATTGTAGCTTGGTTTACCTGCTCTAAGGGTGTTTGTGTCAGCCTACTGTAGCAGACTATTATGAGGAAGAATCTGTCCATACATCAGTGATCAGGAAAACAGTAAACTTCTTTAAAAGTGTCTTCCTACTGAAGACACGGCACTCTAGCACAGTCACACCAAAAACTCCAGTCCCGACCTGTGCTTACGGTGGCTCAGTGGGTAAAAGGTGACTGTCTCATCCTCAGTACCATCCACAGTGGTACTGCAACACGCCTGCGTGCATGCCCACACATACAAAACAGAATCCACTGACTTATTTCTTTTTAACTTGTAAGTAAGTTGAACAATTATAAATTAGCGACTCTCTCTATCTCTTTGTGACCATTTTATTCAAATTATTTATTTTACACCTAAGAGCTTTGATTTTCTTTCTTTTTTTGGTCTGTGCCAGTCTATTGGAAACAGGGACTGGCTAAGGTTGGCCTATAATCCCAGCACTCGGGAGGCAGAGGCAGGCAGATCTCTGTGCGTTTGAGGCCTGGGCTACAGTGAGTCCAGGACAGCCAAGGCTACACAGAGAAACCCTGTCTCAGCAAAACGACAACAACAAAACAACAAAAGGAGCTGCCCTGGAACTCACTGTGTAGACCAGGCTGCCCTGGAACTTGTGAAGATCCTCCTGCCTCTGCTTCTGCCTCAGGAGTACTAGAATGGCAGACACTTGGACGTCATAGTATTAACAGAGTTTTTCTCACTTCTAAAATTATATCAGGGAATTTTGGTGATGTTGGCTGTTCTTGGTCGTCAACTTGACTACATCTGGAATTAAAACTCAAAAATGGAGGGCACACCTGTGAGGAATGTTTGCTTATTTTCAAGTAGGAACATCCACTTCTAATCCAGATTTTGATGCAGGAAGATACAGCTTTAATTCAGATTATTTGAACTGGAAAAAAAAAAAAAGATATGCCTTTCATCTAGATTTTAAGGTGGGAAGACACACCTTTAACCTGAGCCACACCCTCCAGTCTTATAAGAGCCTAAGAGAAGGAAGCTTGCTCTCTTGGCGTCAGTCACCCTCACCTTGCTAGTACGTCCATCCCTCATTGGCATGAGCGCTGACTTCTTTGGGGTTGCAGCATCTACTGAAAACCGTTGGAGACATCCAGCCTCACGGACAAGCAGCTACGGGATTCTTGGGCTTCCCGTTGGCAGCCAGCGAGTACTGGGTTAGCTGCACTGCAGCCTGTAAGTCATTCTGATGCATCTCTCCTCCCTTGATGCAGAGAAGGGTCCACTCTAGAAGTTGCTATCACTCTAGAGCAGTGGTTCTTCCTACTGCTGCGACCCTGTACTACAGTTCCTCATGTTGCGGTGACCCCCAGCCACAAGGTTATTTTCTTGTTGCTACTTCATAGCTGTTGTGAATCATAATAAAACATCTGGTGTCCAGGATATCTGCTGTGTGACTCCTAAAAGGGCCATGACCCACAGGTTGAAAACTGCTGTTCTACAGAAACCTGAGAAACACACTTTTTTTTTTTTTTTTTTTTTTTTTTTTTTTTTTTGTCATTTTAAAAATGCAAGATAAAGAAGGCAACTCATACTTTTAGGAACGTTGTCTTTCTCCCATTTCAACAATATTTCCCTCGTTTTATTATCATATGTGAAACTAATGGATCAATAATACCTAATGATGCTAGTTGTAGCAAAGTTAAAATGTTCTGAAGTGCTGGGGATACAGTTCAGTTAGTGGGATGTCCATCTCTTTCATACACAAAGTCCTGGGCCCCATCCCCAGGACCACATAAGCCAGTACTTTGGAGGTAGAAACAAGGGGTCAGACAAAAAGACAAACCAAATTAGAAAGGAGATTTATTGCTGGCAGGTAGATCTCTAAATTCAAGGCCAGCCTGATCCACAGAGTTCCAGGACAGCCAGGGAGGGCTACCCAGAAGACCAGTCTCAAAGGACAAAGCTATCTTCAGCAAAAGGAGCATTTGTATGAGGAGATATTTTAATTCAAAACATCTGCTCCACATGTATATGAATATATTTGTACCAACATATACACATTATAAATGTAAGTATATATGGTAATATAAGAAAAAAATCAATGAAACAAATGGTTTTTGGAATTTGGAATTTTGACCTTAATAACAGGACTATATTTTGTTAGATAAATTTCAGGTCTTCAGACAAGATATCATATATTCCAGGCTGTCTTGGAATTTATTATGCAGCTGTGATGACCATGAATTATTTGTTTGGGTTTTTGTTTTGTTTTGTTTTGTTTTTGTTTTTGTTTTTGAGACATAGTTTCTCTCTGTAGCCCTGGCTGTCCTGGAACTCTCTTTGTAGACCAGGCTGGCCTTGAACTCATAGTGATCCACCCCCCCGCTGCCTCCCGAGTGCAAGTGCTGGGATTAAAGGCATGCGCCACCAGGCCCACATATGGACTTTGCTTCTTAATAAAAATGGATGCAGAGAAAAGGAACACTGGGAGATGGAGCTGTGTCTAAATGGAGGAAATTAGAAGTGAGAATAAAAGCAGATATTAGGGTAGAGAATTCATATAAAACAAAGTGGTCCTGATTAAAATTCTAGTGCATCGTGGTGTAGCCTGACAGAAAATGGAGAACGCAGGAGGACTTAGGAAAAGATAGTCTCAGGGTGACCTGGGGGCCTGGAATCAGCATCATGAGCCGCATGGCTCCCTAACTTTTACCTCCCTTTTCAGAAGTGCAGGACAACCAGCTGTTTCCACTGATTAGAGTTTTGTTTCTTAGAGGAAAATTTTGTGCTAGCAGCTAGGTTGTACTGTCCTTGTGGATATTAAATGGTATAACCTACTTGAGTTCTGGTGTGCCGACAAGGCTGTAAGTGTTTACTGGTTTAAAAGTGGGCTTTTAGCATCAGAAGCATCTAGAGTTGATTTTTGGCTCTGTTTGTTTCTGTATCGTATCACATAACGCTGCCCTTTGAAATTGCAGCTCTTAAGAGACGGGAGATGAAAACAGTAAACGGTTTTTCACAGTCATGGGAGCTGGGTGAGGAATTGCATAAGGAGTGTTATGCATAGTGTGTGGCACTTATTAAAAGCCATTCAGCGAACGCTAGCTAACTGTTTAATAGACGAGTGAAACTGCAGAAGCCACAGAAGCTACCGAGGGAATCTTTTCGTTTCTGCCTATCAATACGTCCTTAGCAACTGCACGGCCCCTCCTGGCTTTAGAACGTGCAGAACAACTTTTCTGTCCACACCTAAATAAGGATATTAAAGCCTCCTCGCCTAAGAAAGAACATTTGGTGCTAGCCAGTTATGGTGGAGGCAGGCTTTTGGAATGAAGGTGTTTAAGACAAGATGGGGCTGGAGAGATGGCTCAGTGGTTAAGAGCACTGGCTGCTCTTCCAGAGGTCTTGGGTTTGGGTCGCAGCACCCACATGGTGGTTCACAATCATCTATAACTCCAGTTCCAGGAGACTTGACACCTGGCTTCCATTGGCACCAAGCATGCAAATGGTTCATAGACATACATGCAGGCAAAATACCCTCACACTAAAAATAAAACTTAAAAATGAGAACACTTAGACAAGACCTTTACCAGTAACTAGAGTTATAATTAGCATCACTAGTGGCTACAGCAGCCTTATGAGAGAGCACAATACTAAAGCTATGAGGACGGACTCAGCTACCTTGGGGCTGTGGCACTCTGGAGAGCTGGCCCTGTCCCTCTTAAAAGCAGCTGTGCCTGCCCTGTGGGCTTGGGTTGGGGAAGAGCTAGAGGGCTGTCCCAGGCACATATCCAAGGCTCACCTGGGTGAGTTGTCCCACCCCAGCACCTACTCCTTCTAAGAGCTGCTGGAGCCCATGAAGGAGGGCTGGTCCTGAAGAGGAAAAACTGAAGGATCTCTATGACCCAGGGCAACCAGAGGACATCCAAGAGGAGTCTGTGTAGCCTTGGCTGTCCTGGAACTCATTCTGTAGACCAGGCTAACCTCATTCAGAGATCCACCTCCTGAGTGCTGGAATTAAAGGTGTACCCTGGCAGGTCAACAAGACCGCTTACTCCTTCACAAACTCTTCTACCAATAGGGGACTGAGTATTCAGATATGTGGGCCCATGTGGGATGTTCTTTTTTTCTTTTTTTTTTTTAATAATTTCTTTTTAATTTTATTTATGTGCATTGGTGTGAGGGTGTCAGAGCCATTGGAACTGGAATTACAGACAGTTGTGAGCTTTGGAAGAGCAGACAGTGCTCTTAACCACTAGACCATCTCTCTGGCCCCATTCTTATTCAAACTACCAAGAGATTATACAGGGAGTTAAGTTTCTACTCCCCAAAGCCTCTGACTTTGGTCACCCCTGTCTGTCCGTAAGTCTGTGATGGCAGAGTGTCAGCAGAAAAGGCCACATTGAATCCCCAATATGGCACCACTTCCAGAGTCAAAACCCAGCTATCTCCCAGCAAGTTGATCCTATCTGACCCCTTCCACCATAGACAAGGTAGCATTTCCTCTTGTCTGGGACAGCCATTTCTGCACGCAGAGTGCCTCTCCTTTCACACTCCACTCCTGCTGAAGCCCTGCCATCACAGGTTGTCACACAGCACCTTACCCGCTGTCCTACTCACCTGATGGAGCACTTGACACGCGAAGAACCGCAGCAGTGAGCTTTGCGCACGTGGAAATCTGTCCCGCATACCCCGCCATCCTGAGGCAGAAGATTTAGTGAAAGAGCACAGCAGCGCTCTCCTACAATCTCAGTTACAGTGACAGGTCTCAGCAAGATTCTTCAGAAGGCTGTGTGGGGTGGTTGGGATGGGGACAGCCCCCATAGGCACATGTTTGAATGCTTGGTCCCCAGTTAGCATAAACTGTTTTAGAAGGACTAGAAAGTGCGGCCTTCTCGGTAGGTCACTTGATGTGGGCTTTGAGGTTTCAGAACCCCATGCCAGTCCCAGGCTCACTCCATCTTTCTCTTTCTACCTGCTCCCTGCAGATCCGGATAGAAAAGCTGTTAGCTACTGTTTCGGTGTCATGCCTGCCTGCTTCCTGCCATAATGGGTCATGGCCTAGCTCCCGGAAACTGTAAGCCAGCCCCCAGTTACAGGTTCTGTCCTGTAGATTGCCTTGGCCATAGTGTCCTACAGCAAGAGGACAGTTAATAAGACACTGTATGTGTTCTGAGTAGACATCCTGTACAGCTTCCTCCATGGGATGCTCTCCCATAGCTAGGCTTCAGGGTTGTCAGCCCAAAGGGATAAAGGGTTGGGAAAGGACGTGACACCTCTCATTAGGCCCCCAGTGACTCACCAGCAGGGTTACTACCTGTTTTTGTAACTTCATGCTCTGCTGACCCAGATATCTTAGTTCTAGAGGGAGAATGTTTCCACCAGGAGACACAATAAAAAAAATTCCATTGAATTGGGAGTTAAAAAGATGACTGACCAATTTGTCTCCTCATATCTCTAAGTCAACAAGGTAAGAAGGGGGAGTGGGGTTACAGTATTGATGGGGGTGACTGATCTGGCCCAAACGAGGGGAAATTGAACTGGTACTTCACAGAGGTGTGGAGGCATATATATGAGTACAGGAGCTCCTACCAGGGACCTCTCAGTGTTTTATCTCCTGATTAAAGTCAATGGGAAATGACAAGAACCCAATTCAGGAGGAAATACAAAATGCTTAGGCCCTTCCGTAGTGAAGATTGTGTTACTCTCCCAATTAAAAAATGAGAACAACACACACACATTACACACACTTTAGGGTTTACTGAGGAACCATGCGATGGATGTGATTGTAAACACTGACTGTGTTCGTGCGACCAGTTACAGAGAGAGCCACTGCTGCCCTGAAGTAAGGCTCATGTTTTATTACAATGACTTCCACGTGAAGTGGGGTGTAGTGGTGCACCCCTTTAATCCCAGCACTCGGGAGAGGCAGAGGCAGATAGATGAGGTCCAGGCCAGCCTTGTCTACAAAATGAGGCTAGGACTGCCAGGGCTCTGTTACACAGAGAAACTCTCTCTCAAAAGTAAAAGATAAAAAAGAACATAAAACAAAAACAAAAAACCCAACCGACCAACAACAGAAACAAACAAACAAGCCTACCTCTGTGAATATTGATAAATGTTCTCTCTGCTCTTTATTCTCTTTTATGTAACCTAACATATATTAACTCAGTCTTTTACTTAAGACATGCACAGTCAGGAAGAGTAGAGACCCTCTCCTTTGGAGAGGGGAGTCACTGCATTTTTGGTTGGACACCAGATAGGTGTCTCCTGTTAGGCAAAGCCATTACATTGTTGTTGTCATCTTTAATTTGGAAGTTAAGCATGGTTTAACAAGCTCTGTGTGGGGTTTTAGACTCACAGCACATTGATTTCTGATGGTTAGTTGTAGGTGTCACCTTCTCTGAGTTAAGGGATATCTACAGGACTGGCATGTAGGTGTGGCATGTGAGTGGGTGGATGGAGCAGGGAGTGTCTCTGCCTGCTGTTGGCTGGAGGCCTGAATAAAACAAAAAAAAGGAGAAAAGGTGATTCTCATTATACCCACACCGGTACATACACTTCATCTCTTGTCTTTGGATGTCATAATGGCAGATTACTTGTGTTTGAATGCAGCAGCACCAAACATGATGGCACATGCTTGTAGGAGGAAAAGGATAGGAAGGTCAAAGTTATCTTTGGCTAACACTAAGTTCAAAGCCAGTATGGGCTACATGAGACCCTGTCTCAAAAGGAGAGAGAAACAGAGACAGACAGATACAGAGAGACACAGAGTGTGAGAGACAATACATATTTCTAAGTGTCAAATATGTCCCAGGTCATATTTTGGTGACATCAAGGTACAGCTAGTTCTTAGGAAAAATAGCTAGGTTCAGAAATTCTCCTAAGCTTTTGAACAAGTGTTATTCAACTTAACAAAGTACAGTTCGTGGTCTCCTTGTGTGCAGCAGTGCCATGCCACATTTATCTTCTTGTAATAAACCTATTCTTGGTGCCACTGAAGATCTGTTAGAGGAAAGCTATGAGACCAGCAGCAGCTGCAATGACCTCTTGGAAACACTCAGGCCTTCCGTGACCTTCCAGGCTCCCCCTACCCCCACCCCCGCAGCAGGTCTCTGTTGGCATTCAATCTGTCTCAACAATGGTTAGCAATTAAAAGCTCTTGTGCTTCACTTTTCACTTATTTGCATTTTGACTCTCAGCAGCAACTTTTACTACAAACACTTGGTAAATAAGCATTGAGTTGTCTTGGTGTTTAGTTCCTGCGTATGACATCTTTGAGAACCTAGCGTGGGTGGGACAGTGGAGAAAGGGGAAGCTAGAGAACAAAGCGGACAATCCTTCAGCCCTTTATCATGCAATTCCTACCACCTCGCCTCTCTGTGGCTCAGGTGAAGGGACTTACACTGTGCAAATGGCTTAATCACAGCACACCCAAGAATTAATTGGGCTTCCATCATTTGAGGCCTTTTAATATGAAGTTGTGATGTAGATAGCCAACAGAGAAAAGCATGTTTTCTATGTGAAAGTCTACCTTCAGAGGCACATAATAAGTTCTTTATCTTCATTATTTCCCACAATTCATGGGATGGAACTATCAGTCGCTCCACTATGCAGGTGTGGAGAACACCTGTAAATTCTTGCAGGTAGCACAAGCAGAGCCACGTATGCACTCTTTTACTCTTTTATTCGTGTACTGTCACTCTGGAAGCTGTGCAAGTGACAAAAAAAAATATGAGGGGTCAGGATAAAAAGGATGCTAGTGCAAATGAAAGGATGCTAGTGCAAATGAAAGGATGCTAGTGCAAATGAAAAGACATCAACCAGTTCTCCACCCATCCCTGCTAGGGGTTTCCCCAATACTACTTAATATCCTGTTGTCTTCTCTCTGTTATCTGTGGTCAGGGTTTGTAGTACACTGTCCTTAGGGGTGGCCTCAACTGTTCTAGCTACTTCCTAGAACAGTTACAGGCTTGGCATGGGAAAGATTTCATGGGAGACTTGTATTGAACCCACTAAGACCTTTAGGTTTCACTTCTGACAGATACATCCGTCAGAAATTGTGGGTGTGTTTTCTTTCTACAGGCACTATCTAAATCAGGAGAGGTGTCCAAAAAGCACCCCCCCCTTTTTTTTTTAGCCATCTCCA
Organism: Acomys percivali; assembly: GCA_907169655.1. Classification (NCBI taxonomy): domain Eukaryota; kingdom Metazoa; phylum Chordata; class Mammalia; order Rodentia; family Muridae; genus Acomys; species Acomys percivali. The sequence continues at coordinate 77,318,727 of OU015750.1, forward strand.
ACTTGGTTCCAACTTTCATAAGCGAGTCTCAAGGAAAGGACCTGCAAAGAAATGCCAAGTTCGCCAAGCATGGGGGTACATGCCTTTAATCCCAGACAGAGGCAGACAGATTGTTGTGAGTTTGAGGCCAGCCTGGTCTACAAAGTGAGTCCAGGACAGTCAAGGCTACACAGAGAGACCCTGTCTCAAACCAACCAACAACCAAACAAACAAACCAACCAACCAAACAAACAAGCCAGGTTCTGTGCTCCTGGTGCCTAAGAGCAGGTTTTGAGATTCAAACTGCCCGGGTGGATGGATTCCCCCTGGAGCGACTGAAACCGGAGGCAGGGAACATGGGCCCCTCAACCCACTTCATCATTGAGATTAGCTTGTATGAGATGATACGTGGCCTTTTAACATGTAAGTGACTAGCCATAAGGCCATGTCAACAGTCTGCAAGGCTTTCTGTGAGGCCACACATAGTGTTTGATCAGCCAAATCTTAAAAGACTTAAACACAAGGCTCTTGATATTTTTCTAAACATTTTATTTGCTGTTCACTGTATGGTGTGAAATAAGTCCCCGGCAACATTCCACAAATGGGGGAACTAAGCTGGGTTTTCAGCCTGTCACAGGTTTACCTGCTTGTTGCTGTCTACATTTTCATTCTTCCAAGTTACACTGTCTCCCTTAATTAACCTTTAAAACTTCTCTTTCTAGAAAGAATGTCTGTAGAACACTGGTGTTACCATTCCCTAGGCTGGGGAGCCCCACCATAAATGAAGCATGTGGCAGTGTGGGTTTTAATAACTCTTAATGACATTATTGTGGGTGATGTATACGTCCTAGTCTTCTGCCGTATCACTCTCATCTTCCTGCACGTCACTTTTGACAGTTACAGATATGGATGGCAATAATTATGATAGAAACCGTGCTCTATAAATAGATGCCTAGCCACCACTTGTCCGTAATAGCTGTCATGAATCAACTCATTTGTCATCATTTTCCCTTTGGGGATTACTATTTTAATAGAAAGACATGGTCTTGGGTGACAGCCTCCAACAGAAACTCTCAGCTCAGTTGCTCTCTATAGTAATTGCACTCTCTCTGTTTCTTTGTGTTTTGAGGATGCCCCAAGGAAGGGCTTCTACATACATTGCCAACGAGTATAAAAAAAAGTGGGAGGGGATCTATAGAATCTTGAGCAACACGAATTATTTTTTTATTGTCTAGGTAGTCAAGGCCAGCAGAGTCGACTTGAGGGAGCCCAAGAGTAGACGTAGCATTTCAAACCATCTCCTCTAATATATGAAGAAATCACCATTTGTGAGGCTTTGAATTGAGTAGTAGTCATTTTAAACTGTCATGCTGTTTGGATAGTCTATTTTTCTTTTCTTTTCTTTCTTTCTTTCTTTTTTTCTTTTTTCTTGTGTGTGTGTGTGTGTGTGTGTGTGTGTGTGTGTGTGTATGTGTGTGTGTTTCCAGACAGGGTTTCTCTGTGTAGCCTTGGCTATCCTAGACTAGCTTTGTAGAGCAGGCTGGCCTAGAACTCATATCGATCTGCCTGCCTCTGCCTCCCAAGTGTTTGGGATTAAAGGCGTGTGCCACCACGCCCAGTTGGATAGTCTATTTTTCAACAAAACAACTTTGTGCTTTGCTGGAAAATGTTTTGCTTCAGTTTTCATCTTGGTAAGCCATTTCCACAAGAGTTTTTGGTTGTGTTTTAAGCAATACTGGAGCATATTTGTGAGACCACTGGCTTAGAGAGTGTCAGTTGCATAATGAACCAGTCTCCAGTCAAAGCTCAGTACTTTTCTAGCTGCAGGAGGAATTGCAGGGCACGTGAAGCAACCAACCTTCTGGAGTTCTCCCAGAGAACTCCACCGCCCTCTAGGCTGCAGACATCAGCTGAGTCTGTCAGGCCGGTCGGCCACTTAGCCGGGAGGGAGGAACTGGGAACTGGACCGGATAACCTCCTGGTAGGAGGACTATCTGGACCAAGGAAGGAAGAATAGATGAAGTGGTTGAATAGCTGCCACAGGGCAGCCTCATGCCGTGCACGGTTAACGGGCGCATCAAACAGTCCTTCAGTCTCCCTCCTCCCCCTACTGCCATGTGTCACCTTCCTGTTCGGAAGTCTTAGTAGGTTGCTGGGACAGAGCTGGGGGCGCCTGCTCCACCCATCAGGTATCCGGTTGGAAGAAAAGCCAGTCTCAACAACTTGATTCCCCCTTCTGTCAAATGATAAGGTTAGCAGACCGTCCGTCTCCAATCGCTGAAGGTGGGGGGGGGGGGAGAAAGAGCACATCCAAATCGGCCCTTTTCTGTTCCAACCACAAATATATGGTTGTGTCTTCTCTTTATTGCACTTGGAGGCCTCTAACTTGAATTCCATGTTGCTCTTGGAATGCAAGCCTGAGAGCTTCCCTTAGAGACCAAACCCTGTGCGTTCCCCCCTCCCTGCCCCCCTGCACTGATTTGCGGTGATAATCAGTTTAGTTACATTTCTTGTGTGTCTTGCTGGTGAAATAAGCCTAGGACGCTGATGACTGTAATTTTCTGGATGATGTTGCAAACGGCGGGATAAAAAGCCCAGTGGCTGAACTTTGTAGCTTGTTCCTTTCCTGTATGTAAATTCCCTTTAGATATAAAGTGGGGCTCAGAACATACCGGCAATAACAGCCTCTGCCTGGCGCTCTGGCGCTTCCAGCAGCCTCTTCAGAAGCTCGTAGCCTGGGGGCTAACTCGGGCGGTAACTAGCTCTTCCTCGGGACCTCCATAAAGTGTCCCAGCCTTCACATTCCCAGCACTGTGAAGAATGAAAGAGGAGGACTTACGATCCCCTTGGAAAGGTTCGTGCGTTGAGTGCCATAGTTTGGATGGGACGGGTAAAACAAAGGTACCTGGGGGCGGCATGGGGAAGCTGCGAGCATCAGGTGATGTACTAGCGAGGGTCTGATGGAAGACAGTCATTCTGATTTACTGTTTTAAAACAAAGAAGCAAACTTTGTGATGTGTTTCTTTTCCTAGAGGGGAAGTTATCAGGCAGGTGGGGGGGGGGGGGCAGGGCAGGACCAGGCTAAATAAATAACTGGTGGTGCCACATGGTTTGTGGAGGCACCCACTGGCAATAACAAAGTTCGTGGTGTGTGCATAATTCAAAGCATGGAAAAAGCAGCTTGGGTTGGCTGCTGTGATTTTTGGGATCGCCCACACCTTGCTTTAGGCTGCAGTGCCAATTTCGGGCACCCTATGTGTATTTTGAAGAACGAGTACTAAGCAAAATGTTGTCTCTGGAGAGAGCATGTGCACCCACCTGATCCCTGGTCCCTCTGGCTGTCCGAACTGAGCAAATCCAGTAGCAGCTAAGACTAGAGATCACATTAGGTGACGTGAGGTGGCTGCTGCTACAAAATGAACCGCTGCCCAAGCTTCGCATGCTTTTCCTGGCTTGACAATTGGTATTTTGGAGTGTGTCAGCTCTAAAATGCTAGGCCCTTCGCAGCAAGGGGTCACGGCAGGGCAGTCGCCGCAGACTGCCAGCGCCAGGTTACTTGTAGCCGCCTTCCCGCCCCTGGCCCAGACTTGGTGCTCCGGGCTTCCTAGCCAGCGCTGGCGCGCGTCCCCGCGTTGGCGGTCAAGCTGTAGCGCCAGGCATCCCCCAGCGGCAGGGTTACTGTAAGGCACCTCATTCCTCTGCCCAACCCAAGCTGCCTCCTGCAGGTTTCCCCTGTTCTCAGCTTTCTGAGAGGAGCCTCTTAACAAATATTTAAACAGTTAACGGGGTTCAGTTATATGTGAACTTGAGGGAAAAAAAAAAGCAAGGTGGTAACATTAAGACTAACGCAATCATCCATGAGGTAACCCAAAGGAAGGTAGGGGAGATGAGGAAGAACAGGCAATGCAACGCCCTCATGCAGTTTTCTTTTGAGAGAGGGGCTAGCACCCAGGCAGGAGTATTGATGGCGCAAAGGTCACTCTAGGAGAGAAAACTCCGTCTCCCTTTAACGGGCCACCTCCTCACGTGTTCTTGGCATGGCTAGGATTAAAATTTGCAAGGCTCAAAATTTATGTGCGGAAGGGACAGAATGTTCTCGGAGATTAGTTGGGGGAAAAAAGTGAAATGAAGATTGTACTTTTTCTTGTAGTGCAGACCTATTTCCTCCCCCTCCCCTACACATTCCTGACCCCCCCTCCCCCCGCTCTTTCCTTCCTTCCTCCCTCCTCTTCCAAGTTCTGGGATTTTTCAGCCTTGCTTGGTTTTTGGCTAAAAGCACAAAAAAGGCGTTTTCGGAAGCGACTCGGCCGTGCACAAGGGCCATTTGTTTGTTTTGGGACTGGGGCAGGAAATCTTGCCGGCCTGAGTCACGGCGGCTCCTTCAAGGAAACGTCAGTGTTCGCCGGTCGGTCGCCATCGCCCGCTGCGCGCCCCTCGCTCCGGCAGCCATGGGAGAGATGCAGGGCGCGCTGGCTCGGGCTCGACTTGAATCTTTGCTCCGGCCCCGCCACAAAAAGCGGGCGGAGGCGCAGAAAAGGAGCGAGTCGGTCCTGCTGAGCGGACTGGGTAAGCGCCGCCGCTCCGGCCCGGCCCGGTGGGGACTCGCCTCCGGGGGGGCAGGTATGTGGGTGGAGGTCGGATGGAGACCGGGGTACGTTGCTGGAACTTGGAAAGTGAGCAGCCGGCCGGGAGACGGAGGAGGGAGAGGTGGGCGCTGAGCCCTGCGATGCGGCGCTCCACTCGGGCAGTACCGGAGAGGAAATGGAAAATCACTGGGACTCTCCACCCCTCCAGTCCCCTCCTCCCGGCCGGGCAGAGCGTAGCCAAGTGCAGCCCCGCGCGGGGTCCTGCGCGCACAGCCATCGGGGAACTCTTGGCCCTGCCTTGGGGCGGCCAGGCCAGCTTGCTCCCGACCAGGCGGCCAGCCGCCCGCGTCTGCCCGCACCTCCGTGAGCAGCCGGCGCGGCGGCAGGGGCGTGGCCTCACGGTGGTGGGCGGAGCTCAGAGCCTTCTCGTCCCTCCGGTCCCGCCCCCTCGCAGCGCAGGGCTTATAAAGCCGGTCGCGCGACCGGAGCCCACAGTTGTTGGCTGAGCCGGTCTCACTGCTTCGAGCTATCTCCCTGGACTCTTTTTCGGGGCGATGACTGTGAAAACCGAGGCTGCTAAAAGCACCCTCACCTACTCCAGAATGAGGGGAATGGTAGCGATTCTCATCGGTGAGTGTTGGAAACGCACCGGCCTTGTGTGGAAAAGTTCGAGGGTGTAGAAGGACCAGGGTCAGATTAGCCTGTGGCGTCGGACGTTACCGAGCCGCCTAAACCTTTCCCCCCCCCCCCTCTCTCTCTTTAATTTATAGCTTTTATGAAACAGAGAAGGATGGGCCTGAACGATTTTATTCAGAAGATTGCCAACAACTCCTATGCATGCAAACAGTAAGTTTGGGGTTATTGGGGGGGGGGGGGAAGAAAAGAATTGTTTAAATTTACGAGCAGCCAAGACTTACTTATTACCACTTGTTAATGGGGATGGGGGGGAGCTTAAGTCTTTTCTCCAGGGTAGAGATCTCTTCTGGTCTTGAGCAATTGGCTTAGTTTAAACATTTAGAACATTCATTAATTATGGGTACAGCTTGCCCCAGAGATGTAAGATAAATTCTCGGGAATGTTTACCAGATCTTAGGTCCTCTCTCGATGAACAAACCTTAATTTGTATTTAACCGGGCTGTTTACCTACCGTTTCTGTAGGTAATTCATTCGGATGTTTTTGGTTTAAATACCGACCGGTTGAGTCAGAAATTAGAGTTGTGTGTGTGTGCCCTCTGGTGGCGAATTAAGAGTTTCTAAACCGGCCTTTTAATCTCCGCAGCCCTGAAGTCCAGTCTATTTTGAAAATCTCCCAACCTCAGGAGCCCGAGCTTATGAACGCCAACCCCTCTCCTCCGGTAAGTACCCTCTTTCTTGTCTGTAAGGGAGAATCCTAAATGAATCGGCATTTCTGTAGTGGCTAGTCAAGGGGGCATTTGTGAAAATTTATTGCCAAGTCAGGAATGTCTGTCCACAACATCACAAGTGGCATAAGTGTTTAAGTACTGAGTCACTGGAATGTTTTGAAAGGCATAGTTCCTAAACGTTCATCTGTTAACAGTAAGGCTGTGTGTTAAACGAAGATGTTTTGTTTTCTAGCCAAGTCCTTCTCAACAAATCAACCTCGGTCCGTCCTCCAATCCTCACGCCAAGCCGTCTGACTTCCATTTCCTGAAAGTGATTGGAAAGGGCAGTTTTGGAAAGGTTCTTCTAGCAAGACACAAGGCAGAAGAAGCATTCTATGCCGTCAAAGTCTTGCAGAAGAAAGCCATCCTGAAAAAGAAGGAGGTACGAGCGCCACCTGGTGGCTGGGGCTCTTAGGCCTCGTGAATAAGTTTGAACCTTTGGTTTGGTGCCAAATTGAAATCTGAATTTGCCACTGAGTCTCATCTCCCCCCCCCCCACCCCCCCAGGAGAAGCATATTATGTCAGAGAGGAATGTTCTGCTGAAGAACGTGAAACATCCTTTCCTGGTGGGCCTTCACTTCTCTTTCCAGACCGCTGACAAACTCTACTTTGTTCTAGACTACATCAACGGTGGAGAGGTGAGCTGCGGGAGTAGCTGCGGGTTCTCTGTTTAGCTCGCTTGATTAGTTTTTAAGAAATGTAAGGGGGTGGGGGATTACCAGAATTAGTTTTTTTTTTTTTTTTTTTTTTTTTTTTTTAATATACTACCAAGTTTCAGAGTTAACCTATCATTTCAGGCCACTTGCTGTATGTAACCTTTCTCTTCAGGCCTCAATTTCTCTGGCAGGCCTGACTAAATGAGCCCACTCAGCCTTGCTCTGTTTTTGTCTCTCACAGCTGTTCTACCATCTCCAGAGGGAGCGCTGCTTCCTAGAACCACGGGCTCGCTTCTACGCTGCTGAAATAGCTAGTGCCTTGGGCTATCTGCACTCCCTAAATATCGTTTATAGGTAAGAGTCAGGGCTACCTTGCTGGGAAGGAGGGAGGCCTGGCAGAACCTTTGGAGTCATAACGTAATGTGATATTATGTGCAATTTGGTCACTTCTGAAAGTTCCCCCCAGCACGTGAGCGGTCTTGACTCCAGCACCAAGAGGGTGGGGCCCTAATCTACTGAGCAGCTTAACAAGGACTCTCTCGTCTTGTGATTAGGACGGGGATGGATTAAAACCCCTAACGCAGCCAGCAGTCTTCAGAGGATTTGTCCCGGAGCCAAATTAACCTGTGCGACCACTCTTGATTCTCCCCACAGAGACCTAAAACCGGAGAATATTCTTCTCGACTCACAGGGGCACATCGTCCTCACCGACTTTGGCCTCTGCAAGGAGAACATTGAACACAACGGCACAACGTCCACCTTCTGTGGCACGCCTGAGGTGGGTGATCTCCACTCAGGTGCCGACCTGCCCACGCCCTTCCACCCCACGCCCTTCCCAGAGACCCGTGCAGTGATGCTTTTACGTACAAAAAGAGGGAGCAAGCTCTTTAAGGACTGCAAATGAGAATACAGGGGCTGTTGAGTCCCTCTGAGGATCATCTCCAAGGCTGGCTAACTGTCATAAGAGATCCTCATGGTACCACTAGGTGCCAAGTTGCTCCCTAAATATGTCAGTTATACACACAGGGGATGAGCTAGCCACAGAGTATAGGGGCTTGTGACTAGGAAGCAATCCAGTGTACATACCCAGCCAGGTGACTGGTTCTGGACTTTCAGAGCACGTGCTTGCTGTCAGGATTTCCTAGGGTTGAGTGTTCACCTCTTTTCTGCTCTGTCATTTCAGTACCTTGCTCCTGAGGTGCTCCATAAGCAGCCATACGACAGGACGGTGGACTGGTGGTGCCTCGGGGCTGTCCTGTATGAGATGCTCTATGGCCTGGTGAGTGACACACAGAATCATGCCATGTCACTGGAAAGCAGCTTACGGGTGTGCTTGAGTGTGGCATAGCTACCATGTCACGTCCTTACCAGCAAGATACTGAAAGCGGTGTAAAGGAGACTGGCTATTTTACACGTACATTTTAAAAGCAATGTCTTCTGAATTATTATTTTTTTTCCTGCAGTAGTCTTGTTTGAATCTTAAGGCGGGTATTGATGACTATGCTGAGCAACACCACCAACACTTTATTGGGTTTCTACAGCCTACTGCAGAAGACTACACTTAATCTGTGTAGTATTAGCTTATGCCCCGTCACACACACGCGCGAGCGCGCGCACACACACTGTCTCTAGTAGAGCTTGTAAAATAGACATCTAAATCATGGCTATTTCGACATCCAGGGAAGGGCCCATCTCTGGTTCATCACTTTGCCTGTATATAATATACACCAGACAAAACTTGAGTTGAATCTGAAGGGCTCCCGCCTTCCTTTCCCAGCCTCCGTTTTACAGCCGGAACACAGCGGAGATGTACGATAACATTCTGAACAAGCCCCTCCAGCTGAAACCAAACATCACCAACTCAGCCAGGCACCTCCTGGAGGGCCTCCTGCAGAAGGACCGCACAAAGCGGCTGGGCGCCAAGGATGACTTTGTGAGTACTGCCGCCCTCCTCCTGTCCCTGGGACCTCAGGGAGGAGCAGTGACCTCCTGGCCTTGTCTTGAATTCCGCCCGCCTAAATAAATCTGTTCTCTTTCCAACAGATGGAGATTAAGAGTCATATTTTCTTCTCCCTGATTAACTGGGACGATCTGATTAACAAGAAGATCACACCCCCATTTAACCCGAATGTGGTTAGTATCTGCTTCTTGTCTAAGAACAGTGAGGCCCAGACGGTTCCTCTTAGGTCAGGATTTGAAGAAGCAAATAGCAGGTGCTGCCCATAGACTCACTATCCCAGCAAAGCTCACTACATGTGAATACATGCATTAACTAAAGACAGTTGCCAGGCCTGGTGACACATATGTGCACCGCCTGAACCTCAGGAGTCAGAAGCAGGGTTGATGTGAGGCCAGCCTAGGCTACATAGTGAGATCTTGCGATTGCTGATCTCAACTCTGGAGCCTTTAGAGAGTTTTAAAGGTTCCCTGTCCTTGTTTCCCTGTGTGCTCTCTTTGCTGAACGTGTTTCCCCTTCTTGTCACAGAGTGGACCCAGCGACCTTCGGCACTTTGACCCTGAGTTTACTGAAGAGCCTGTCCCCAGCTCCATCGGCAGGTCCCCTGACAGCGTACTTGTCACAGCTAGTGTGAAGGAAGCTGCGGAGGCCTTCCTTGGCTTCTCTTACGCACCTCCCATGGACTCTTTCCTCTGAGCACTCTTGGGATGGTTCTGAAGGATTTCCTTGGTGTTTTCTAAAGTGTTTTAGCTAGCCTTTGGAGGAGTTGCCAGCTGACAGACATCTTAAGAGAGAATTTGCACACCTGGAGGCTTGGCAGCCCCAGCGCACACCGCTTGATGGAAACTTTCCGAAGAGCACGTCCTCCTCTCAGTGAGCTCGTGAGGTTTTCATTTTATTTCTTCCTTCCAACGTGGTGCTAGCTCTAAATGAGCGCCAGAGTGCCGCCTTAGACAGACACCCCAGTCGCGTTCGAAGGAAGATGCAGGTCTGAGAGGGATCTCCCGCAGGTCTGTCTGAGCTGTGATCACGAATATTCTGCAATGTGCCTTTTCTGAGATCGTGTTAGCTCCAAAGCTTTTCCTATCGCAGAGTGTTCCATTTTGTTCTGTTTGTTTTTTTACCTTGTGGGTTTCCCATGTGAACGAACAGTGGTGTGAGTGTGCTATGCCTGATCACAGACGGTTTTGTTATAAGCATCAATGTGACACTTGCAGGACACTACAATGTGGGACATTGTTTGTTTCTTCCATATTTGGAAGATAAATTTATGTGTAGACTGTTTTTTTTGTAATATATAGTTAATAACTAAAATCTATTGAAATGGTCTTGCAATGACATGCATCCAGATGCTTAACGAAAGCATTGCTGCTACAAATATTTCTATTTTTAGAAAGGGTTTTTATGGACCAATGCCCCAGTTGTCAGTCAAAGCCGTTGGTGTTTTCATTGTTTAAAATGTCACCTGTAAAATGGGCATTATTTATGTTTTCTTTTGCATTCCTGATTATTGTATGTATCATGTAAAGAAGGTCTGTACATTGGGTTATATATAACACTAGTATATTTAAACTTACAGGCTTATTTGTAAACCATCATTTTAATGTACTGTAATTAACATGGTTATAATATGTAAAATTTCTCCTCCCTACCACACAACTTTTTTTGTGTGTGATAAACCAGTTCTGGTTTGCAATAAAACCTTGAAAAACATTTGCATAAATTGTGTCATGTGTTACTTTTTATTTTGATAAACTGGACTGGATGGGGGCACAATAGTAGATCAATTTAAAAAATACTTTGGTAAGCTCAATGTAGTAGCACATACTTTCAATACCCAGCACTTGGGAGACTGAGGCAGGAGGATTATTGTGAGTTTGGGGATAGCCTAGGCAAAAGAGACAAAGTCAGTTTGCTTCCAAGAGACTTGGCTTCTTATTCAGGAATGATTGGGTCCTAAGGGCTTCCTGGGGCTTGGTTGGATGGATGGTCTCCTGGCTTCTGGTATAGGCCTTTTCCTAACATACAAAGGCTTGGGCTGGCTCTCCAGCACTGAAAACCTATATTCCCAGTATTTTGTGCTGCCAGTCATTAACCCACCCAAACAATGCTATAAAGTAGCACTGTGTATAAAGTAATGGTCCCTGTGATGACTCTCCCCGGAAGTCCAATGCCTGTCCTCACATGTTTTTTATCTTAAGTGCCAGGTAAGTAAATCTCAAGGCTGGGCTATAGTCTGCGTGCTAGGGACCTGGTTATGAGCAAGACAGGTCACTGCCCTCCCACAGGCTGAAAGGGTGATCAGGTGATGGTCTGAGAGTGCAGAGTGCCACCAAAGAGGGCAGGTGCATGTCACAAATGCCCATGTTCTCAACAAGCTGTCCTACTTTCTCAGGAGTACCCAGGGCAGGCTCAGGAGAAAGGACCCAGTTCCTGCTTAAATCAGCGGGAGGTCGCCTCTCAAAGGCCACCAGGCTGTGGGTCTGGCTTGCAGAGCCCGTCCCAAGGTCTGTCCCACTGGGAATTACACTGTTCGGAGAGTGTCTCAAGCATCAGTTCTCTGGACTTCTCACACAAGCCCCTAGTGCATCGGGGGGGTCACCAGTAGATCCTGCTGCTGCCTGCAGCTTTCCATTAAATGCTAGACATCCGCTCTCCTGTCTCCTTATTCTCTCACCCACCCAAGGGGGAGTTGTGGCTGCTCCCCTCTTCTGACTCTGAAGACCTCCACTTAGCCCTTGTCCCCTACCCCACCACCTCCACAGCTTCTAGAGTCAGTCAAGGGTTAGCTTCTCTTCGTCAGATTTCTTGTAGTGCGCTGAAGGAGTAGGATCAAAGTGAGAAGAAGATGGCAGCTCCCAGCTCCCAGTGGACCCAAATGACGTGACAGTTGAGGTACTAGGCATTAGCTTCATACTACATTCCCTAGCAAACCCAGACGACCAGGAGAATCTTAGCCTGTGTTTTCCAGGGAAAGTGTGCTGCCAGCTTTGGTGGGCAGAGGGCTCACTCACTCCCCCTCCCCCCCCCCATTGGCAACAATAGTTACAAACCATCCCTTGAAGGAGAATGACCACCCTGTCCTCAGAGGCCAAGGTCTGTAAGCTCACAGGTTTCCCAGAGGGCTCAGTTATGAGTTAGAAAATGTCTTTTGCTTGGGAGTTTTTATTTTGTCCTTGGTGTTTGCTTTTGTTTTTTGTTTGATTTTTGAGAGCAGGTCTACATAGCCCTGGCTGCTCTGAAACTTCCTACCTAGAAGAAACTGGCCTCAAACTCACAGAGATCTCTACGAGTCTATGAGGGATTAAAGGCCTGCTTCACAAAGTCCAGCCTCTTTTGCTTTTTGAAAGATGGGCTGTCGAGTAGTGCGAGCTGGCCTCAAACACGCCATGTGGCTGAGGATGGCTTTGAACTCTTGATCCCTCTGCCTCTGCTTCTCAAGTGCTGCAATTCTAGGCATGTGCCATCAGGCCTGACTTGAAGGGGCTTTTGTTTGTCTGTCTCTTTGGTTGGGGATTTTGTTTTCTCTCTTTTTCTTTAGTTAGAAATCTGACTTATTGGGGTATAGTCAATCACTACAGAGGGATATGAATTGATCCAAAACTGAACGGCGCCGCCAGAGGAGTTCCAAGCGCTATCAAACAAACGAGAGGTTGGATCAGCACAAGTGTGTAGGGAGGGGACCAGGCAGGGGACAGGGCAGTCAAGAAGAAACGAGAGATCAATGGACAAATGACAAATATTTGCCAAGTGCTGTGATGCCAAATAGCACATGTGCCAAGGCATGGCTTATCTAAGGGGGTGGGGCATGTTCCCAGAGGCCCAGCTGCTGAGGGAGAAGAGGGGATGACTAGTTCAGGGAGCGGTATCACTCCAATTCCGTGCAAGCTTGGATTTGTTCATCCTTCACAAGAAAAGTGACAACAAAAGTCAGAAAACCATTTAGGATGGTAGCCTGCTAGTTAGGCAGTAGCAAGTCAAGTTAAAGCATGGAGGGTTTGCTGGGTGGGGTGGCGCATGCCTTTAACCCCGAGCACCCGGGAGGCAGAAGCAGGCGGATCGCTGTGAGTTCGAGGCCAGCCTGAGCTACAAAGTGAGTCTATGACAGCCAAGGCTACACAGAGAAACCCTGTCTTGAAAACCAACCAACCAAACAAACAAACAAAAGCATGGAGGGTTTTTTTGTTTTTCTTCACAAAGCCTGTCCATGCTGCCGAAGATATAAAACAAATAGACGCACACTTGTTGGCTATTTCCATAAGAATTCACCAAATTAATCAACCAGCAAAGGTGTCACCTTGTATTATACTAGCCAGGGAGAGAAGAGAGAAAAGAGAGAGAATTTCTCAGTTGTGGATAATATTGGTGGCTGGTGAAAAACAGCTGTAAAAAACATATGCGTTGTGAAAATAAATTAGGCTATCATCTTAGAAATGTGTTCAGCAGTATGAACAAGATGACTATATATGTATATGTATATGTATGTGATGGTGGTGATGGTGATGATGATGATGGTGGTGGTGGTGGTGGTGGGGATGGTGGTGGTGCTGGGTAGAATCAATGGGATCTTTGCCAAAGAAAGGAACTCTGACAGAGCCGGATCCTAATCTAGCTCTACTGGCCAGCTTTATCTTGAGGCAGCAGCAGCTGGGGCCAACTTCTTCTCCCTTGTTTCTGCAGGAAATGCAGCCGGTGCTAGGAGGAAGACCAGCCGTGAGGAAGACGAGCCCGGAAGACCTGGGATGGTGAAGACTGCCAGTCACTCTCTCCACCTCTTTGCTAGGACTCGGGAAGAAGAACTAAAAACGATGGAGAATAATTTCACACCAGGATGCGGACTGTAGTGTCTGTGTTCTTGGAAAGTACATGGAGGAGAAGCTGAGATTCCGGAGGGAGCAAAGGAGAGAACACAAGGAAAGTGAAGAGGTCAAAAGGAGGCGAGAGAGCTGCTGCGAAAAGAAGGTCAGTGAAGAGAGTAGTGGAGCAGTCATGGTGTAACAGGAGCCATCTCAGAGATGGTGAGGAGACAAGCAAAAAAGAATGGGGCCTTCAAGTCCCCAAAGTCGATGAGAGCCTTGGAGACAGAGGGCGGAGGATGATTTTAAAACCAAAAACCAAAAACCAAAAAACCATATTCAGCCAGGCATGGTGAGGCACGCCTTTAATCCCAGCACTCGGGAGGCAGAAGCAGGTGGATCTCCGCAAGTTCGAGGCCAGCCTGCTCTACAAAGTGAGTTCGGGACAGCCAAGGCTACACAGGGAAACCCTGTCTCAAAAAACAAAAACAAAAAAACAAAACAAAAATTATTGTTTCCTTAATGAGATGTGCTCTGCTAATTAAAGTATTCATCGAAGCTGCAAATAGCTTCTAGAACAAAGGCCAGCCACTCAGCTGATCAAGAACCAATCAAGTTATTGGCAAAGACAAAAGGCTAGAATGTAGTCTACCTCTTCCTCCCCCTGTTTGTCTACTATATCTACTGTGAGATATCCCCACCCTCCCCCCTCTACCCCCCACCCCTCCATCCCCACCCCCACCCCAGGAGCATCATGATGGCAACACATTTCCAGGTGCTAATCAGAACAATAAAAGAAACATGCTCACTGGAATTAAGCCCAACTTAATGAATTATTTGTTTCTCTGACTGCAAGAACTTTATTTACTAGTTATTTAAACCCAAAACTGAACAATCGTTTGGATTCTGCTGGGGCCTTAACCTGCTCTATGCTTGGCTAGCATGGCCGTGACACAGTCTTCACGTTACTAACTTGCACGCGAGACCCTGCTTTCCACTCACTTTTTTGTGAAGGGCTCTAGCACACACAGGGTGATGATGTCAGTATTTACTGAGAGTTTATCTGTTACATTGTGTTCAGGCAGATGTCTGTGTGTGTTTGGACACCTTGGAAACCACAGTGTCTGATGGGCAGGGTTCTGGGTTTCCTTTCTTCTGTGTCCTCTGTCCTGGGCCCCACCTGGTTTGTTCTGGCAGGCCCGGTGATAATGTACCATGACAATACATAAAAAGTACAGTCTGTTCACGGGAGGACGTAAGTGCAGACAGGCACTTTCTGTGAAGGGTAGACCAAGGGTCACCAGTGTGAAGGCAGGGCACTTCACGTACACATTTTTTTATAGACAGGGTGAGTGGCTGCCAGCTGGTTCATCAGATCTGTGTTTTTTAATATGGTTTCTCAGACATGCCATTTTTCTGCCTTTTAAATAGTGTCGTTGATTCTTTGCAAATCTTGCGCGCATGTACAATGTATATCGATCATGTCCATCCAAGGCCACCCCTCTCTGCCTTCCCCAAGCACACCCATCCCTTCTCCCTCCCACCCGTGTGTTCTCATAGTTATTAATAAGACACTGCGTCCATCGTTGCTGTCCACAAGAGTGTGGATGTGTGGCCATCATCTGGGACATGAGCAGCTTGCTAGTGGCCACGACCCAAAGAAGAGTAACTTCTGCAGCCGTCAGCTGCCAATAGCTCTTCAGATAGGTACAGGTTCTCCTGCTGGCTTTTTTTTTTTTTTTTTTTTTTTTTTCCTTAATCATTTCTGTCTCTTACCATAGAATTCTAGAGGCCAAAGTCTTGCACTAATCTGATCTGAAGCACCAGATCCCAGCGTTGTTAGCGAGGCTGGCCACCAATCTATTGTGTGAGCAAGAATCAAGTTACGCTTGCTTTAATTAGATAAGCTGAAACTAAGCTCAAAATGACTTAGGATCCAAATTGAATGACAAGGATTGTGTTTTCTTCTGAAAAATCATCAAAAAAAGGAGAGGAGCAGAAATTATGTCATGCCTAAATTAAATTATAACCTGCTTAATAGTCAACACTTTGGAGAAATAACAGAAAATGTATTTCTTCAGGTCAAAACTGTATGTTATTATAAGCAGATAGCAAAACAAAAGATGAGATAGGGAAGAGTGTCAATGAGATGTTTTTAATTTTAATATTTATACATAGAAAGTAGAAAGTACATCCATGTTCCCTCTCTCTCTCTCTCTCTCTCTCTCTCTCTGTCTCTGTCTCTCTCTCTCTCTCTCTCTCTCTCTCTCTCTCTCTCTCTCAATATAAGCACAGAGAGCTGGGTTTTTTTTTTCCTGCTATAAGAAGAGATAAATAAAAGTAGTAGATGCCCTGAGACATGAGATTTGGCTTGCAAGGTTGCTGTCCGCAGTGAGACACAAGGCCCAACAGCTCATCCTCCAATGTGCAAGCTTACCTCAGTGGCAATGCCTTCTCAGCAGCCCATCACCGTGATTTTCCTGTGCTTGTCTGGGACATACCTGCATGGCATCCCAATGCATTCTGATTAAGGAATATTTTTTTCCTCCGAACCATTTCCACATTCCCATGAGTCACTATCTGAATTATCCTGTCCTTTTCAATTACATGGAACCATAAAAATGTCAAAATAGAAGATCCACGAGTCCAGGGATTATAAATAGTGACTTCTGAAGCCAGGCTTGCAAATCATATCAGACTAAGACAATCAAAGTCAAAGGAAAGGCATTTTCTCACAGACAAGTTTCAGTGGAAGACAGACAGCACATTGTTGTTTTACTTTTTGAGGTCTCAGACACACAGAGATCATAAAATTTTTGTGAGTAAAGAGAAATTTGTCATTGATGCAGGTCATGTGTTCTGTTTATACAGAAACTCAGTATCAGAAAACAAGCCAGGCGCACGCCTTTAATCCCAGCACTCGGGAGCCAGAGGCAGGTGGATCGTGGTGAGTTCAAGGCCAGCCTGGTCCACAAAGCTAGTCCAGGACAGCCAAGGCTACACAGAGAAACCCTGTCTCAAAAAACAAAAACAAACAAACAAAAAAGTAAGTGATGAAAACATCTTAGTGTTTTTAGTAGCCTGTGTTAGTTATATGTAATAATGGGGTTCATTAAGTCATTTTCACACATGTACAAGTGTACTTTGATCATATTAACCCTCCTTAGCCTTTCTTGTCCCCTGCTTCTTGTTAGACCTTTTTTTCTCAATTAGACCCTCCTCTATTTCTCTTTCTTTTCCCCATCTCTCTGTCTCTATCTCTTGGTCTCTGTGTCTCTGTTTCTGTCTCTCTGTCTGTCTGTCTCTGTCTGTCTGTCTCTGTCTGTCTCTGTCTCTCTCTCCCTCTCTCTCTCTCTCTGTCTGTCTGTCTCTGTCTCTCTCTCTCTCTCTCTGTGTGTGTGTGTGTGTGTGTGTGTGTGTGTGTGTGTAAGACCCAATGGATTTCATTAGGGCTGTTTATGAGAGTATGAGAGATGAAAAGCATTTTTTTTTATAGATACATCAGGACTATAAAGTACTAAGAGATTAACCTGACATAGACACAAACATCTGTAGATAAACTAATGAGGACCAGGCAAGGGGTGTCGGCTGGATTGGTAGACGTCTGTGTGTCTGACACTCACTAGACTCCAGGTACACCCAGGGCTGCATAAGCCAGAGGTGGTTGTCCAGGGCTGTAATCTTAGTTCTTGGAGGTGGAGGCAAGAAGGTCAGGAATTCAAGTCATTTCCTGCCTTGTAGCAAGAGGCCAGCCTAGCTGGCCTACATGACACCTTGTCTGTAAATAAACAAATAGAACCTATGATACAAAAAGATAGAAGATGTCAAAACTTTTAAAGACCAGAGTTTTCAAAGTTTTCTATAAATTTCCCATGGAAATCCTAAATGGATTTTTGAAGAGAATTAATAAAAGAAAAGAAAAAAAAAAAAAACCAATAGTCGAGTACTTGTAAAATGAGTGCTACTCATAAATAGTCCATTTAACGATAATCTGTAAACCAGCAGTGGTGTCACAGGCCTGCAGTGTCAGCACCTGAGAGGTTGAAACAGGAAGATCAGATGTTCAAGGTCAACCAATCAAACAATCAGTGAAGGATGAGAGTGGTCTGATTCCGACTCAATTAGGGAGCTGGGTTATTTTCCAGATAGTCTTGGGAAGTGAGGACTATTTCAAAATGCTTACGTTTTAAAATATACACTAGATAATCAGAGCCCTAGATATGCCGAAGGAAATGTGATGCAACTGGGGAGAAAGAAAATGCTCAAGCGCACTAAGCCACGTGTTCAGAAGTCCCGCCAGCAGCTAATTTAGTTAGGCACGCAATGGGGACATCGAGGGCAGGAGGAGGGGTAGTTTTTGCATACCTCCCTCACCCCCATCAGGACCGGAGAACATCCTCCAGAAGAGCCCAAGGTTGGAGCGTTGGACAATGGGAAGGATTGTTGGGAGCATGGGCCGGTAGGTGGTCAAAAAGTCTCTTAGGCTTTCTCTACGGTGAGGCATCTCTTCAGCATTTCCATGCTCTGGGCACCGTTAAGTGACGAGGAAAAGGAAAGACAGGCTTGGAAGCCCCTGTTTCTTAGCCTTTCTCTGAGCCAGGTACCTCCTAAGCGTTACTGAGCAGTGAGCAGAGGCTCTTTTAGGCTCCCTGCCCCAGAGACTGCGTTTTTCTGACGCAGCATCTTGAAGCCGGAGAAATGAACCAAAGGTCGGCAATTAAACTTTAGGACGCGTAGCTGAAGCATGAATGGGCCGTTTCAAAGTGAATAGCACTGTTAAAGTTTGTTGCGAATCCCCAGGGCCTTAGTTTCTATTGTTTGATGGTATCCAAGGTCTGTCCTTAAAGGTTAGCTACACACGAAACATTTCACACAGTAGCCGCTGTAACGATCAATGTGGGTGGCACGGTGGCACTTGCCTGTGATCACCATTCAGGGGACAGATTCAGGAGGATGGTGGTAAGGTCGAATCCAGCTTAGCCTACATCAGCTTACCTCCTTGACAGCCTCCTCTGTGCTCCCTAAAATTCTTCTCACCTTGGGATTCATCTGGGGGGATTTTCTCAGTCCCTGATATGGTTGGATGTGCAGGAAATCCCCTCCACTTCTGTCTAGCAATTTACTCATCATGTAACTGTGATCACTATGTACTGAGACCCTGTGTCAAAGAAACAAAACAGAATAAAATGAAATAACAATTCTTATACAGGAATAGTGTTTATTTTAAATCTTCTAATAAAAATCCAAATGAGTGAATGACTAAACAGAGTAATTGTTTCAACTTATCTGATAACATTGGGGCCTTAAATTGGTTACCAGTCAGTCTTCAGCGCCACCTATGGGGCATAATCTTAGGTTCATTTTGGGCACAGATATGGACATTAAAACATATATTCCTGTCAGCACTTTTATGCACTAAACTACTTTTTACTTTTTTTTTTTTTTTCAAGATAAGGTTTCTCTGTGTAGCCTTGGCTGTCCTGGACTCGCTTTGTAGACCAGGCTGGCCTCGAACTCACAAAGACCCCACTGCTTCTGTCTCTCGTTTTTACATTTTTTTAAATCATTGTTTGTTTTGTCTTGACCAAAGAGCCAAAGCTGCCAGGCAGTGTTAGAGCACGCCTTTAATCCCAGCACTTGGGAGACAGAAGCAGGCCAATCTCTGTGAGTTTGAGGCCAACCTCATCTACAAAGTTAGTCCAGGACTGGCAAGGCTACACAGAGAAACCCTGTCTCAAAAAATTAAAAACAAAACAAGACAACACCCTCCCCACCCCAAAAAAAAAAAAGCCAACACCACTTTTAGAGAAAGAATTAATATTCTACTTGGACTGCTTCACCTATTCTGTCCTAGCTGAATTTCAATTTGTGGGTTTAATGTTATAGCCCATCTAACATTTAACATCTTGAAGATCTCTGTTTCCCTCGTGATCTTCTTCTAGGGTGCTCAGCTCACTACGACCACACTTGAAGTGTCTCCTGCTGTGGTTCAGCCTCTCCTACTCTTTCCAGATCGATACAAAATAAATCTAACAAGAGCTGCTGATGGCTGGATCCTGTACTGTTGCTAGGAACACAGTAATCTGTGAAATGTAAATATTGTACCATTCTAAAGAAGAGCCAACGAACAACTATTACATCACATCATGAGTACTTACTAATTAGTAGATATTTTTTCTAAATGATCCAAGATCATGTGATATTCAGTTCACCTCTTCAGCTGTACTTAAAAGTTGAAAATGATTATAAAAATGAAACTTAAAAAATTAAAGTTAATATAGCATATAATCTTGAGAGCATAGTATATATTTGGGGTTTTCTTGTATGTGTGCATGTGCGTGTTTACATGTATGTGATATATATATATATATGAACATATGTGCATGGGTATGTGAAGGCCTGCAGTTGACACTGAAGGTCTTTCTCAGTTGCTCTCAACCTTATTATTTGAGGTAGAGTCTGTCGATTGAATTAGAGATCACTTGCATTAACTAGTCAGTTACTCTGAGATCTTCACCTGTGCTAGAACTGCAGGCAGGCCACCACACTTGCGCCACGTTTATGTGGGTTCCAGGGATTGAACTCTGGACTTCAGACTTGCATGCAAACATTCTATTCACTAAGCTGTCTCCAGAGCCTTGCCTTCGCAAACAAACACAAATCATTCACTTTTGGAAGACATTCCGTCATGACAACTAAGCTTTCAGTAGCCCCAGCAGTTGAGCCAAGGCAGATGTTATAAATCTGTCTGTCTAGATGAAGGAAAATGCACATCTTAGTGTTCTCTTAGGCCTCATAACTTGACTTCTGTCTAAGCTATGCCATTTCAGTTATGAGAGAGAGAGAGAGAGAGAGAGAGAGAGAGAGAGAGAGAGAGAGAGAGAG
>OU015750.1:77351504-77370548 GCA_907169655.1 Acomys percivali
TTTCTTTCTTTCTTTCTTTCTTTCTTTCTTTCTTTCTTTCTTTCTTTTTTTTGGTTTTTCGAGAAAGGGTTTCTCTGGGTAGCCTTGGCTATCCTGGACTCACTTTGTAGACCAGGCTGGTCTCAAACTCATAGGGATCCACCTGCCTCTGCCTCCTGAGTGCTGGGATTAAAGGCATGCACCCCACCGCCCGGCATGTTTCTTTTTTTTAACAGATACATTTATACTATTATACATAAATAAAACAAACTACATACAACAGGAAGAGCCACTAGACAATCAGGAACTATACAAATGTTATATTCATAGTGATTTGGCCATTTGTATTTGGCAAACTTGAAGTAAACATCTTTCCTATCTTGTTGAGTCTAAAATTCTGAATGAAAATCAATATCTATCATATCTCATCTCTATTAACTTAAAACATCTATCTAGATCTAAAAACATCTTATCCCCTAGCCAACTAAGCTTAATTGTAAGACTAAACTATCTGGCCTTCAACTTCATCAGAGACTTGAGTAGGAATAAAAATTACCTGAGTGAACTGGAAGTGCAGGTTAGCAGCTTCCAGAAAGAAAATTGACAGAGACAGTTTACTGCCTGAACAGTCACTCAAACTCTCTATAACGTTGGAGCATCGTCTTCAACCTTCTGGTCTAATATATTTGACAGACATATTTGTGAGGCAGGAACCATTGAGGACTTGCTTACTCTGTATTGGCAAAGTTTGGCTGTCGACTCTGCCTGCATCCCAAGCGTGCTCATTTTTAGGCAGAATTCTGTTTATGGCAGAAACAAGGACATTTTGCCCAGTGGCTGGTTTACCACATTTGAAGTCATTTCCATAAGGAGGTTCTTTGATGCCCACCATCCTCTTTGAGGTAGGCTGGGTGTTACCAGGAGTTAACTTGTCTTGTCAAAGAATCTTTAGAATAATCAAAACATCTTTAAGTGCCATGTTTTGTAGGTCTCTGAGGCTTTTGAGGAACTTATTTAACTATTTTACCTCATCTATCTATAGAATTATATCTATCTGTTAGACCTAGGTTATATATTCTTGTGATAAAATTAGACTAGTATTTGACATGACCATGATTTGTTCAACTAACAATTAATTTATATTACTTAATTATTCTATACAGCCTGCAGTACCATTTTAAAGGTATTAGAAGTAAACCTTGTATTATAATTGAGTTGGATGGGTGCAATACCTCATATTAGAGTATATGTATGGTGTGTGGGGAGAATAATCTTAGATTTGAACTCTATACCAATATATCAAAATTACACTTATGTTGCATCAATATACAAAATTCTGTACCAATGAGTTAAATATAACCTTATTTGTGAGTAACAATTAAGGCCTTGAATTGAGAAGTAGATCCAATAATCTACCTGGGTGTCCACTTCTTTTACTTTATCTTCAATACCTGAGATTCTCTCTTCTATGTCTTGTACTTTGTTGGTGAGGTTTACCTCTGTGGTTTTTGTTTGACTTCCTAAATTTTTCATTTCTGGTTTTACCTCAGTTTGGATGTTCCTTCCTGTTTCTATTTCTACTTCCACATCTTCATCATTTCATTTCACTATTTGTATTTTCACAGACTTCATTAACGGATTTATTCACATCCTGAACAAAAAATAATTGCTATTTTAAAACCCTTATCTTGTGCTCGTGTGCTTCAGTTACATTACATTTCTTTTCTTTTTTTCTTTTTTGTTTGTTTGTTTTGGGTTTTGAGGCAGGTTTCTCTGTGTAGTCTTGGCTGTCCTGGGACTCACTTTGTAGACCAGGCTGGCCTCCAACTCACAGAGATCTGCCTCTGCCTCCCGAGTGCTGGGATTATAGGTGTGCGCCGCCACACCCAGCTGTATTACATTTCTAAGGGTCTGCTATAGAACGGTTACTGGGTTCTGGTGGAGACCATTGTCCTTTCTGTTGTGTTTTTATACTGGTGTCTCAGCATCTGGGGTTGGGGAGATTGAAGTGATTCTAGACGCTGCTATCTGCTTTTGCCTTTTGGGTGGGTGTTCCAGTTTGATGATTGTGAGTTGCTTGGTAGGGAGTGCTTCTGCATGTCGGTGGGTGACAGAGAGGAGTAGAGATGGACAGGGCTAAGGGGATCACACACACACACACACACACACACACACACACACACGGAGGCAGGTTGGGGGTGTGATGGGAGGAGGGTATCCTGCAAGTAGGCTTTAGTAAGGCCCCAGGGAGATGGGGATACAAGGCCAAGGGGACCCTGGATCTGAACCAAGAGTTGGCATCTCCAGTGAATGGAGCTGAAGTAGAAGAAAGGGCGCCTGTAAGCAGGCTGTTGTTGGACACTGGATATGAATGGAGGGATTGTAAAGAGGGCCAGAAAGCTAGTGTAATTGGCCTACTGAGTCTCTGCCCTGTGTGGCTGCTGGGGGATTCGGGTCCATAGTGTTTATAGGAATAGGTGTTTGACACAGAGGACTGGATGGAGGGAGGAAAGCTGGGTCCGCTAAAAGATGCTGTGGAGTTGGCCGGGGAATGGAGGGAGGGGAGGAGGGGCCTCTGCGAGCAGTCTGCCACAGGGTTGGGGAGAAGACTAGAGAGTGATGGGACAGAGGAAGGAGAGTGGAGATCGCCCACCTGAGTTCATGTCAGGTGTGGCCACTGGGGGGGCATACCAGGTAGGTAGTAAGACAGTATGAGTCTTGTTTTCAAATGGGACTCAGAGTAAAGTTGAGGAAACCTTTGACCCCACAATAGATAGGAGAAGGAGGTGGACATAGATAGATGATAGATAGATAGATAGATAGATAGATAGATAGATAGATAGATAGATAGACAGATGATTGATAGATACATAGATAGATGATCGATAGATACATAGATGACAGATAGATAGATGATAGATGATATTGATAGATGATAGATGGTTGATAGACAGATAATAGATAGATGAAAGATAGATGATAGGTAGATAGATAAATAGATAAACAGGTAGATGATAGATAGGTAGATAGATAGATGAGAAAGAGGGAGAGTAATAGAGCCAGTTCTTGATATGTAGCAGGTATTCCCTGAAACCTTAAAGACATCTTCTTCCACTTTGCCTTTAGATACAAGGACGTATGTCTAGCAGGTTATAAATATTCTTCAGTTTTCTTTTCTCTCATGAATGAACTACCAAAAATCAATGGTGACCTTTTCAAAACTAGTATCACACCTTTTGGTCAAAATTTTTTATTTATTTATTTCAAGTATATTATTTAAAAGTGTCACCACCCTTTTGCCTACAGATATATTTCCTTCTTTCCACATTTTTATTTTCCAACTAAGTTATAAAACAATGAGGTCTGAAATGATGAATTATTTTCAGAAGTTTAATCACTTTGCTGTACACACAGGTTGTGAGAAGTCCGGGTGAAAGTTCATGTAAGGAGTGATGTGACAGATACACACCTGTGCAGGAGTTCACATGCCTCTACCAGGATCTGAAGTCACCCTGGCTGTGAAATCGATGGTGAAGAGCCGCATGCTGCTGAAAAAGGAAACATGTCTCAGTGGCCGTCAGTTGAAACCATCTGTTTGTTGCCAGTCACACAGCAGACTTTCCCGCGGCATAGTAAAGGTATTTCCAGCTTATAACACCCTTGTGGGATATGGTTTCTTCACTTTAGAGATGGAAAGAAAGAGGCTGAGGAGGTTCAGGGATTTGCCTAAGGTCGTACAACCAACAAGGCCATGGCTGACCCAAGGCTGGACTGTGTAGGTTTAGAAGCTGTGTCCCTCCCTAGCAGATACAAGGTGCTCCAGGGCAAGCCTTGCTTCCTTAAAGGACACTTCTATGATAGCCCTTTGCTGCTGAAGCGGTGGTTATTATTTTTGTTCTTCTTATTCTATAGGTGGTTAAGACCAACCAGTTTCTATACATGAAAAATGTATACATAATGCTGTACGTGTGGACATGTTATTAGAAAATGCAGAATCATTTCATCAAAAGCAACATGGCTGGCCTGAGACAGAGTTGAACACAATAACCCAGACTGGCCAGGAACTCACTATATAGCCCAGCAATCCTCCTTACTCTGCTCACCAAGTGCTAGGATGACAGGTGTGAGCCACCATGATTCGTTTATGATACCCTTTTAATCAATCAGTCTTACTGGCTTCACACCTGAGTGTCTTTGATGGTCATAGCAACATGAGGTGCACATCAAAGAGCAACCAGAGGCTGAGATTATGTAGTTTACAGAAAGGTAAATTAGGACATACACATCAGTCAGTCTATTTATTTCTCTGCCAGTTGTTCCGAGCAACAGGATAGCATTTGGCCTGGAAGTCATCCTAAAGACTTAAAAGATTTAAAGAAATCAGTAAGGTGGCCAAGTGGTGATGGTGCTCACCTTTAATCCCAGCACTGGAGAGACAGAGGTAGGCATCTCTCTGAGTTCAAGGCCAACCTGGTATACAGAGAGTTCCAGGGCAGCCAGGGCTACACAGAGAAATCTTGTCTTGAAAAAGGAGAGAGGAGTGTGTGTGTGTGTGGGGGGGGTGAAAGGTACAGAACTAATTCTATGGCTGAACTGGCTGTGTTCCAACATTGGTTCTAATTCTCAGTTGACTCAGAGTCTGATTGACAAGTTTCTGCAAAGGAGGTCAGCCCACATTAACACTGAGAACAATTCCTGACACTTTGGATTCTGATCTCTTTGGTTAGTCAGTCTAGTCTTGGAGTTTTCCTCCCCAAATATTTTGAAGACTTCTCAAGTCTTATTGGTGTCTGTGAACCACTCTTGGTGTTCCTTTGCTAATTGTTGGGATATGAACAAAACTTCTCCTATGCAGACTCACCTCCAGCCCTAGTTTATTTTATTTTATCTTACTTTTTATATTCTGATAGGAAGCCATAAGTTTGGTACTCCCTTTTCTTCTTTTTAAGATTTATTTATTTTTATTCTGTGTGTCTGAGTATCTTGCCTACATGTATGTGTGTATACCATGTGCATGCCTTGTGCCCATAGAGGCCACTAGAGGGCATCAGGTTCTCAGGACCTGCCAGGTGGGTGCTGGGAACCAAACCCTGGTTTGTGCAAGAGCAGCCAGTGTTATTAACCGCTGAGTCCCAACTACTGAGGTTCTCCTCTCTGTCTGGCTTCAGCATTATTTCTAGGAGATTCCTCATTGTCGCACTCCACACATTGATTGTCATCTTGCTCTTGGCTGCACAGGTGACATTACACTAGTATCTCAGTGTAGACACCAGACACTCAAAATATCCATCATAAAGAGAGGGACGCCAGGCAGTGGTGGCAGGCAGTGGTGGCACAGGCCTTTAATCCCAGCACTTGGGAGGAAGAGGCAGGCAGATCGATGTGAGTTCGAGGCCAGCCTGGTCTACAAAGTGAGTCCAGGACAGCCAAAGATACACAGAGAAACCCTGTCTTGAAAAACCAGAGAGAGGGGCCGGGCGTGGTGGCCTGCGCCTTTAATCCCAGGACTCAGGAGTCAGAGGCAGGTGGATCACTGTGAGTTCGAGGCTAGCCTGGTCTACAAAAATGAGTCCAGGAAAGCCAAGGCTACACAGAGAAACCCTGTCTCCAAACAAAACAAAACAAAACAAAACAAAACAAAACAAAACAAAAAACCAAAGAAAGCCTTTTAATGAGCACATGCACCGCTGCTTACATCCAGGGCCACCGCCAGGCTCAGTTTAGAAATCAGCCACAGATGGATGTTACCTGTGATAGCTGTGTATTTCAGCTGGAAGCCTTTGTTTAGGGCTGGTTTACTAGGTCCATATAAGGAGTCTTCTTTCGAGAGCCCTCTCGTTCGTTCGCTCTCTTCTGAACCAGGAGCCATCCTGATGCCCGAAGCCGGCAGATTCCTCCTGATCCCCAGAAAGAGTTCAAGTTGCTGTCTTTCTCAAGTTCAGGTTGTAGACGACAGGAGATGTGTGTGAGGACAGTCAGTCCCCACAGAGCCCGCTACCAACAGCCAAAACCCCATGCCAGTCTTCTGAGTGTGGACGTAAGTGGATTGTTTTCTGTGTGTGCACGCGCAAGAAGGGGAAGGCCATCTGAAAACTCCCAGTGGTTTCTGTTTCTCTCCAAAAGTCAGCTCCGAACTACTGCTCTCTCTTTTTCTTCTTCAACCGATTCCATCTTTAAAGCATTGTTGGGGGCGTTTCGTTATGCAAATGCAAAGAATGTTTTTTTACTTAATAAGAAACCACTGAATTATTCGTCGAATTAATGCAGACAGTGTTCCTGAGGTGTTGCTACTTCTCAGACACAGGCTTTCTTAGGCGCCTGTGTTTTTTTTTCCCCCTTACTGGGTGAAAGGAGCAGTTCTGGAATTTTTCCAGGGAAGTGGGGGCACGCTCAAGGAGCGCGCGAGCCAGCCAGTAGACTATTCCTCTCACGGTGGGATAAAATGTCCCTGGCATTAGTTTCTGACTGCGTCTTTGTATGAAGTGGGCCCAGCTATTTCTTTTGCTTCATGTGGTTACTGGAACCCGTGATAAGAAATCAAGGTGAAATGGGGGCGCAGCATTCTTGCAGCGTATCTGGTGTCTCACACGATTGGTGGATGCCTTACTATTCGCATCTCGGATGAGTTGTCAAACCCCAGTTGGCCTCTCAGACTCCTGGGCTCTTTCCAAACTCAGTTAACACCTCATGGCTGGCAATTGCATCTACTTCAAAAATTGTAATCTATGGTCTTCTTGTTGGAATTTGGCTGGTCAGGCTACAAACAGTGGCTGCATTTTCCAAGCAAACAGGAGGACCTGAGCTCAGAATCTCAAAACTCACCCAAACCACATGACTGAGTGTATTTAGAATGCACCTTCTTTTTTTTTTTGAATGCAGCATCTTATTATGGGAGCAGAGGCTGGAGACATGGTCTAGCCTGGTACACACAGCAGCAGACAGATACACATTCTGGAAGGACTGATGTTCAAGTTGTTTTGTGACCTCCACATGCATGCCATGGGAACAAATTCACCCATACCATCCACACATATAGTTTATATGTTAAAAAACAAAACAAAACTTTAAATTGAACTATCATTGCAATACTGGAGGAATTCTTGTTTTAGATTCTTATTTAAAAAAAATACTAAATGATGAAAGTATTATTTTTAGTTAACATAAAGCAATTTCATATATTTATAGGCTATGGTAAGACATTTTGGCATTTTAAAAGATCACTTGTAATTTAAACTTTTTACCAAATTGAAGTAAAAGATGTCTTAAATTATATACGATCTTTTCATATAATTGGACATCATGCCAAACATGTTTGTTTGGTTTGGATTTTGAGACAAGGTCTCACTATGCCCAAAGGGCTAGACTGGAACCTGCTATGTAGAGCTGATAGCCTCAGACTCACAGAGATCCACCTGCTTTTGTATCCTGGTCTTCCAGGACAGCCAAGGCTATACAGAGAAACCTGTCTCTACAAAATAAATAAACAAATAGTCCATTTAAAAGCTTTATGATGGATCTTCTTTTTTTTTTTAAGGTTTTATTTATTTATTTCATATAGTGTTCTGTCTACATGTGTGCCTGCAGGCCAGAAGAGGGCACCAGATCTCATTATAGATGGCTATGAACCACCATGTGGCTGCTGGGGATTGAACTCAGGACCTCCGGAAGAGCAGAAGGTGCTCTTGACCACTGAGCCATCATTCCAAGCCCTTTAGGTTGGATCTTGACTCCCATTGGAGGAGAGAGTATTTGGCTGCGTTGTCATAGCAAGGACAAGAGCTTTTACAAGAGCTTTTGCTTCTGCGGACCAGCTTGAGGCAGCAGGGTCCTCTCCACCTCATTTCCTCTGTCTCTTGCTGCCTGGCCCTTTTCTGTAGTTTAGCCAGAGAACAGTGACAAATGTAAACACACCTTAGAGGGATAAGAATTTAGAGACCGGTCCCCTCACAATCTACAGAATCTTAAGAGAGCAAAGCGTGGGATGGGGATATAAAAGGGGAAGGGTCTTGAAGGTAATTTGCCCATCTTAGATTAGGATATATATTTTTTAAACGTGGCTCGTGGGGCTGGACAGATGGTTCAGTGGTTAGGGTGCTCCCTGCTCTGCCGTGGGAGCTGGAATTCAGATCTCAGTAATCAAGTCAGTTGGCACACCTATACCTGTAACTCCAGCTCCAGCGGCCCTGACACCCGACACTATCACGCCTCCGTGGCCACGTAGGCACGTACACAAAGAAAAGAAAAATCAACCCTAAAAAAAACTGTGGTTTGTGAGCAAAACAGTTTTTAGAAAATAATTTTAAAATTATTTGTCTATACTTATTTCTCATTTTATGTGCATTGGTGTTTTGCCTGCACGTATATCTGTGAAAGGTTATCCAATTCCTCAGAACTGGAGTTACAGACAGTTGTGAGCTGCCATGTGGGTGCTGGGAATTGAACCCAGGTCCTCTGGAAGAGCAGCCAGTGATCTTAATCACTAAGCCATCTCTCCAGCCATCCTGAGCTTTTTGAAAAAAAAATTGGGTTTTTTCTTTTGTTGTTGTTAATGAGAAAGAGTCTCATAGAGCTCAGGACGGCTAGGAATTCACTCCATAGCCAATGATAACCTTGTACTTCCTGCTTCTGCTTCCTGGGTGTTCTGTTGCAATGCATTATGGGAGTATGCCAACACATACAGTTTAGCTGTATTCGAACCTAGGGCTTTGTTAATGTTAGGCAAGCTGTGTTGGCTGAGACATATTCCCACCCTTGTATTGCTAAGTATTTTTACATTGATTTAGAGGGTACAACTCAGGTTTTCACTTATTCACAAAATTTTGCCACAATCACCACAGTCTAATTTAAAATTCTTTCAACGGTCCCTCCCTGCAGGGAAGAAATTCCACAACCTTCAAAAATTGGTTCCCATTCCTTCTCGCCACTCCCTGACAACTACTAACTTCATTTCTGACTCAATGCATTTGCTTATCGCTGGCATTTCCCCGTAAGTGACATCATATTTTACACAACCCTTTGTGGCAATCGTTTTCCACTTACCATGTTTTCAAGGTTCCCCCGTGTGCAGTGGTTAGTATTTTATTTCTTTACTGGCAAGGTTCCACACTTGGACCACTCTACGGTGGCACAGTTTCTGTAACTGCTCAACAGTTTGTGGGTATTTTATTGTTTTTACATCCTATTTTGTTTTTGAATTGGTGAGGAAGGTCAGCTAGATGGTTCCTCTGCCTTTCTGAGCTAGCAGGCTTTCTTTTTCTCTTTCTTTCTTTCTTTCTTTCTTTCTTTCTTTCTTTCTTTCTTTTCTTTTTTCTTTTCTGGTTCTTCAAGACAAGGTTTCTCTGTGTAGCCTTGGATGTCCTGGACTCAGTTTGTAGACCAGGCTGACCTTGAACTTACAGTTATCCACCTGCCTCTGCCTCCCAAGTGCTGGGATTAAAGGCGAGCACCAGCACCACTTGGCTGCTAGCAGGCTTTCACCCTAGCATGTGGCTCCTGAGTCTTCATTGGTAAAAATCGGAAGACTGAGATTTTGTTAAAAAGAACAATACACGACCAGTCAGATACCGAATACATTCCTTCCATAGTTTGCATAGACGCTTCCTGGTTAAAGCCTGAGTGATGGTGTCACTGACTTTTGGTGACCTCTACTCAGAGCTTAGCCTTTGCCTCTCATTGGATGTTGGCGGCTGAGGGAGACAAAGTCTCAACCCCTAAGAATCTGTCTGTCTTTGGTTGCCAGACCTCATCTTGACATTACCCAATAGCTTCTAACCAGTCATTTCATGAGCATATGAAATCCTGGGGATTTAGGCTTGTGTGCTGGGAGTGAGACCATAAGGCCGAATGTATATTTTTACAACATCAAACAGCTGTTCCCTGAGATTCGGTGGATGCAACAACAGCTCTTACGCTTAGTAAAGACTTTTAAACTTTAGACAGGGACTCGGGGTTCTACGGAGATGGCCAAGTGAGTGTGTGTGCGCGACCACTCGCCTCCCCCAACCTCTGTACTGGGAGCCGAATCCAGGGCCTTAGGTCCACCATGAAAGCACTCCGCCACTGAGATACAGCCCCGTCCCTGTGCCTAAGAACTGTGGAGTCCCGCAGCTCAGCTATACACTACCTATGCACGAGAGGGAAAAACAGGATAGTATCACCGTGGACCTGTCAGTTCTCTTCAGAAAACGAGGTCTCCAAACATAAACTAGATATCAGAACAAGACTTATACACCACCACACACTAAAGAGAAAACTGTGCATATGAGAACGATGGGGGTGCTGGGGGCGATGGGGTAGATAACCAACCGAGGGAGCACTGGGAGAGGTGTTCAAAGTGCGAGCCTGGAAGTCGAGGCAGTCCTGGAAGTTTTTGAGAAGATGATACTATTTAGTACTATATATCATATCATATCATATCATATCGTATCATATATAATATAATATATAATATAATATTTTATATTATATATAATACTAAATATTATTAGTATTAGTTTAAATTAATAATAATATAATTAGTATTCTAGGCTCCAAAGTAGTCAGAAGCAACAGTGAATGTGGTGAGCGGGGCTGTTTTTGGGTTTTATTTTGTGAGCCAGCTATGAGAAGTGACCTGTGGTCCTTTGGAAATGGACAAGTGACTGTTATACCACCCCCCCCCTCCTTTCCTTACAACTTAGCCTCTTGTGAAACCATCCTTTCAAGCACCTCTATGTCATCCCACTGGAAAGAAAAATGTCTCTGTAAATGTAGGATGAGCTCAAGATGGCACCAGTGATTGTCGCATACAGTGAGATGTGCTTGCATCTGGGTGCAGGGTCATATGGAAGACAAGGTGGCAATGGTTTCGCCACCTCTGCTATGGGTGAAGCTCATGCCTTGAAGTCCACTCTTTAGTGTGATGGTGACTGGTGATGATGGGACGTTTCAGAGGTAATTGGTCTTGAAGGGAGAGCGCTCATGGATGGGACCAGCTACTCTTGTAGGAAAGGAACTTGATCCACCCCATGTGTGTACACACATCTAAACACACATGCACACACATACACACATGGTCACGCACACACATACGTACATGCACACACATGTGCACATAAACACACACAAATACTTTGAGGATACAAGAAATACGTGAACCCTGAAAAAGTCCTCATCAGAACCTGCCCATGATGGCACCCAGCCTCAGACTTCTAGACTCTAGAACTAGAACATATGTCTGTCTGTTGTTTATAAGTCATCCTGGCTGTAGTACTTTGCTGTAGCAACCTCACCTGGCTAAGCAACCCTTTTACAACAAATGCAACAGCCTCCTTAATTCAGTCTACAGAAACATAGGCTGAAATCCTTAAACAATTCAGCTCTGATTGTTCTGTAGTACTTACATTAATTTAAACCTACAGACAATTTCCAAAAGGGATCTTTACCCCCCTCCCAATATCTTGGCTAGTTACAAAGAAAACATTATTATATCTCATTGATTTACTATCCAGCAATATTTCAAGATTTACAATGAAAAATGAGAATACTTCTGACAGTTAAAGAAGGTGAGGTCAATATTAGAATGGAGAAGGGGCAAGGTTTTTCAGGCCCAGAGACAACTCAAATGTGTATTTGTTGGTCAAGACTGGAATTCTGGGACTCCTCTGGATGCACTTATGAAGAGAGGCTTTACGTACATCTCATACTCAGGTGGTTGGTCCACCCCCCAGGTTCTTTGGACTGGTGTTCCTCTGTTTTCTTCCACCCTTGAGTGTTTACTAGACAACACAGCTTAGGAAGTTAAATCTGGCCTTGGTCACTTCACCAGTCCCACCTCAGTCTGGAGAGGGGTCTGCTGATTGCACCTCAGTCTGTTTGGAGAGGAGTCTGCTTAGCTCCCCTGCTGTGTTGAGACAGGGTCCTGGGAGCTCAGTGTAGACCCAGCTGACCTTAAACTTGCAGTGACCCCTTCTCCCCTGCCTCCTGAGCATTGGGGCTATAGGTATGAGATTAGCACTCCCTAGAAAATTTCAAATGATGATGAAAACTAAACGTAATCGTGACTCTGGGGGTATTTTGGCACGAAACTGTGTTGTTGCCACTGAAATCAAGGGCTGCTGCTTAGGGGACACTGGGGAGCCTGAGCGGTGGGACCTGGGGTGGTGTTCTGGAGCAGCAGTGTGATCGAGGCAGCTCAGCCTGGGTGTGTGAAGAAGAGGATATCCTTCCTCATTTCACTTAAACGGCACCCTCTGTCTGTCTCTGATGCTCATAGAAGAATCATGCATTGTTACACTCTTCCACTATGTTAGAGCCAGGGGCACACTGAAAAAAAAATCTCCACTCATAAGTTTGTTTTCAGGACACAGGGGAGACACACACACACACACAGAGACAGACAGAGAAACTGTGTGTGTGTGTGTGTGTGTGTGTGTGTGTGTGTGTGTGTCGTGTAAGAGCTATGCCGCTGAAAAGGGAAAAGCCACTGGGGAGCGCTCAGTAGAGCTCCAGGGGCCAGGCAGCCCTTGTTATCAAAGACTGAAAGAGCAGAAGATGCTCACACTGGGTAGGTGTCAGCTTCCTCTAGCCCAGCCTTGGGCTTCTGCATCCTCTACCGTGCCCCACCCCCACCCCCGACTCCGCCCCATTGGGTTTCTGCCTTTGCTCTTCCAGTTTCTGATGTGCCCTGCTGCTTCTGAGACACCAGAGTCCTTCTAGGCTGGTAGGCTCTAACCTCTCACCCATCTCTTCAGCCTCTTGATTTCTGCTTCCAGCAATTCCCTGTGTACCTCCCAACTTCTGTGCCCTTACGACGGCGGCGACCATTTCTGAATGTCTCCAGGAATCCTATAAGAGAGGCTGGTTAAATATGCTGCCGTCTATTGTGGAGTTCTGCCCACTCGGGACTGTGTTGTGAAGCGGCTCAAGAGATTACAGGCAGCTGCTGTGTGTGGATCCTGGTGTAGGGACTGCACAAAGAAATGACTTGGGTGTTAAGAGTCTTCTGTGGAGCTCTGCGTTGAATTAATTTGTGTTGCGTTTATTTCATCGCAGATTCACCGCTGTAGTCATAGCACCTAAAATGACCAAATCTGTTATATTTTGATATATGTCTTTGTAGAGAGTAATTTTTGTAAAAAACGATTTGTTCTAAATCGTCTAAGTATGTGTTGTCCGTGGGTGGGCGTGTGCACACAGGTGCAGGTGGCTGGGGAAGCCTGAGGCTTGAATCTGCGGCCTCTTGTGGACTCCCTGAGTCCTGGAGCTGGACTTGCAGGCAGCTGTGAGCCACCTGGACGTGGGGATCCAGACTCGGGTCCTCTGCAAGAGCAGTAAATGCTTTTAACCGCTGAGCCATCTCTCCAGCCCCTAATGCCCACTGTTTTTAATTGTGTGCCCACTACACTGAACATTCTAAGTGTATGCATCCTTCGTTGTCGTACTCCAAATACATAAAAGGCCTTTTTGCCGATGAGGAATGTCTCCAAAAGATTAAATAGTTGGCTTAAGGTCAGGGAAGTAAGATTTCGACTCGGCTCTAACTCCAAAGGTGGTACAGTGTCCTGTCACACTGTCTTTGACATTTCATATTCCAGCGTCTCATATTTACTTCCCCCTTTCTCTAATTTCTCCTGAGATCCAAGTAGTGATTTTTTTTGGATAACTATATCAGAATATATGCAATGCTGTAACTTTAAATGGGAGGCTTCTGAGCTATTGACTGTTTAATAGCGGTCAGTATATTCGTTCTTGGTGAATCATTTTTATTTCTCAGTTGAGATTTTTAGCTATTTGTGGTAGTGAACACTTGGGAGGAGGCAGGAGGGTCAAGAGTTCAAGGCCATCAAGAGCACACAAAACCCTATCTTCAAATGAGCAGCAATAAAGAGACTTTTATTTTAGAGACTGGGTGTGGTGGTGCACACCTTTAATCCTAGCACTTGGGAGGTGAGGCAGGGAGGGAGTCTAGGGCAAACCTGGACTACGTAGTGAATTCCAGGCCAGGCAGGGCAACATAATAAGATTTAAAAACATAAATAAATAAAATAAACAAGCAAAAATACCAATTCATAATCAGTCCTATCTTCTTCTATTCTCCAATCCATGAACCCTGTTAGGACAAGTGACTATTCCCCGGAAACATTCTGATTATATTTTACGTGTGGCATGCAGGCAGTCTCTGCTAGCTTTAAAGGCCACCCCATCTTCCCTGCTACACTTAGTCACCACCGTACTCCTCAGTGCTCTGTGGCGCCGACACTGCCTGAGTATGGTTTAGAGGTGTTTAGTAGAGACTAGCTTTTACACAGAAATGCCAGCTCAACACCAACTTATAGCATCCTCTCAGGAGAGCTTAAGGTAGAAGCCAAGATAGGGAAGTTAGGAGGCGAGAGTTCAGCTCCCCGGTGGCCAGGAATTCACCGATTCATCACCATTCTTTCAAATAGCTTTAGAAATCTAATACAAAATAATTTAACTAGGAGGGAGATAGGAGAAAACAGAAAGATGGCTATCACCCAGAAAGGTTGTCAGACAGCTTTGCTCTAGAGATTTGAAAACTGCCCAAGGCCCATTCTTTCTCTATCTCTGCTTCCAGCTATATAGACACAGTCCTTTTTTTCTAATTTTTATTTTTAAATATTTTTTATTTTTTACATATACATTCATATTATTACACATATATACAACAAACTGCCTATAGCAAGAAGAACCATGGAACAATCAAGAATTATATAAATGTTACATTCTTAGTGTTTTGGCTATTTGTATTTGACAGCCTTGAAGAAACCATCTTTCCTATCTTGGTGCGTCTAAAATTCTGAATGTAAATCAATATCTATCATATCTCATCATTAGATATTATGTTGTTAAAGCATCTATCTGGACGTAAAAACGTCTTAGCCACTAAACAACTAAGCTTAATTGTAAAACTAAACTATCTGGTCTTCAGCTCTATCAGAGACTTGGGAAGGAATAAAACTGGTTACCTGAGTATTCCGGGAGTACAGGTTAGCAGCTTTCCAAATGAGAAGATGACAGGCATCCAACATCATAGAGTGTTTTGGGAGACTCTTCAGGTAGCAAACTGTCTTTTTTTTTTCTAATTTAAAATTTTTATTTTCACACGGCTTATATGTATGTCTGAGCATCATATGCATGCAGTTATGTGGAGGCCAGAAGAGGGCGCCAGATCCCTTAGGACATGCTTTTGAGCCACTAACCACGTGGATGCTGGGAGTGGAACCCAGGTCCTCTGGAAGAGCAGCCAGTGCCTTTAACTGCAGAGTCATCTCTCCAGCCCTGGGACATTGCTCTTATGGAGAGAATCTGCACATGTAGTTGAAATATCCTGAGCTGTGGGAGTCTCAGAAAGGAGACACTGTTGCCCAAATGGTTCACTTAAATTTCTTGCTCAGCAGTAAGCAATTTTCCGCAATTCCATAACTGAGATGTTTAACTGTTGGGGTTCGCCGAGCATAGCAAATGGAACAACATGCAAAGAAAATGGGGGTGGGGGCTCCAGGAAGAAAAAAAGGAGAATGACATCTCTAAGTCAAGGTTATTTCTCCTGGAGATCTCATGGCACTTGCATGGGAAGGCTGCCAGGAGTCCCACATAGGAATAAGTATTTGAGGGAAAGCTCTGCCTGCTCTCAGCAGTGGTACCGAGAACTGTGACTATGCTCTGGACTTCTTCATGCTATGTCTCTAGGATATGCCTTATAGAGCCTGTGTGAGTTGAACCGTACCACCCCAGGACCAGCTAAAGTTCTAACACCTCGTACCACAAAACAGGTCCTTATTAGTTAGTGGAGTGATATCATGTATAATCCGTTGAAGTCTTGATGGACTAGCGCAGGGTCCTAATCTGACACGGCGGGGAGATCGATACACATGCCTGAACGCTGCCCTGTGAGGAGTACAGGTTTGCTATCACAAGCCAAGGAGAGCCCAGGCCTGGGACAAACTGTTCCTCAGAAACCAGAGGAAACATGGCCTGTCCCTATTTGGATTTCAGAAGCCTGGCCTCCAGATCTGTTAGAATCAGTTTCTGTTTCCATAAACCACTCAGTTTGTGGTAGTGGAACCCAAAGGTGGGTCACAGCCGTGGCCTGTAGAGAAATCCTCATCTTCGGTATGCGCAGGGCCATGCTGTCAAGGCATACGCTCTAACGCTGGGCCCGCGCTTGACAAGGACATCAGGGAGAGGATGATGGATCTTACGAGTGGCTGGCTCCCCCCTGGTCTTTGAAGATGGGTGACTTTCTCTATATAAAAGATGAAAAGAAGAGAGTGAGCATGTAGAATTGCAGGGCCTCAAATTATTAAGCAGAAATTGCGTATTCTTACTTGCCGCCAAGTAACTTTTGAGTGTGCCTCGAGGCAAGCACTGTCCTGCAGTGTTTGAGTTACTTGATGAGGTGGACCCATTTCCCCAGGCTGTGGAAAAGAAGAACTATGTGGGGTTTGGGGTGGGGGCGGGGTGGGGGCTCTCCAGCGCTACTGACTTCTTCCGTGAGTCAAAGAAGCTATAAT
Source organism: Acomys percivali (assembly GCA_907169655.1). Lineage (NCBI taxonomy): Eukaryota > Metazoa > Chordata > Mammalia > Rodentia > Muridae > Acomys > Acomys percivali. The sequence goes on from OU015750.1 coordinate 77,367,998, forward strand.
CACCTGGGAAGCTTAAATCAGGTTTAGCTTTGCCTCAATTTCTAAAGGTATCGATGTTAATGACAGTGTCTGTTGGTTTTTATTTGTTCCTGATTCGCTGTTGGTTATATTGCCACAGTCAAGGAGTATTTTAATTTGATTAAATTATCTTGTTGTTTAATCAGGGTGGGTTAGAGGTCGTCGAGAAAGCATTGGCAAAGTCCTGTGCTCCTTGGCTGTTGCTCTTGTCTGTTTACATCAGCTCGCGACTGGGTCACATGTTGCCCAGGCTAGCTTGAACTTCAGCGTCGGAGAAGAAGGTGATCTTGAACTCTCGATTCCTCAGCCTCCACTTCCGGAGTGCGGCGACTGTAGGTGTAGGACACCACTCCCTGCTTCTCTACGGTGTTTTAGAGAAAGATGGATTGTCTGGGACCCTTTCCCCAGATTTATCGTCTCCTGGCTTGGGACAAGAGGAAAGATGATTCGGGCTTCCAGAGTCACCTACAGCGGCACGGACGGGGTTAATGTTCGGGCAATTAACCCTTCTTTTCAAGTGAGCACCCCAGCCCTAACGTTCCCTGTGCCTCAGCTGGAAAGAATTAAAACCTACTGCCTCTCATCCCACCCACTCCACTTCACTCCAGCCCACATTTCTGAGTTCATTAAGTTGGAGTAAGGCTTGGGCCTTTGGATTTCTACAAGATGAATCTCTCCAGTTGATTCTGGTGTTCAGCGACACCTGAGAAGCTGCTGTTCCATGCCTGGAAACTCATTAAATAGCTTTGAGTTATGGGTGACAAGATCAGAACTTGGCTTTCGGGAAATTAAATTGACAAGGAAATAATAAGGCACATTGAAGCCCAAAGGCATCACGTGAGAAACGACAGCAGTAGACTAGGTGATCATGAAGGCTTGAGAGAGAGAGAGAGAGAGAGAGAGAGAGAGAGAGAGAGAGAGAGAGGTACCACTGGGAATGCAGTAAGCTAGGAACAGACACTGGGTTTCAGAAGGGGCAAGTTTGGGCACCAGCAGCTTTGCTGATTAAGCAATATTAAAATGCCAGTGCATCTATAAGATGTCACCATCTTTCTATCAGGCGATGCAATGATGACCCTCTTTAAAATAATTTTATACTTCTGGATATCCCGCACCAGCAGCTGACAGTCCACAGAGGCCATGCTGGGTCAGGCGCAGGGATAAGAGATGCTCCTGTGGAGCTGGTGCCCGCTCCCGCCTTTGCCTTCGCCTTCGCCGTGAGCCCAGCAGCTGCCAGGAGAAGCCATGGTTGGGAAAGGTTAGGGAGCAACGTGGGAGAACTGCAGCTGCAGAGGAAAACCGAACAAGACGCTACCAAATAGAGCCAGCCCTGTGCTTGCAGGTGGGCATGCAGCATAGAGCGGCCACAGCTGCAGCCCACACTGCTTGCCCTGCTGGGAGAAGGGTGTGGAGCTACCTGGTGCTTGCACAGTCAGATCCGTCCCCCTGGATGCCCTGCCTATCCTCAAGGTCACCCTGACTCTGGGTAACAACTAGCTGTAAAGCTGTATGGGCAACATCTGTATATACTGTAGGACCTATGTCAGTTTGCAAAGCCATTTTGATAAACAAGTATTGGAGGGAAAGGTGGGACTATAGAAGGACAAAGCCGCTCTTGTGGTGTAGAGAGGTGAAAATAGACTCGAAGGCGGTGGCAGGTGCGGGGTAGGCTGAGCTCGTCCTGAGAGCACGTGCTTGCTGAGTAGGGCTGTCATGGTGTTGTGCAGCCGCATGGAGGCTCTGCCCCCGGATGTGCAGCCCAGTCTCTGAGAAGCTGCATGATGTCTGAGATGGAGACAGTTCATTTACTGGACTGGACCTCCTGGAGGCCATCTTGATATCCATGGGGCTATGCTGGTGTCTGTGGTCTGTGCTGCCACCCCAGACCGCTTTGATGCCTGAATTCCATGTTGATATCTAAATGAATACCAGGCACCCATGGAACTGTACATGCATACAGGCAGACACGCACACACTCATATACACATAGTTTTGTTTGTTTTTGGCTTTCCAAGACAGGGTTCCTCTGTGTAGCCCTGGCTGTCCTGGAACTTGCTCTGTAGGCCAGGCTGTGTGTGCCTCCTGGGTACTGGGATTAAAGGTGTACACTACCACTGCCTGGGTAAAGAAGGACCTGAGGATATTTTGACTCAGGACCTGCTTGCTTATAACACCACCTTTAGTTTCTAAGAGCATTTGTACACACACTCACACACACACAGATAACAGACACACTCACACCCATACACAGACACACACACACACACACATACACACACACTCACACTCTGGAGGTTTAAGTGAGAATGGTCCTTATAGCCTCATATGTTGAATGTTTGGTCCTCAGTTAGTAGAACTGTTTGGGAAGGATCAGGAGGCGTGGCCTTGTGGGAGGAGGCGTGTCACTGGGGGTGGGATTTCAGGTTTCAAAAGCCCATATCAGGCTTATGCCCCGCCTCCTAGTCTTGTCTCTTCTTCTTCTTCTTCTTCTTCTTCTTCTTCTTCTTCTTCTTCTTCTTCTTCTTCTTCTTCT
>OU015750.1:77381982-77392431 GCA_907169655.1 Acomys percivali
CCCAGTGCTGTGTGCCCAGTACTGTGTGTCCAGTACATGTGTCCAGTGCTGTGTGCCCTGTGCTCTGTGTCTAGCGCTGTGTACCCAGTGCTGTGTGCCCAGTACTGTGTGTCTGGTACCTGTGTCCAGTGCTGTGTGCCCTGTGCTCTGTGTCTAGCGCTGTGTACCCAGTGCTGTGTGCCCAGTACTGTGTGTCTGGTACCTGTGTCCAGTGCTGTGTGCCCTGTGCTTTGTGTCTAGCACTGTGTACCCAGTGCTGTGTGCCCAGTGTTGTGTGTACATTGCTGTGTGCCCAGTACCTGTGTCCAGTGCTGTGTACCCAGTACTGTGTGCCCAGTGCTGTGTGCCCAGTGCTGTGTGCCCAGGGTTCTGTGTGCCCATTGCTGTGTGTCTAGTACCTGTGTCCAGTGCTTTGTGCCTAGTGATGTGTGTCCACTGCTGTGTGCCTAGTAATATACTATAACACACTATACAGTATTGACTAAGAACTGTAGAATGAATCCCTTCTGATAAGAAACACACACTCAAGTGATAATACTGTATTTATTTTTCTCCTCCTTTAAAATCATTTTTAGTACAGGATCTTGATACAACTTTCCATTTTACTAAAAATTTTCAGAAAAAGAGAAATATATGAATATTTCCAGTGATACAATTGAAGACAATGAATATTTCCAGTGATACAATTGAAGACAATGAATACTCTAGAAGCAAAGGAGAAAATTTCCGTAACCGCAGGAGTAATCCAGTGACAAGAGAAACCCCACAGCCTGATGCCTCCCAAACCCTGTCCCTAGTCCAGAAACACAAGGCCCAAGTTAGAAACAACAACAACAAACAAACAAACTGAAACCCTAGGCTTCTCTCTCTGCTGTTACCACGGATGGGAATATGTAGTGGCCACTAGCATTTGGGGTAGCAGATGAATACACCAGCCCACTAGCTGTAACAGCTCTAAAGAGAGTGTTTAACCAGCACCCAGTTTTGACTCAGGGAGGTCAAAGTTGCCTATGGATTCTTTTCGACTAATTCGAGGCCTAGACACTTACTCTCTCTCATTGGACTGTGATTGGCCAAGGGAGTGAAGCCGTGTTCACCATTAGCGACTGGCCCGTAGAGAAAAACTGCAATAACCCAATGATATCATCACAGTCAGCAAGGGCCTGGCTGACCCAGGCTGAGCTCAATAAAGCATAGTCCCCCCCATCCCCCCGTGAGGCAAGATCTGTTAAGGGTAATGTAGTGCATTGTATATGCCACCGAAGGTCATGTGGGCCAGAGCACGAGTCACAAACAAAATAGGAAAATCCCAGTTTCTTATCAAAGTCAGAAGTACTGAGAAACTCTTTAGAAGGAATGTGTATTTATTTATCATTGTGAGGGATACTTGTGTCATGGCGCATAAATATATATCTATAGATATAAAATATTATATATATATATGGATGTCAGTGGATAATTTGGGGGAGTTGGTGCTGGCCTTCCCCCATTTTGAGGCAAGGTTTTCTCCCCCACCACCACCTCTTTCTGCCACTATGCTGCATGCTCCAGGACCCTGCTGTCCCTACCTCCCATGTCATGATTACAAGTCCTGGGGGGAACTACAGGTATGTGACACCCTTTCTGCTTTTTGTGGGCTCTCTGGAGATCACAGTGGACCATCAGGCTTGCATACTTAATACTTCCATCTGCTGAGCCAAAACAAAACAAAGCAAAACCTTTCATCTGTTACAGCAAAGAAAAACACACTCCTACTAGAAGTGTGGGGCAGGTCAGTAAGAGATTGGGGAGAGTCTCAAAAGACCTGGGTGGGTCAGGTGATTTTACAGAGAGTTCCAGCAAGAGTAGCTTTTCTATGGGTTGGCCGTTGTCAGAACAGTGGTTGTCCCCTGCTTTGTAGGTGGTTTAATAAATACCTAGTCCCAGGGCTATGGGAACCAAGCATCAAGCGCTCCGTGTGTCTTAAACAAAAGGCTATTTCTTGGTGTCTGGAAGCTGCAAGTCTGATTTCAGTTCAGATGTCTGCCGGGTTACTCTCCGTGTTATTTCCTCGTTTGGTTTGGTTTTAATGGAAAGAATCTCACCTATTCCAAGTTGACCTTTCACCTTTTGTATAGCTAAGGATGACCTTGAACCCCTGATCCTCCTGCCTTCTGATCCCTCTTCCTGGGATTATGGGCATATGCCGCCATGTCTGTTTTATGGAGACCCAGCATTTCCTGTATGCTAGTGAAACCTTCTACCAAACAAGCCAGGCTCCCTCTGAAAGTGCTAGGGGAAAATCCATTGCAGGTCTTGTCTTTTCTGGAAGCTCCTAGCCGCATAACTCTTGTTTCATATGTGTGTTGGGTGTGCAATGTGTTTGCTTTGTCACGATCTGTCCTATTCATATAATGGCTTTGTCTGCTATCCTTGCTCTGTGAAACTGTTTTCATTCAATAGAAAAGTGACACTGTTTGGTAGCAAGTCCTAGCTACACATGCTAACCAAAATAAGAACAAATTGATGTCCCAAGCCAGTCCGGCTTCCTGCTACCTGGCTTGCCTTCCTTACTCTCAGTCACCGACGACAATCCAGGCAGAAAACACCAAGGCACAGGTTGGCAAGTGTACTTGCCAGGTGGACACCCTTGCTGGAATGTCCCTTCACAGAATGAACTATTTCAAATGTACTGGCTGGCACAGCTAGGGTCCTTTGCGAAGTGGAAGCCCAAACTAAGAAAATGCCTCATCCAAATGGCCTATGGTCAAGTCTGTGGGAGCATTGTCTTGATTAACAATTGATGAGGGAAGAGGGTCCACAGTGCCACCCCTGGGTGGGTGGCCTCAGGTTGTGTAAGAAAGCAAGCTAAGCAAACCATAAAGACTGAGTTAGTAAAGAGAATTACTTCATGGCCTCTGCCATATTTCCCGCCTTCAGGTTTCTGCCTTGACTTCCCTCAGTGATGGACAACTGTTTTCTGGAAGTGTAAGATGAAACAATCCCTTCCCTCCCCACATTGCTTTTAGTCCGTGTTTTATCACAGCAATGGGAAGCAAGCTAGAACAACTGTGTGTGACTCACACCTGCCTCCATGGGGCAGTGTGAAGTTCTTTCTCCCATCTTAAAATCAAATGCCAACTTCACCTTGTCAATAGGGACGCAAACCAAGAAATGAACTTTCAAAAGAGATGAGGTGTTCAACTTTGGAGTTCTGAGGAGAAGAAAGGCAGAGATCTGTGCCTAGGCTCAGGTGCATGGCTAGTGCTGAGGGAGCCTGATGAACTCCACCTGAACTATTGGGAAGGGAGCAGAGGCACTCTCCCGTGTTCCAGAAGGGGCAAAGGGAGCAATTCTGAGTTTAGTCACTGTTAAAAAAAAAAGCTTTTAAATCTGACAGACATATTTGCAAGGCAGGAACTATTGAGGACTTGCTTACCCTGTCTTGGCAGAGATTTGGCCATCAACTCTGCCTGCATCCAAGCTTGCTCCTTTTTTAGGCAGAATTTTGTCTGTGGCAGAAATGGGGCCATTTTGCCCAGTGGCTTGTTTGCCACATTTGAAGCCATCTCCATAAGGAGGTTCTTTGCTGCTCATCATCTTCTCTGAGGTAGGCTGGGTGCTGCTAAGAGTTAACCTGTCTCATTGTCAGATCTTTAAACTAATAAAAACATCTTTAAATGCCATATTCTGTATGTCTCTGAGGCTTTTAAAGACCTTATCTATTTTACCTTATCTATCTATAGAATCATATTTATCTGTTAAACCTAGGATGTATATTCTTGTGATAAAATAGACTAGTATAGCTGATAGACAGGACATTCTCCACAGTTGAGTGGAGAGTGGGGTCTGACTTTCACACGAACTCTGATACCCCATATTTGGTCACGTCCCCTGGATGGGGAGGCCTGGTGGCACTCAGAGGAAGGATAGCAGGCTACCAAGAAGAGACTTGATACCCTATGAGCATATACAGGGGGAGGAGGTCCCCCTCAGTCACAGACATAGGGGAGGGGAGTAAGGGGAAAATGGGAGGGAGGGAGGAATGGGAGGATACAAGGGATGGGATAACAATTGAGATGTAATATGAATAAATTAATAAAATATATTAAAAATAGACTAGGAATTGACATGATTATGAATTGATCACTAACAATTAGCATATGTTACTTAATTATCCTATACACCTGCAATACCACTTTAAAGGTATTGGAAGTAAACCTTGTACTATAATTGAGTTCTATGTGTACAATACCTTATATTAGAGTAGACAATTATATAATGTGTGTGAAGAATAATCTTAAATTTGAATTATATACCAATGTATCAAAATGAAATTTATTTTGCATTAATATACAAAATTCTATACCAATGAACTAAAAATAACCTTATTTGTGAGTAACAATTAAGGCCTTAAGTTGAGAAGTAGATTCAATAATCTACTTTTGGTCCTATCATCCCTATATATTTCTATATGCCCCCTTCTTTCTTTTCAACCCCTATCTCCATACCTACTAAAGAAAGATAAAGGAAAAGAGACATCCTTGAGTCCAACCTTGTTTTTTCTCTGAATAAGACCAATAATAATTTATAAGCCTGGGTGAGGAGACACACGCCTTTAATCCCAGCACTTGGGAGGCAGAGGCAGGCAGATCGCTGTGAGTTCTAGGCCAGCTTAGTCTACAAAGTGAGTTCAGTACAGCGAAGGCTACACAGAGAAATCCTGTCTTGAAACCACTCCCCCATAATAATTTATAGCCAACTCCCAAGGAAAATAAGCATCTGTAGCCCAAGAGAGCAACAAAAACCTAACCAACCCCCCTAGGGGAATGGGGCATCATTCTCTTAATGTTTCTTAAGATTTGGGGCAAATAATACCTTTGTAGGGGCCCAACTAAAATTGGGGAAAATGGTTAAACAAGCCAGGAAAAGCATTTGTGGTCCAATTTCTAAATGTTGAGAAATTCCAGGCTCAATAGGAGTTCTGTGTGGGACAGTCTGAAATGCTGGACCAATTGGGATCAGAAGTTTTCTTCAAAGCTGTCCTGGGAGTTGTCCTGTTTTGATGAGTAACAACTGAAGTGCTTGGTGCTGGAACATGAAGGATGCAGGATGTCAGCATCCAGCATGCTGAGAGGAATGAATCCTGTCAGGTCTGGTCCAGAGTCAGTGTCTGGTTCTTTTGTTCTGAAAATATATAATTTCTCACAAGCGTTACACAGTCCTAAAATTATAAATGTATGAGGTGTGCAGGATGCACAGAACAATTAAGGCTAGTTCTCTGCTCTTTGTATGAGCAGAAGAAACACATCTGTAAATCTTCATTCATGCCATATGAAGAATGGCATCTAATAATAAGTCACAGGGATTCTGTGACCAACAAGAAGCCTTGTCTATGCATAGACATTCATGTCACAGCCAGTCACAGAGCTATTTCCATGTAGTGGGATTAACAATATAAGTTGCCTACTTGTTCTGCAGTTCGATTCTTTACATCCTGATTGTAGCCCCCTGCCTCATCACCTCCCCATCCCACCCTCCCTCATTACCTTCCAACCCCATCCTCCCTCTTCATCTCCTCTCCCCCGCTCCCTAGTCTTCAGAAACGGGAGCCGTCCTCCCTTAACATCTGACCTCAGTCTATCAAGTCTCATCCGTACTACCTGTGTCCTCTTCCTTTGTGGCCTGTCAGGGTCTGTCAGATATACTGGGCCAAAAGGCTGAAGATGATGCTCCAACATTATAGAGAGTTTTGGGTGACTGTTCAGTCAGTAAACTGTCAGTTTTTCATTTTGGAAGCTGCTAACCTGCACTTCTGGTTTAGTTGAGTAATTAAGTTTTATTCCTTCTCAAGTCTCTGATGGGGTTGAAGACCAGATAGTTTAGTCTTACAATTAAGCCTAGTTGTTTAGGGGCTAAGATGTTTTTAGGTCTAGATAGATTTTTTTAATATAGTTTATTAATTTATTCATATTACATCTCAATTTTTATCCCATTCCTTGTATCCTCCCATTCCTCTCTCCCTCCCATTTTCCCTTTACTCCCCTCCCCTATGACTGTGACTAAGGGAAACCTCTTCCCCCTGTATATGCTCATAGGGTATCAAGTCTCTTCTTGGTAGTAGATAGATATTTTAAGTTGATAAAGATGAGATAGGATAGATATTGATTTAAATTCAGAATTTTAGACTCACTAAGATAGGAAAGATGTTTTCTTCAAGATTGCCAAACACAAATACCCAAAACACTAAGAATGTAACATTTATATAATTCCTCATTGTTTTGTGGTTTTTCTTGATATAGGTAGCTTATTTTATTTTGTGTAATAATATAAATGTATATGTAAAACAAAGAAATATAGGGCTAGAGAGATGGCTCAGAGGTTAAGAGCACTCTCTGCTCTTCCAGAGGTCCCGAGTTTAATTTCCAGCAACCACATTGTGGCTCATAACCATCTACAATGAGATCTACTACCCTCTTCTCAAAGGCAGGCACACATGTGGGCAGAATATTGTATACATAATAAATAAATAAATCTTTAAAAAAGAACCTTTAAAGTGGTTCCAAGATCCAGATTTTTCAGTGGCCAAATAACATACAAAATCCAGCTTAAATGGGGCTGGGTGTGTGTGTGTGTGTGTGATGACATTTATTTATTTATTTAGGTTTTTTGAGACAGGATTTCTCTGTGTAGCCCTGGGTGTCCTGGAACGCACTCTGTAGACCAGGCTGGCCTTGAACTCACATCCATCCTAATGCCTCTGCCTCCTGAGTGCTGGGATTAAAGGTGTGCTCCACTGTGCCCCAGTGAATGAGTTTTATTTTAACAGTAATTGCATCAACTATTCATTAGCTAAAAATATGATCTCCTTCTTGCAATAAAGGTCGAATCTGTGGGTAGGCAACGCACACTGATTTTTCTCTCTTTGTTCTTAAAGTTAAACTTTCAGACAGGAATTGTCTGCTTTGATCACGAGGCATGCTGACATTTTATGAAGAATGGCAAAGGATAAAATTAAGAAAACAATAGTTTCTAGAGGAAATTACATTTATCGAATTTGTTTGTGTTTGTGTGTGTGTGAGAGAGAGAGAGAGAGAGCATTGTATGTGCACAAGTGTATATGAGTGCATATGAGGGGTATGTGTGCGTGTGAGGTGTGTGTGTGTGAGTGTGTGTGTGTGTGTGAGTGTGTGTGTGTGTGTGTGTGTGTTTGTCTGTGTGTGTTGAGAAAGGGTCCTCCTACTCAGCAACCCAGAATAGCCTGGAAGTCACCATGTAGCCCAGGCTCAAATTCACTGCTTTGTTCTTGCCTCAGTTTCCAGTGCTGGGACTACAGGCAGGAGCTACTGTGCCTAGAAATTTTTCATCTGTTTGCAGATGTATTCCGCATTTCCACAAAGTGCGTCACTAACATGAGCTTGACTAAAGTCAGAAATCATTTCCAGGTGTCTTCACGGTTCTGTAATCCTTCTACTTGACAACCGAGCAAGAACCTCAGTGCACATAAGTAAGATGCCAAAGGACTGTGTGGTCCTGTGGGGTCGCCTCCTCCCTTCCTCTCCCTCCTCACCATGCCTCTAAGTAAGTTCCCTATAAACGAGCTCTGGTTCTCGTGAGGTCTGGGCTTCTGGTAATTCTTCAGATCCTCAGCCCCCTCCTCTGTGGAATGGAAATACAGTGGATTAATGCATGCCAGCCGTGAAATAGTAGATTTCTTCTTTACTTTTTGTCTGTGACATGATGTGAAGCAATTTGACAACTCTTACAACAGGAAACACATCCAGAAGCTTCTGTGTTAGGTCCTAAGATCTGCATCAAAGACCTCATTAAAGAAAGGGTGTGGACAGGCCCCCAGTCCCTCCCCCACCCCTCCCTCACTGCATCCCTGCTTCCCCAGAGATGAGGACTGAACCTAGGGCCTTGTTTTTGCTAGACAAGTGCTCTATCACTAAGCTGAGTCCCTACCCTCACATCTTTAAAAACATTTTTTAATCTGAAATGCTGCTGTTTTGCCTACATATTTGTATGTGCAGTGCCTGAGGAGGCCAGAAGAGGGCGTCCTCCACAAGAGCAGCAAGTGCTCTTACAGACTGAGCGCCAGCTTTCATGTCTTGTGTCCGTTGTCTCTCTGCTTTTTCCCCTGGGCTCCCAGCTCTGTGGCCTCGGCTTTCCTACACTGTTTCCCCTCAGGTCTGAGCCTCCTGACTTTCAGTCTTATGAGGGTCCTGTTTTCTGTGTGTTCAAGGCCTTCACCTTTGTCTCTTGAATCTTTTTGTTTTGCTGTTTGTTGGGCGAGGGTTTCCTGCAGCCCGGGCATTGAATCCAGGGTTCCATGCACACTAAGCAAGAGCTGAGCTGCATCCCCAGCCCCTTGCTTTGTTGACACCAGATCTCATTTAACCCAGGCTGGCCTCAAACTCTCATCGTGGCTGAAAATTACTTTGCACTCTTGCTGTCATCTCCCAAGTGTAAGATTACAGGTGTGAGCCGTCATTCCCAGTGTGGGAGTACAGGTGTGAGCCGTCATTCCCAGTGTGGGAGTACAGGTGTGAGCCATCATTCCACCAAATAAAGCTTTTGTCTTTTGTTTCCTAAGAGTGTCTTACTGTCACACTCACAGTGTCTTCTTGCCTCAGCTTCCCTAAAGCTGTGATTACAAGTGTGAACCACCTGTCTCTGAAATCTTATTGACTCTTGCAGTTCATGTACTAGGACACTAAAAAAAAACCCAAAACCAAAACCAAAACCAAACCATACAAAACAAAACAAGACAAAAAACCCATTAAGCCGTAATTCGTTGCCCAAGTTTTAATCTCACATGGGGAGACTAAAGGAAAACCCATGATGGTTTCTATTGTCTTCACTATTTTTATAATTTATTATTTCCCTTGTTAAGAATAGCATTTGGCCGGGCGTGGTGGTGCACGCACGCCTTTAATCCCAGCACTTGGGAGGCAGAAACAGGTGGACCTCGGTGAGTTCGAGGCCAGCCTGGCCTACAAAGCGAGTTCAGGACAGCCAAGGCTACACAGAGAGACCCTGTCTTGAAAACAACAACAACAAAAATAGCATTTGTAATTCTGAAAAATAGGCACTTCAAATTTTTGAAATTTTGATAATTTAATACCAAATAGTGGACTAATTTAATCTCAAATTTTTTAAATTTATTCAAATTGAGCATTTATCTTGTGGAAAAACTCTCCAGTTTTAATTTTCTTTCACTTTGCTAAAAATGAGGCTCCAGAGGATGGCATTAAAGTTTCCTTTCTGCTTTTTCCTTTTTTCCTTCCTCTTTTCTGTTGTTTCTTGTTTTCCCCCATTCTCTTAGACAATATAACTTGATTGTGATTTATTTTTTTAAAAAATGTATCTAGTGAAAGGAATTACCTTTTTAAAAAAGCCAAACATTGTGAAAAATAGCTAAAAAAAAAAAAAAAAAAAAAAAAAAAAACCAACCAAACAACAAAACACTGTCATTTTTCAAAGCATTTGTGTCCGTATTAGACTGCTTACAGAAATGAAATTTTCTTTTATTACCATCTTTAATTAGTGTATGAAGTACTGGGTTGTTTGTGACTGCTCATTTGTGTCATCCTCCTGTCCTTCTTTGCACTGCACCTGTCTTGTCCCTGCCTCTTGCTTGACCCCTTGTTCCTGCAAATAGTCCACCTCTGCCTTCATGACAGGAGCGCCTGTTACTTTCTCTGTTCTCCCTCTCTTCCTCTTCCCTTAAATTGTTATTCCTTTCATGGTCCCATTTCTATTTTCATCACACACACCACACACACACACACACACACACACACACACACACCACACACACACACACACACACCCCTCAGTCTGGACTTATGCATAAGAGAAAAAATGATGCAGTATTTTTCTTGGCTTATTTGCTTAACGGGGTGATGCCCAGCCCCCCCCCCCCCCCCCCCCCCCCCCCCCCGTATGTGTTATGACCTCATTCTTTTCTGTGGCTGAGTAGAAGTACGTGATGCGGATATACTTTTTCTTTGGCCACTCATCTACTGAAGGACATCTCGGCTGGGACTGGGTCCCTATCGTGAATAGTGCAGGAATGAGTGTGGATGTGCAAATATCTCTGCGGTAAAATACTCAAAGACAAGAAGAAAGTGATTTGTAACTGCAAAGAAGACGTTAACGAACTACCAATTCACCTCTTGTTCTAATTGCATAAATCTCCCCACCTTGAGGTAAAGAGATTATGGCAAACAATATCTGTGTAACAACCCATTTCCTTGTGCATAGAATGCATCTAGGCTGTCCATATGTCCACAGTCACATGTATAATTCTATTTTGGATAATGTTAGCCGGTCCATCTGTCCACAGTCATATTTATAATTCTATTTTGATGATGCTGGCCTTTCTAGTATGACTCCCCCCCTGGCCTTGGTTCTAGCGGTCCTGCGGTCGGCGCGAGGGCGGCCGGGGGCCCGTCTCCCCACTCC
>OU015750.1:77399431-77409738 GCA_907169655.1 Acomys percivali
TAATAATAATAATAATAATAATAATAATAATAATAATAATAATAATATGTTAATTGCAGTCACCTTGTTGCATAATAGATATCTTTTTATAAAAAATTATTTTATGTATATGAGTGCTCTATTTACATGTACACCTACAGGCCAGAAGGGGACATCAGATCACATTATAGATGGTTATGAGCAACCATATGATTGCTGAGAATTGAAATCACGAACTCAGGAAGAGCAGTGTTCTTTTTTGTTTGTTTGTTACCTTACATCCCTATTGTAGCCCCGTCCCTCATCCCCCTCTGGTTCCCCCTCCATCCCTCATACTACCCCCCTCCCCTAGTCCTCAGAAAGGGAGAGCCCTCCTCCCCTAACATCTGACATCAGCCTATCAAATCTCACCAGGACTGCCATATCCTCTTCCTCTGTGGACTGGCAAGGCCGCCCTGCCAGGGGGATATGATCAATGAGTTGGCCCCAGAGTCTATGTCAGTAGTCCCTACCCCCCACATTATGAGACCCACATGGAGACTGTGCTGCCTATCTACTACATCTGAGCAGAGGGTCTAGGTCCTCACCATGCATGGTCCTTGGTTGGTGCATCAGCCTCCAAAGGACCCTCCACCACCACCCAGATTTGTTGGTTCCATTGGTCTCCTTCTGGAGCTCCTGCCCCCTCCAGGTCTTTCTATACCCCAACTCGCCCATAAGAATCCCTATGCTCCACCCCAAGGTTTGGCTGTGAGTCTCAGCATCTGCTTTAATCCCCAGCTGGGTGGAGTCTTTCAGAGGATCTCTATGGTAGGCTCCCTTCCTGTTCCTTCTCTTTAACTGCTTCCAGTGTCTATTCTATTTGCCCTTCTGAGTGAGAATTAAGCACTCTTCCTAGGGTCCTCCTTGTTATTTAGCTTTTAAAGGACTGTGTATTGTAGTGTGGTTATCCTGTATTATGTGGCTAATATCCACTTGTGAGTATGTACCATGCATGTCTTTCTGGGTCTGGGTTACCTCAGTCAGGATGATCCTTTCTAGCTCCATCCATTTGCCTGCAAATTTCAAGATTTCCTCATTTTTAATAGCTGATTAGTATTCCATTGTGTAAATAAACCACAGTTTCTTTATCCATTCTTTGGTTGAGGGACATCTCACATGTTTCCAGATTCTGGCTATTACAAAAGCTGATATGAACATAATTGAGCAAATGTCCTTGTATGGTGGAACATCTTTCGGGTATATTCCTAGGAGTGGTATAGCTCAGTCTTGAAGTAGCACTATTGCAAATTTTCTGAGAAAGTGCCAGATTGATTTCCAAAGTGGTTGTACAAGTTTGCACTGCCACCAGCAATGGAAGAGTGTTCCTCTTTCTCCACATCCTGGCCAGCATGTGCTGTCTCTTGAATTTTTTATCTTAGCCATTCTGATGTATGTAAGATAGAATCTCAGAGTCATTTTGATTTGCGTTTCCCTGATGACTAGGGACACTGAGCATTTCTTTAAGTGTTTCTCGGCCAGTCAGTATTCTTCAGTTGAGAATTTTCTGTTTGGTTCTGTACCCATTTTTTAATTGGTTTTTCTGGTTTGGTGGTATTTAATTTCTTGAGCTCTTTATATATGTATTAGATATTAACCCTTGGTCAGATGTAGAGTTGGCGAAGATCTTTTCCCAGTCTGTGGGCTGCCATTTTGTCCTATTGACCGTGTTCTTTGCCTTACAGAAGCTTTTCAGTTTCATGAGGTCCCATTTAATTGTTGATCTTGGAGCATGAGCTGTTGATGTTCTGTTCAGGAAGTTGTCTCCTGTGCCAAAATGAGTAGACAGTGCTCTTAAACATTGAGCCATCTTCCTAGCCCTGCTTAATAGATATCTTAAGTGAGATTTTCTTCTATTGAGTTGGCAAAGATAATACCACTTGAGATATTTTTTGTTTCTTTTTCTTCTTATTATTTTTGTGTTTATGTCTCACTCTGTAACCGAAGCTGGCCTCAAACTATTGATTCATATGTGTCAGCCTGCTTGGTGATATCACAACAGTCATGCACCATGAAGCCCACTTAGTATTTTTTTTATTAATAAACGTATGTCAAAAATTGCCTTGGTTGCCCTGTTTTATACATGAATGTAACATACTCATCACGTTTGTTTTCCTGTTACTGTCTCTTGTCTCCTTTAGCCTTTCCTTCTGGTCCCAGATATTTCCCCTACCATTTTCATGTTGTTGTTGTTGTTGTTTTTGGTTTTTCAAGAGAGGGTTTCTCTGTGTAACAGCCTTGTTTGTAGACGAGGCTGGCCTCAAACTCAGAGATCTGCCTGCGTCTGCCTCTCGAGTGCTGGGATTAAAGGTGTGCACCACCACACCCGGGTAGTTATTTTTTGGATTGGGGTTGTAATAAAACATGCAATGTTTGTCTTGTTGAGATAGGAATCATTTATCATTTTACTTAACACGGTGATCTTTCTGTTACATTTTCTGCAGATTATATGTTTTTTTCCCTTCTTAATGGCAGAATAAAGCTTTGTTGTGTAGATACACTACTCACTATGAGTCTATCCATTAGTGGGAACGTGGGCTACTAAAACCAGTGAGTACATCAGTGAACAAGAGCTCATTGATTCAAGTGCAACAGTTTCTCTGGTTTTGCTACCCAGATTCCTTCAGGTATGTAAAAAGGAATGCAACAATTATGTATTTATGGTAGTTGTGTTTTTAGTTGAGAAACCTCTATAGCAATTTTTATGGTGGCTGGATGAACTCACATTCTGACCCAGAGTGTGTAAGGGCCCCTCCCCCACACCCTGTCTCATCATGTTACCTTTTTTTTCCCTTTTTGATGATTGCCTTTCTGAAATGAAATTGCAATGAAGGTTTTTTGTTTTTGCTTTTGTTTGTTTGTTTGTTTTTTCAAGACAGGGCTTCTCTGTGTAGCCTTGGTTGTCCTGGACTCACTTTGAAGACCAGGCTGGCCTTGAATTCGCAGAAATCCACCTGCCTCTGCCTCCCGAGTGCTGGGATTAAAGGTGTGTACACCAACACCCAGCTTGTTTTTTTTGTTTTGTTTTGTTTTTGTTTTTGTTTTTAAGGGTGGTTGTTTTATGTGTATGGACATTTTCTCTGTATATGTGTCTGTGTACCTCCTGTATACAGTGACCCAGGAAGTGAGAAGAAGTCAGATTCTCTCGAACTGGAGTTACAGATGGTTGTGAGCCACCATGTGAATGCTGGGAATCCAACCTCATCTTCTGTGTCCTTAACTGCTGAGCCACCTCCATCTGCTGCAATGCAGTTTTAACCAGTAATGTCTTGATGACTGATAATGTTGAGCATTTTGTGTGTGTATTGATTGGCCAAATCTGCACTTCTTTTGAGACTTGCCTGTCTAGTTAATTTGACCATTTGCTGTTGAGATTATTTTGTGTCTGTGTGTGTGTGTGTGTGTGTGTGTGTGTGTGTGTGTGTGTGTGTTAAGTTCTTTCTATATTCTGGGTATCAATCTCCTGTCAAATGAATAGCTAGTAAGGATGGTCTCCAGTTCTGGTAAGGGCCTCAGTTGCTTCATTCACTCTTGTTATTGGTTTTGCAACTATGGGAGCCCTGTTCAGAAACAGTTCTCTGAGCTTCTATCTGGAAGCATTTTCTCTGTCTTTCCCCTCGTCATAAACTATAATGTGCTAGTTTTTCTTGTTAGCCTGTTAGGTGGGATCAAACCTCAGCCTTCGCTGTATAGATATCAGTCTTCCCAGCACCACTGTTAAAGAGGCTGTGCCTTCTACAGCTTATGTCCTTAGTATGACACCATTGTCAAGAATAAGGTGGCCCTAAGCTCCACAGGCCTATCCGTGGCTCCTCTATTCCTGCACTTATTTATTGCTGTATATTAACTGTGGATGTGCTTGCTTGTGGCTGGCTGTTTGAAGTTACTGTCTTGACTTTCCCACAATGATGGACTAACAGCCTGGAGTTTAAACCTGAAATAGTTCATGTTTCTCCACCCAGTTGCTTTTCATCAGTATATTCATCACATCAACAGAGATGGTGGCTCCGTGCAGTAACTACAGAAGAGGCAGACTTAGTTTGGGGAAGAGGATGAAGAAGCAGAAGCAAGACAGGACAGGACAGGACAAAGGGATCGGTGGGGCCAAGCAGTTAGTGCGTCTCTTTCAGGAATGGAACAGTGCAGCCTGAACACACGTTTAGTCCAAGGAAAGATTAAGAATAACACAAGAAGCCAGACTATGGAGGTGCACACTTTTAATCCCAGCACTCAGAAGGCAAAGGCTCGCGGGTCTCTGAGTTCAAGGCCAGCCTGGTCTACAGAGTGAGTTCTAGGACAGCCAGACGACACAGAGAAACACTGTCTCAATAAACAAACAAACAAACAAACAAACAAACAAAATTTAAAAAAGGATAAGTATAACACAATGAATTTGGAGAAGAGTGAGGACTGATGGTGAGTGTGTAGGTACAAGCACTTATCGGGGCTGAAATCCAGCCAGCATTTTGTTCTGTAGCACCTGAGTGACAGGTGGCTGGGAGCATCTCTTTCCAATTTCCACAAGGCAAAACCCACTTTCCTGAGATTCTGTCATGCTCCTCTTTGACCCAAATGTACAAGAGCACTGACTGAGTGTAGTGGCCTCGTCACCTCTCTAGTTAGGAGCTTCACAAACGGCCCCCCCGCCCCTCCCCCACCCCCTGCAATGTTCTCCCAAAGGTCCCATTCCTGCCGCCGTTTGCTCCAGTCTCTCTCCCTTCTAAGCAGCATAATTCCCTCCAATCAGCCCAGGGCTAGTCAGAACAAAAGGCAGGAAGAGGGTGCCTGGCAACCACTTCTTCCTGCAGTGCCACACAAAAGCACCCACTGCTGGCTGCAGCACAAAGGCCTAGTAGCTGCCTGAGTTCTGGGATGGGGGAGCCTGGCTGGCTGAGTGAGTTCTGGGATGGGGAGGTAAACATGCTGTAGTTGTGGCGTAGAAAGACAAACTGATGATTTCTTTCTGGGAAAAGAAAAATCCTGAAATCTCTATCCAATCCCCACTGAGTGGTTCAGGTCTGGGAATCCCAGACCTTCCTGTTAGTTGAAAGGGATCTTTCTCTCTATGTCCCCGGGCCTGGGAGCCTGGGCCTGCAGCAGAGTTCCTGGCACAATGGGTCCAACTCCACAGCTCGCTGTATTGCCATCTCACTTTCTTAGGTTAATGAAACCTCTAGTGAACTTTATAATTTGGGGAGCAATCTTTGGCTTAAAGGCACAAGGAGGGGAGAAAGGTCAATTCTAGACAAAAATGAATCTGGTTACTTAACCAGAGATTTTTTTTTTTCAAAGTTCTCAGACATGCAGGTGAGGCAACTGAAAGCAGATTGTTCTGAGCAGGGTCTGAACATCAATGTGGAGTCACTTGCATAAAATGGCAGTGGGTCGGGGTGAGGTGGCGCTGGTGAGGGGAGGAGGAAGAAGGAGGAGAAGAAGAAGACAGGGAGGAGGAGGAAGGGAAGGAGGAGGAGAAGAAGAAGATGAAGAAGAAGAAGAAGAAGAAGAAGAAGAAGAAGAAGAAGAAGAAGAAGAAGAAGAAGAAGAAGAAGAAGAAGAAGAAAAAGAAGAAGAAGAAGAAGAAGAAGAAGAAGAAGAAAGTAGTAGTAGTGGTGAACTCTGGGCAGTTTTGGAGGAGGAGATGTCAGGTATGGATGCCTGATTCCAAGAACCATCACAGAAGTAAGAAATGCAACCTTGCACAAAGGCTACTTCTACAAGGATATGTGTCTAGGACTGCCTAACTTTGGATAGACGCTACTCTTGATATTGAGCCTTACAGCCAAGGACATTTGGTTCAGAAGCCACTTCTGTAGCCCTCCTCCATTTACCTTTACAAGCACTTGTTCTCTTTTGCACCTTGAATATGCTCTTTTTCCCTCCCCAAGACAGGGTCTCTCTCTGTAGCCTTGGCTGTCCTGGACTCGCTTTGTAGACCAGGCTGGCTTCGAACTCACAGCGACCCACCTGTCTCTGCCTCCCGAGTGCTGGGATTAAAGGCCCGGCGAATATGCTCTTAATCTGTCATGGCCTCAGCATTTCTTCTCCTTGCCATTTCTTTCTCTCTCTCTCTCTTTCTTTCTTTCTTTCTTTCTTTTTAATTTTTTAATTTTAAATTTATTTTATTTTTGACATATACATTTATATTATTACACATATATACAATAGATTACTTATCTCTTTGCTATTTTCTTTCACAAATGAATGCATTTTAGTTTTTTGAGGCAGCTCAGGCTGGCCTCCAATGCTCTCTATCTGGCCAAGGATAATCTTCTCAGACTCATGACCCTCCTGCCTCTGCCTCCCAAATGCTAAGTTCACAAGCATGACTGCCTGGCTCCAATTAAGCTCCAAATATTTAGAGAATGCATATGATGTAGATTGGGTACCAAACTGTGTGTCCACCATACCTGCACTTCAAAGTTCTAACCCCCAAGATCTTAGAATGTAACAGAATTATAGAGTCACCCACACAAGCACGGTGGTTAGTTGGGGGAGCGCTAGAGTGGGGCTCCTCTCTCGTGAAGCGTGACAGTGTACTTAAATGGAGGAGGCCAGGAACAGGATCTTTCCTAGGATGTTCTGAGGGTGTGTGGCAGACAACAGCCTCACCTTAGACTATAGCCTCAAGCACTTCAAGACAATAAATAGTCATTGTTTACTAAAATGGTTTTATAGGTATGTGTTAATTGTAAGTGTTGTAGCTCTGCTGGGAAAGTCTTCCCCAAAGAAGTGTAACAGCTCTGCCCCAGCTGCTGCAGAGGGGAGGCTTCCCAGGGCAAGTGTAACAGCTCTGCCCCAGCAGGGGAAGGTTTCCCAGCAAAGCTCTGCACCGAGAGAGGTACCCTGGCAGTCGGGAGCCAAGGAATACCACAGTCACACCACACATCAAGCTTCATCAAGAGATGTATTGGGAGGGAGAAAGCCAGGATAGAGGCTGCCTCTGCTCCAGAGAGAGGCAGCAGGGTACTGAGCAGAAAGCAGTTTATATAGGGTTTGTGGGGGATGGGGGCTTGGGGGTGGTGGTAGAGGAGGGCCTTTCCAGGGTAGAGATTTTTCAAGGTAGGGACTGGTGGGATTTCAATTCCTGAGTTTGGATGAGCTCAGGGATTGATGGATTTTCCTGTTCAGGGATTGGTGGGTTTCTGCTCTCCCCCACCCCTACATACCTTTGCCTTTGATTTGGGGTCAAGTCAGTGTGTTTTCCTTGGCACTTTTATATTCCATTAATTATACAGGACACTGCATTTTGTTGTATTTTCACATATGTATTGCTAATCCCAACGGATGTGACAAGAAAGACCATTGACTCAAATCATGGCCAAATTAACTAAAGCAAGCTTTTCTTAAAATTTTCTGTACACGGGCTGTCTCTCCCTAAGATGAGGTTCAAGAGATCAACATTGGACATGGGGAAGATAAGAGTTTTTACAGCTCAGGAGTAGGGAATTTCCAAGTGGAGAGTTTGGCAGGCAGTAGGCAGGGCTAATGAGCAGAGCACAAGCACAACAAGTCAGTCATAACAGCTTGCCGAAACAAAGGCACAGTTGCAAGGCGGTCAGAACAAGGCGGTCATAATAACCTTTTGAAACAGTGGCATGGATGCCGTTTCCTGGAACAGGCAGTGCAGAACCATTTGTAGTTAAGGCTACAGGTGGGGCGTAGCCCAGTCATCGACAGACAGATTTAATTATAAACAGGAATAAACCAGGTTTATTATTTTTTAATATAAGATGGCTCTCAAGCCCAAGATGGGAAAGCCCAAGATGGTTTATCAGTACTGAGCATATTCATCCTCCATTGTGCTCTCCTATTCCCCTCCCATTATTCCTGCACGGCCAGGACTAACTGTGCAAGCTAAACTGGCCCAGAACCTCTGCAATCTTCCTGTGTCAGCCTCCCAGGGGCTGGGATCACAGGTACATGATCTTTCGAGGTCTTTAAAAAGTGTGTAAGTATTTCAATAGGGATTGTATTAAATCTGTTCCCATCTCCAAAATGCATTGAATCGCACACATGTGATACTACTGTTCATACAAAAATGGGCTTAAAATCAGGGCTGAGCATGGGTAGTGGAGCATTTTGTTCCCTGGTACAGGGGCCAGCACCTCTTTCTCCCACAGGCACCCCGCCTATTCAAGAGCATTGCTGCTTTCCAGTTCTTTTCTGGTGGTGACCTTGTCGGGTTCCCAGTGAGCACAGGAAGGGAGGGGTGGACCCCACAGTCTGGCAGGTGCCCCCAAAAAGCCTGTGTCCTGACTGCAGTAAGCATCTGCAGAGGCAGAGGGCGAGTGTTCTTCACTGCTGTGTATCTAAGCGGCTTGTCCACCCGACCTTGCCCTGCATACAGGCTATCGCCTCAGCTCCCCACAGTCCAGCTCCAACCAGCTGCTACCGTGAGCCAGTGTGCAGGCAGGGGTGACATGAAGAATGTCTCTATCTGCTCAGGAACCAGGCCTGGCTCCATGCTGGCATCACTGCTGTCCTCCCTGTCCTGTGAGCCAGCTCTCACTGCTGGACCTCCACAGCAGCTCTCTAGGTGACTGCTCTTTGCTCAGCGGAACTCCTGACCTTTTCCTTGAAAGGAAGAAACATTTCCCAGCCTTCTAGCCCATTCTCACCCCCAACTTTGAACTTTTTGCTTTTTTTTTTTTTTTTAAAAATAGGTCTGACTCTTTTTCCTTTTCATTCTTTTAGACGTATCTTTTATCTGTTCTTTGATAATCTCCTTTGTGTAGCCCCCCAGTTGGACCCTTCTCATGATCACTGTTGAAGTTCCTATTTGTTCCAGTTCAGGAAAAAAAAGCCACCTTTGGTGCTAGTAAGACAACAGTCTACAAACATAGACTAGCATTGTCACAGGTTCCTCAAGCCAGAGTGACTTAATCTGGTATTCTAGTGGTGAGAGACATCACCACGTCCACCTACATGTTTAAACTGAGGCTGGTCGAATCTTTCTTCTTCGAGGATCCCAATAAAATTGAACAGAAAACATGAAGATTCCTTGTATACACCCACACATGCTTTCTTTCTCGCTGTTAACACTCTGTATCAGGATGGCATGTTTGTCATGTTAGCCAACCTGTATCAAAGTCTCTGTAACACCAGAAGTCAGTTTACACTGGGGTTCCCTCCTGGTGGAACAGTGTCTGTACCTGGGCCAGGGTAAAAAACAAAAATAAAAAACAAACAAACAAACATGTAACTCCCAGGATCACATTCACCAATCACCATTCTCCCGAACTCTCCATGCTCTGCCCACTCATGTTCTCCCTCCCCACAATGCCTGGCAACCACTGAGCCCTTTGTTGCCTTCTTACCTTTTGTCTGGAATGTTACAGAGTTTGAATCATATAGTGCATACATGACAATTTCATTCATACATTTCAGCTGGCTTCTTTCCTAACCGTGGGTTCCCCTCCTGACTCTTGGTGGGTCCGAGGCTCCGGCTGCTTCTTAGCATATTTCAGGATGAGCTGGAGGCTGCCTGCTCCTCCTGCAAACATGAGGCCGCAAGCTCATCTCACGCTAAGTCTCAGTTGTCCTTTTTACTTAGCACCAATCCACTTTAGAATAAGAGCTCAGAGATGAGAAGACAGCCACAGGATAAAATTATGTGTTTATTTAAATTTTAAAATGAGCCTAAGCGTTTCCTCAGGGGGTGAAAAATGAGTATTATCAACTGGTTATGTGGCAGGTGTTATGTACAAGTTGAATCTATAATTCATATTTTAATTAACATATTCAAATAACATATATACTATGCAGGACTTTGCCAGGGGAACCAGAGTCTGGAGTATTTAATTTATGATAAAAATCTAGAGTCTGTGACGATGCTCAGGGGGCAAGCCTCTGGACCTCAGCTTATTCCCTGGAACCCACATGAAGGAAAAAGAATGAGTGTGCACATACAGGCCCTATAAAATAGATACATGTTTATTTTTAAAGTACTCTTTAAGCTGGGTGAGGTAGCATATGCCTGTAATCCCAGCACTCAGGGAGGCAGAGGCAGGTAGATCTCTGTGATTCACCTTTAGAAAAGAAAAGAAGGCAAGGGATAGGCGCAGTGAAAGTGGTCAGACAACTTAGCAATGTCTTTTTTCCCTCTGTATCTCACCCTTTTTTGTCCCCTTGCTTTGCACCAGGCTCAGTGTAGGAATATGGCAAGTATTTGGAATGGGTGGATGGGTGGATGGATGGGTGGATGAATGGGTGGATGGATGGATGGGTGGATGGATGGGTGGATGGATGGATGGATGGATAGATGGATGGGTGGGTGGGTGGATGGATGG
>OU015750.1:77421293-77435587 GCA_907169655.1 Acomys percivali
CTTTCTTTCTTTCTTTCTTTCTTTCTTTCTTTCTTTCTTTCTTTCTTGTCTTTATCTGCTTTTGGTATTAGAATGATGCCAGCTTTGTCGATGTTTAGGAGTGTTTCATTTCTCTCTCTTTCTTTCCTTCTTTTTTTTTCACAGTTTAAGAAAAAAATGGCTATAGATCTTCTTTGAAAGTATATAGAATTCTGGTGTGAGTCCATCTAGTCCTGGACTTTTTTGTTGTTGTTGTTAGTTGAAGGTTTGTTTGTTTGTTTGTTTGTTTTAATTACAATTTCAACCTCCTCAGTTGTTATGAGTCTAGCTTCTTCTTGGTATAAGTTTGGTAGTTTGGCTGAATCTAGAGGTCATTCGTCTCTTTTAAGTTTTCCAAATTTTTGAGTTGCATTGTTATTTATTAATTTATATTTCTAACTTAATGGTAGACAGGTTTGAAAGTATTGCCCTGTAATATTTTTAGTTTCTTTGGTGCCTGTTGTAATATTTCCCTGTTCCTTTATGATCCTATAAGGGAACTTTGAAAAATTAAATAAAATACAATTGATATGTTATGCTGTCAAATAGCATACAAAATATTGTCTTAAGATTGTTTTAGGGATGGGAATAAAGCTTGATGGTAGATGCTTGTTTATTATTCACAGAGGACTGGAATGACACCCTTAGCACATATGCATGCATGCACATGTGTGTGTGCACACACACATACACACACATAACACACACACACACACATACACACACACACACACACACACACACACACACGCAGGAAAGAAACATACAAGAAATGTCGGACATCATGAAAAGGCCAAACCCTCAAATTATAGAATAGATGAGAAAGAAGAATCCCAACTCAACAGCTTAGACCAGAGGCTCAACAAGACTATAGAGAAAAACTTTCCTAAACTTAGAAAAGACAGACCCACGCAGAAACAAGGAGACAAAATGAATTTAAAGACACAGGGTAACATCAACTCATTAATAGTCTTATAGTCTTGAGCAATATGTATGTATATTTTTGAAGGCTTGTATGAAAATATTAAGTATGTAATTTTCTACTGACTTTCCTACTTAATGTAATAGTGTAAACATTTTCTTGCATTGCTTCATTGTCTTATATTTAATGGTTAATACATAATATTACATATGGTGATCACGTAATGAATCCAACTATGCTCATTTTGTAATTTAAGAAACTTTAAACAATATGCAATGAGTCATAATAATACTCTAACCATATGAGAGAAACACCAACAATGCTTAGCAGCCAGGGTGGTGGGAGAAGCCTATAATCCCAGCATCTAAAGGCATACACAGAAGCACCACCAAAGAGCATGATCATTCTGGAACATTCCACCACACCTCCTCTGAGGAAATCCCCACCTTAACCTCTAGAAGCAACTGATATCCTTGTTTTCCACATAAATCATCTTCACCTTATTTGGAAATAGTGTTTTCATCCAGCCAGCTCCATAGCAAGAGAGCATTTCAAAGTCAAACAAATAAGAGATCATTAGAAGGGGAAATTATTTAGATAGCATAAGCAAGTTATAAAATAAATATCCTTACAAACAGTTATGCCAGGGTGGGTATTAATTGGCTTATGATTAGGCAAGCACTGAATCCGTATCTGGACTTCTTGTTGTTCTAAAGATCATATTTCTCCACTTGTGTTCATACTGTGACCAGCCCTCTTAGGCTGAAACCCCCAGAGGTGTCCACATAAACGCAGTGGTGCACAACAGAGAAGCAGCGGGGTTCAAAGGCAAGCGCGTGGCCCTGAGATCAAACAGATTTGGACTGCTGTGTCTTGGCATGTTATATTCTGCACAAGCGCTTATTCTCACAACAGCTTTATTTATGATATATACAGCAATAAAGAGAGTGGATGCATAGTATATGGGCAAACGCGGGTGAACCTCAAATTAAGCACAGTGAAAGAAGCTTTGCACAGGAGTCCGCCCATACGGGTCCCTTAGATAAGTATTCGGAACAGGTGGAGGTGATTTACTTGGCAAACAATGAGAGAATAAAACAAAACAAAAAACAAAAAACAAACAAACAAACAAACAAACCACAAGAGGTAGCTTCTGGAGGTTAGGCTGGGAGTTCGCTCAGAAGAGGCACAGACGCTTCTGGGATGCTGGTCGTGTCCTGTGATGTGTGATCTGTACGTGTGTTTTTTCAGAATGTGGGTCATGGCCTTGTGCTCAACATCGTATGTGAAATTTTGCTGAAAGAAGAAACCTAACGAATGGGGACTGCTCGTTAACTATGGGGCATAGAAGGCATTTACTCTTTATTTAACTGGAACAATAATACATTAATATTTCAACAGGTGAGGGAGATTGGTAGGTAGACGGAAAACCTGGCAAATAGTAAAATAGTATTAAAAATATAGGGCTTCCTATGGATTCAAAGTTTTCATAATCGGACATTAGAAAATGTCTGTTGCTCTTGAGCATGTCTGGTCCTGTTCTGAGTCTTGATTCCTGCAAAGTGGAGGCAATGCTATTTTACAGAACTTCGACTGCACCATGTTGTCACTTTGTAAGTCACAGTGCTTGAAGATGTGACAACACCACCTGTGAACAGTGGTCTGAAGTAGGATGTAGCAATGACCTGCTGGTGGCTGGCTATATATTCTCTTGAGTAGAAGAATAGCTTTTAAGGTTGGCAATAATGGTACAGACACCATTTGGGGCATCCTACACTGATACTTTTCCTAACAGGAAAAGGTGAGATAGGGACACAGTGTCATAGGCAATTGTAATATGGGCTTTGATGTTTTAGCTATCTGGCCCACTAACAGCTCTGATCGTGATCACTCACTTATGTGACAGACATCTGTTGAGCGTGCACAGCATAGCTGGTATCCTCCCAGGAGCTAGAAACATGAATATACAGAAGTCCACAGGTTCCTGCCCTCTTGAAGTTCACATTTTAGTAATAAAAAACTTATTAGATCCCTTACCATGGATCAATCTGGTGGCTGAAGGGGGCAGAAGTATGGGCAATCCTTTTATCACCACCCATCATTGCCAGAACAACCGTAACAAAAGACCAGCTAACCCAAGAAGCCATAGCACACTCATCTAGCTAAACTCTTGTATGGTATAGGGACCTCCAGAAATGAAGCTACCAAGATCCGTGGAAAACTAACTGTTCTTGTTCTTGAGTTCGATGAAGACTGGACAGGCCAGCCGGGTAGAGATGCAAATGAGTCACAAGGTTGTAGTCTAATAGCAACAACTAAAACAGAAATTCAGCAAGTCTTGTGTGTTGAGACTCTTGGCCTTTCCGAGTAGCATTCCTTCCGAAAAAAAAAAAAAAAAAAATCAAGTGAGACCCGCTTCAAGGGAAAATGCAAGAGGTGACACATGTTTTATTTCCTGCTTCGAAGAAAGGCTCTGGCTTTTAAGGCTAACCTCAGGTTAACCAGAATCCTGATCTCTATCATTTGCTTTGGGGGAAAAGGAGAAGTGAGAAAACCAGAAAGGTGTGGCAAGGTCAAAGAAAACTGCCTCTGAGGGCTGAAAATACACAGCACACCCTGGTGCTGCACTGGGAGTCAGGTTTGATTGTATGTAAGAGAACAAAGTGAGCGCAGGCCAGAGTTGGAGATAGACAGTGGCCTTTGTCAGGCCAACGTCGAGACAAGAAACAGAGTCAGACGCCAGGAGGCAAAGTGGTCAGTCACGTTGTTTCCTTATTCTTCTTGACTTCTGGTTTACGCCTATGGAGTCTTTGAATAGCACAGTTACAGAGAGCTCAGCAAGGGTTACTGGACCACTTACAATCATAATAAGGTGTTCTAGAACTGGGTTTGTCTTGTGCCTACTCAATTGCCCCAGCAAACAATCCAATACTTCCTGCTAATATAGGTGTGTGTGGGGGGCGGGGGGTGGTGTCATAAAACAAAGCATTTGCACAAGTCACCCACAGCAAGAACATTTGCGCTTCCCCCCCCCCCACACACACTAAGTTCATTACAAGTTCCCAGCAAGAGAATACGGTGAAATGACAAATGTGTAAGGCTCACAGATGAATACTGCCATGCCTGTCACACACTTAGGAACAAGCAAAAGCAGTTTCTTCGGCCATTTTGCGTTATGAGTTCTTTGGTCTTGGTTTTTTTTTTTTTTTGGTTTTTCGAGACAGGGTTTCTCTATGTAGCCTTGGCTGTCCTGGACTCGCTTTGTAGACCAGGCTGGCCTCGAACTCACAGCGATCCTACACATAGTGAGCCATGAGCGGCGTCTGCAGAGCTTCTTCCCAGTATGACTGGCATCCATACAGCAGGTGCATAATCAGTACTTGCTGAAGTGGAATTTAATTATAGTCAATACTAGTTGAATTTGTTTCCGTTTGCTCATGCCTTTCCTAAAGAAGAATACAGAAATGCCTAGTGATGAGGGAAGGATGCTAATGAAAAAACTGGTTATGACCCAAAGTGTGGAAATTAAGCAAAACCAGGGCATCGCCTAGGCAAGTACGGACTTGCAGAGCAACAGGGAGGATGAGGTTCTCTGTTTCATGACATCTCTTAAGGTCGAGAAGAACCAAAGTGTTAGTCAGGACTGGAATGTTAAGATGCAGAATTATGGTGTTAGGCATCCTAAGCCCAGCTCCACTCCTAACTAGCTTAGAACAATTTGAGAGCATTGGGTATGTTTGTTTGTTTGTTTGTTTGTTTGTTGAAGTTCTGAGGCTCTGAACCAGGACCTTATATGTGGCAGGCAGGTACTCTACCATTGAGCCACGCCCTACTCCAAAGAGCATAAGCAGGTTTCTTTTGGCTCCTATTTTCTCTAACAGGCTTTGTTTTGGGAAAAGAATCCCTGAGTGCACGCATCTAGCATAATTTCCGTCTTATAAAGACAATGCTATGGGTTTCTCAGTGGATACGATCTGCTAAGTACAGAATTAATAGTAAAAAAAAATTATCATCGGTCTCTTTGACTGTTTATAGAAGTACACACTCACAAACCAGTATAGCACCCCTCCCTCTGGTGCCCTGATTTGTTTCGTGTTACAACAGCTCAAGTCGGCTCTGAATACCGAGTATCCAACTGCCAGCCAAGCCAAAGCGCAACCTGACAGAAGATCCACTGTTTGCTGCTCGCTTAAGATCAACTGTGCATTTTCAAAGGGACGACTTCCCCCTCAAACTCCGGCTAGAGAGCGTCTAAAGAATCAATCAGTTTGGTGTTAGGAACAGGCCTTCATTCGTCCCACAGGCCTAGAGAGAAAGTTATGCCAGGCGTTTACCTAGACCCACATACCGGTTGATGAAACAAACACTTTTTTTAAAAAAACTCTTTGTTTAAGCTGGTGGGCGTCATGGCTTGTAGGCTAACAGGCTTCCTAACAAAAGAAAAATTAATACATTTTTCCTTCTGGTGTGTCTTTACAGAAAGTGTTCCTCTTCTCCGAGATTAACTGATACCATCTGTGGGTATTCGTTCCCCACTCTTGGCTTGCGGACTTGCATTTAAATCTGCATGTTTCACTTTCTAAGCTGCCTTTCAAATTGCGGGAACACCAGACACAAGAGCTAGCCCTAGCCGGTGGCCAAACACTGCATTCGAGTCCCAAGTCTTTTAACCTTTTGCTTCCAACTCGCATCTAAAAGCAAAACAATCCTGGAGACACGGACCTCCCCCTGCCTGTGATAGGCTGCTTGGAATAGCAACAGCCTGTGTCACCGAAAAGGGCAAAGCCTTCGGAAATAGAAACAAAGTTGGTTACAAATCACACTGGCTTTGCCTGAAGGTTTCGGCCCCCACCCCAGCCCCTCCCACTCTTCTTTAGCATGCTGCCCATGGGGACGGTGACCACTGCTGTCAGCGCGGTAGGTCCGGGTGGTCTGGTGGCGAGGGAGAAGCAGTAAGTTCTACGTGACCATGGTACCTGTTGAAAACACAGAGGGCCCCAATCTGCTGAAACTGAACAGGAGAGAGGCGGAGACCGATGGCAGCTGTGGAGCCGGCAGCGGCCGGCATCCTGCCTGCGCCGGAGGTAAAGTGAGACCTCTGGGCTGGCTCGGGTGACCGCCAGGGGGGACAGCAGCCCCCGCCAGCCCCTGGGGACTGTGCGTGTGCGTGGGAGTGCGTGTGCGTGCGCGCGCAACCCGGGGAGCGCGCCCGGTGGGTGCGTGGAGTCGGGACCACGGGGTTTGGTGCGATGTGAGGTGGCCCAGAGCTGTCCATGTGATAACTGAAATCTCCTTGGGGCTTTATGTATTAAAACTTGAGTCACATTCTGCCTGCAGCGAGGACGGCGGGGGCCCCATCAGTTTGATTTACATAACGCAATGCACATGTTCTTCTTTCTTGGGGTAGGTGGATCAGAGCCTCATTTGTCAGCGCACACTTTTTCCGCTTATTGTAGCAAGTGGTCCAAGTGGACGTTATAAGTTATTCCGTGCCCCACAAACTCCTTTGCTCGTCCCTGCTTTCCTGGAGGCTTGCCTTTCAAAATGAGATTCATTGAATACTTTCTCCTTCCCATAGCGAACTTCGGGAGTTCTCATTGCATTATCTGTGCTAACCTGCATGCTTTTCTGCTTGTCTTTGTTTCCACAATTACAATGCCCAAACACACATCCCAGTTTTTCATTTGTTTTTGTTTGTTTGTTTCTCGGTGCTTCTTTCTACTCGTCCAGTTTGCAAGGGGCTATATGCAAATTGTGTGCTGAGACACCGAATACAAATGACCCTCTCTCCTTCCTACGGTTAACACTCTCATCAGCACCACATGCTTCAATCATACATCCCATTCCCAAGCTGCCTAGTGGAATGTTTCAAATAGTCACCAGCGCTCAGCCACACCAGACATCATTGCTTTTCATCTGGGAATGGGTCCACACGAGGATGCTTAAGCCGTGGCCTTGGCTGATCTGGCCATGGGATCTACAAAGCCCCAAGTGGAGGTGAAGTGGTCCCACCTCAGGAATGGAGAGGCTGTCTCCTTTCCTGCCTCGCTCTGGCCTTACCCTGCTCTTTCTTTCCCATGCCTAGCCAGGAATGGACCCCTGGGGCCACCTTTGGCCTCTCACTTTCCCACAAGGCCTTTGGGAGCAGGGAAGGGCAATCAGATTGGGGTTAGGGAGGTCTTATTTACAGATTCCTGAGGAAAAAGAGCTGCAAGAGACAGCAGA
This sequence comes from Acomys percivali, assembly GCA_907169655.1. Classification (NCBI taxonomy): domain Eukaryota; kingdom Metazoa; phylum Chordata; class Mammalia; order Rodentia; family Muridae; genus Acomys; species Acomys percivali. Next base: position 77,428,459 of record OU015750.1, read on the forward strand.
GCACTGGGGTGGTGCTGGCAAGCTAAGGGTTAATTAAATGGGGTCTTTGTATCACAGTGTTATAAAGAGGAGGAAAGGTAGCTGCCCAGGATGGCTTTTGCAACCACAGTTAGAAATGGACTAATTTATACCACCTACCTGTAATGTCAGCGTATAGAAGGAAGCAGAAGGATTTGGGCCAATCTGGATAACATAGTGAGGCCCTGTCTCCAACCACACACACACACACACACACACCCCTTTAAGGTAGATTTGAAAGCACAGCGTACCTTCATATCTTGTATTATACACATTCACATTATCCCCATGGAAGGTATTTGTATATATACTCTATATCTTGAACATATATATAGAATTCAATGTAAAGTGCTACTGCTTATATCATTGTAAAGAAACATTGAGTACCTTAAACAACCTATCAAATTTAATTCCAAATGAATCTTCATTGTGTAGAAGAAAAAAACCGAGATGTTTTCACTGCATCTCAGATGGCTACAGCTCTGGGTTATGCTAGTCATAGTTTGCATTTAGATGGATACAAACTTTTTAGATGTCCCTAAATTGTCTTAAGTATCTCTTGACACCTCAAAGCAACCCTACACATATATGTATAAATGTATTATACAGCTTTCCTGTATGATTTTAGAAAATCATTTAATGTTTTCTCCTCTAATGTTGGGATTATATTTTAAATTCATTTTAATTGAGATGTTTATTTAATTTTAAGTATGTGAGTGCTCTACTTGCATGTATACCTGCAGGCCAGAAGACGGCATCAGATCCCAGTATAGATGGTTGTGAGCCACCATGTGGTTGCTCAGAATTGAACTCAGCACCTCTGGAAGAACAGACAGTGCTCTTAACCACTGAGCCAACCATGTCCTGCACCCTAATCAAGTCGTTGATACTTATTGAAACAATATTTGCCAACACTATTTTGGGTTTCTTTGCATTGCAAACGTATAATTTCCTTTATCTATGAAATTCAGTATTTAAAATATGCTTGTATTTAAAAACATTTTTTAAATGTACTTAAAAATGCAGTATATTTCTGCATTTAATGTTTTTCTATATTTCTAGGTGGAAAAAAAAAAGGAGGAATAAGTTATATATCCCAAGCTAAGGTGATTGATTAAACCATGTGAAATATTGAAAAAGCAAACAACAAAAAGACTGACTGAAAACTCTTAGCTCCTCCCACCTGCACACCCAAACCCTTGCACACATGGAAAAGCATTTTGGCAGGTATTCCTTGGTCAACTCTTTAATTAGAAAGGGTGCTTTGTCTCCATGAATGGAGGGTAGCGAACATCATTGCTTTTCCAAGAAGCTATGACTCAAAGTTAGTGTGTTGATAGTAAAATGTACAGCGTCCGTGGACATATTCTATTTGTCTTCTGAAGGAGGGTCAAGTTCGATTTCGAATCCTGGTGCCTAGAGATGATGACAGATAGGGGTACAGGGAGACTCTATGCAGCCAGAACATCTCTCATAGAGTGAAAGGGGGACTTGGAGGCAGAAGGTTGGTAGTTGACAGAGGCTGGTATGGGGCTAACTTTGGAGATTCTCTGGTGGGGAGCTTTGATGCCTGTGCCTTCCTCCTTGGCTCCCAGGCTTTCCTCATTTGACATCCAAACTCCTGGCCAGAGGATTCTGGAACCTTCCTTTGCCTCATCATTGCTGGTTTTCATCTCTCTCCTGCCAAAGGAGGCCAGAGGCAAGAGCAGAGTTTGTTGCATGAGTCCAGGTTCTCAGCATAAAGAAATTCCTCAGAGCTAGAGTCACAGGCCCTTCTGGAAGGCCTGGGGCCATCCCTCTGAGGACATCAAAGACCAGGACTTAAAATGCCTCCACACTGATCGGAATACCCTGAGGAGTTGCTTTTAGAGATAGTAACTCTGTGAGTGCCGAGATAATGTGGGCAGGTTAATAAGAACGTCCCCAGTGTCCCCTCAGGCTTAGCCTAATCTGGAACCTCCCTGAATGCAGCCAGTCTGGATTTCTTGGGATGCCCACAGGGGAATCTTTATGGAGAAAACCTGTGGGGAGGGGGAGGGGACAGTCAGGCCAACTAGCCAGGCCTGATGATAGAGATTTGAATTGGAGAAGACTGTAATTTTAGGTCTGTTATCGTGGACAAAAATACTGGATGCTCCCACAAGCTCATGCACTATGTGTGAATAAAATGTAATATTTTTTTTAAAATGACAAAATCACTGAATCTTAAAATTAGGTATGTAACCGCAAGGAAGTGACAGGATTTGGAGACATTGATTTGTAAAGAACTAGAGGCCTTCTGTATGATGATAAGACTGGTTTTTAAAAGTAAACACCTCCCTTTGGGTCCGGCCAGCACCTCTTTGATCCTGGACATTTACCATCCCTTGGAAATCACGCCAGAGTTCTAACTTGGGAAGTTGCTGAGATGTGAGGACTGAGAAAAATGCTTCCTAGGGGGACTCCCAGGAAAAGGGGTGCTGGCTACATTTCACCACAAAGGCACATGTAGAAAAAGCAGTGCTCTTGTCTCTTTCTAAAAACACACTGTCACCCAGAGAGAACGCACACAGGTTTCCCTTTGCCACAGACCCTGGACCAGCTGCAGCCACAGGAGCAGAAACACCAGGCTCTCAGGCTGTGGCAGGGAATTGGCAGACACAGCCCTAGCTACTTGTGGAACAGCCAGCCCAGCCCTGGGGCTCACCTGTGCGGGCTGAGACTTCGTCGACATACACCTGCATGCTGGAACTGGCTTTTTATAACAGGGGTCCCTTCTGATAGGCCAAGGCCCCATCCCATGTGTTAAATATTTCCAACAGTGCCCTCCTTCTCTGCCAGACTTTGCCACAGTAGCTGAAGCTGCAGATTCCAGGAGCACGCTTGGTGGTAACTGACAGGACTCTAAGGTGAGCTTCAGAGAATATTTCTTCTGGATTTCTTGAGGGACGCTCTCGGTGTTCTTGGCCTCTTCCTAGCTGGTGAAGTCATGCTCAGACTATCACAGAGCAGCCTGAGCAAACACTGTGATAGGCCCAGCGCCGCAGGAATCAGCTTTAGATTTGTGAGGTTTTCGTTCTCCTTTAAAACCAGCCCAGGAAAGAGGGGTTCAAAGGGAGCATCTGCTCAGTAAGAGGAGCCCAGGCACTAGTATTTAGCACCCTTGTTAAACACTTCTGAGAGCCACACAGCCCCCCACCACTGGGCAGTGGGGCTCCACAGCTATTTGCTGGAGTTGTTTGAGCAAAAACTGGGCTTATAAGATTCTGAAGGTGAGCACCCGGAACCGAACGCACTCTGTCAGTTTCCCCTTGTGAGAAAATGACTTAAGAAGCACCAAGTTTTGGGGGTGAGTGCCCCGGCCCGCCGGGGTTCGACTAATGCTCGAGAGGAGAATTTTCCTGTATGGAGACAGAACACTAGACACAAAGAAGGGGGCAAGTCTGCATTCTGATCAAACCCTGTTTATTGAAAATTTTCACAGAGTTTATATAGGTACAGAGGCATGGGTATTTGTGTAAGCAAGGGTTGCTGTGGATACCTAACTCTGGAATGTTCCAGCAGGTAGGTATCTACCTTTACAGCTGCTATAATTGCAGGAGAGAAATTCCAGGAAAGTTGTGAAGGATCTGGTTAGTCAGGAAAAAGCTCCCGGAACTGCTGCTCGCAGGCAGCTGGCCCTTAATCTGATCTTATCAGTAGTCCCACCGGAAAAGGAGTAGCTCGGGGGTCTGGAATGACCAGCCCCCACAATAAACCACAACAGGTGTCTAACTGCCGACCTACGACTAGGTCAGCTGGTTTCTGGTGAATGGCAGACTTCTGGAGAAATAGGAACCTAGGTTCTGACAAGATGGTTGAACATTGGCCATGTAGCCCGTCCCCAACAGGTGAGACATGAGAGAGTTGCATAGCTCTTTCACTCTTCCCCCAAAGACTCTGCGACATTCCAAATGAGGACAATTTCTCATTTTGCAGTCCTTCCAAAAAAATATCCAATTTCGGTTTTGGTCACAGAGACTGAATGCTCTCAAAATACTTCTCACTCAGTATTTTGACCGGCACTGTAAACCATAAATTTCTACAAACTATTCCTATTTCTTCCAGGTTGTTTTGTTCACTGGCACTGCTTTCCTTTCTACTGCAGCACATTCATTTGTACATTTGCTAAGTGGCTATACCTCAGCGACACACTAATTTATGTCCTTTGTAGGAATGCAGCAAGACTGAAATAGCTTTACCACATCGTCCCAGTGCCAGCAGGCTGCGTTATATCTGAATAGTGACTCATTTTTATAAAATCCTGTCAAAGTGTCAAGGAGAAAAGTGCACCCCTTTATTGGGCTTATAGGAATTTCCTCCCCTTAATAAACAAATGCAATTTAATTTCACACTTCACCTGTGTTCCCCTCGGAAGTGGTTGTTTCTTGAGAAGCTGGTGTGTCATGTATTGACACTGCCCTGGGCTGTGGGCAGTGTCTGTATAACTTCCACACTTTTACAGACCTTGGAGTTAAGAGCTATGTGGTGAGCTATTTGGAAGCCTGCTTGAAATAGCATCTTAGCTTCAGGTGTGTAAGACTTTTTAAGTATGGGGGAGGGGGAGGATTGTAATTAGGATCAATTTACATGGCGAGAGAGCATTCCCACGCTAATAAATGTTTGATTTCCAGTGGAGACTAAACTGTAGAAACCCAAAAGGCAAAAAAACACAGAAAGGATTTTTTAATGATGCAATCCCATTGTCCAGGAATGTGGGTTTTTAAAAAGAAAAGAATTCACAAATTTATGAAAAGGCATGGTTATAAGTGTGGACATAAGGCATCATTTTATTTCCTGTGACTCCATGTAAAGCTGTTTTAAAGTTGTACTTTTTTTTTTAGTTTAGTAAGTATGCTTTATTTCTCTCTCTCTCTCTCTCTCTCTCTCTCTCTCTCTCTCTCTCTCTCTCCCTCCCTCCCTTCTGTCTCTGTCTCTGTCTCTCTGTCTCTCATGCTTGCTCTTGTTAGTTGTTGAATCAATCAAACATCAAATGGTTTGCTCCTATAGTTTCCTGTAGGTAGGTTTGGCCATCTGCATCTTGGTGAGTCAAGCAGCATATGCCTGGATTTACCATAAGTTACTAGTTGAATCTTGAGGTTCCAGCAGGCATATGTTCCTTACATTAGGAAAGATGCAATGCCATTACCAGGCTCAGAGGTCCAGATATCTATCTGCTCCCTCAGATTCCCTATCTCAGGCTTGGAAGTGTTCTTGGTCCAAAGTGCATTCCTTTGACAGCCGTAGAGTTAAAGCCTTTTGCAGTTTTTGTTTGTTTGTTTGTTTTTGTTTGTTTCTGGAATCAGCTCCTGGCTTCTGCTCCTGCCAGAGACCAGAATGGTTCCATTTTCATATTATGGAGATTTTACATCAATTCAGATTTAAAAGGCTTCTGTGAGATGAGTAACATGGGCCAATCGCTTCAGTGACAACGTCCCTTCTTAACTCATAATGACCCACTGGAGTAACACCAACCCCATCTCGCATAGAGGGTGAGAAACAGCAATGGACAGCTGACGTGCACCATGAACTTGGTTATCACTGAGCAGCCACCCTTGACTCATCCGTTCTCAGTGCTCTGAACTGAGTAATATCATTTAATCCTATGGCCGAGGTCACGGAGAGACAGAAAGTGTGAGTCTTGCTGATTTTGTCAAAGTCTAGCCACTAACTAATCGGGCACTTCAAGTCCAGACAGCACCTTCACTTCTTGGCCCCAGTACCAAACACGGAATCTCAAATCTTGACCGATCGCTCACACGGCACTCTTTCAACTTCCTGACTTGCCAAACCCAGAGATTAGGATTAAACTCATTTAAGGGCTCAGGTGCATTCTATTTTTATCAAATTCCCTTAGTTTCATGATAACCTTTTTTTTTTTTTTTTCCTCTATGAAATTATAAGTTCCTGGGCTGAAGAAATGAGGACCTGAGCTAAATTCCAAGCTTCCATGTAAAACTGCCAGGCACTGGGGAGGTGGAAGACCCCCAGGGTTTGTTAGCCAGCCAGTCTTAGCCTAAGTGTAAGTTCCAGGCCAATGAGAGCCTATCTCAAAGGCATTCCTGAGGCCAAAACAGGGAGCTGTCTCCTGGTGGTGTCTACAAGCACCTCCCCACCACACAAGCGTGCACATGCACACACAGGCATAAAAGACATTATAAGTTCATAAATGACTTTTTTTTTTAACCCACTAGAGCTCCAAGCTGATTGACAGCACTTTCAAAGTTTGGTCTAATTCCTAACAGGTGGGAATGATGCCTGTCTCTATGTACTTTAGCATCTGTGTTGGAGAGGCTGTATGCACAGCTCCAGCATCGCCACCAGTGATGTCCTAGAGAACACGGAACTCACTGAGTCACCAAGGGGCTGACCATCAAGATGAGCCTTTTCTGCCATCTGTGCCCGAGACAGGTCTACACTTGCCACATGTGTGATTGCTCAGTGCACACAGTGACTAACGAAGGGTTTGCTGGAGTCAACAAAAGGGGATTTGCATTCAGGAATGTTCTGAGCAGCTACCATATGAGAGACTCGATGTGTGATGCTTTACCAGCTCATCTGAAAGATAAACCTACATAACTGCAGTCACGTACTGCCTAGTGTCGTGTTGGTCATATGACTGCCTGGGAAGGTTATAACGTGCCCGGTGATATTTGATATCCAGGTGCCCTTGTGATACACGGGCTACAGTACTCAGCTCTGTGACGTGCTGTATAGTTTTTCAATTTTCAATTTTCTTTCTTTTCTTTTGTTTGTTTGGTTTTGCTGCTGTTGCTTTTGAGACAGGGTCTCTCTGTGTAGCCTTGGCTGTCCTGGACTCCCTCTGTAGACCAGGCTGGCCTCGAACTCACAGCAATCCGCCTGCCTCTGCCTCCCGAGGGCTGGGATTAAAGGCGTGCGCCACCGCCACCACCTGAGTGTTTTTCAATTTTCTTAATTTTTTTTTTTTTTTTAAAAGTAAGACTGTGTCTTAAGTAGAAGGGACTATGTCTGCCTTCCTACCTTCTTTCCAAGTAGGAGGGGAGTGTGTATTGGATGCTTTATAGCTGTCACATGGCTCTATAAATTACACTGTTAAATAATTATTTAAAAA
>OU015750.1:77437854-77454029 GCA_907169655.1 Acomys percivali
TCTTTCTTTCTTTCTTTCTTTCTTTCTTTCTTTCTTTCTTTCTTTCTTTTTTTAATTAAACTCCTCTTAGGACATAGAAACACACGAGAAATGGCAGGAGCATTGAAAAGCAGAAATAGTCGTCAGTGAGTTGGATGTAGCGCTGAATAAAACAAAGAGGCTACACTGATGTCTAAGAACAGGGAGCAACATGCTAGACTCTCCTGAGGTCCCACTGTGTGTCTCCTTTTGGGCAGTGAAGAAGGAGAAGAGGAGGGTTGCTCCGCAGAGCTGCCCTCTCCAGGGGTCAGGTGTCTGTCTCTCCCTCACAGCCCAGCTCTTCCTACAGTTTCTCTGCCATTGCTTCCCTTTCTTCAGTGCTGCCATTTCCAGGGCTTCACAAGTGTGGCCTGGGCTGGAGAGAGCATCTGTACATCAGGATAGGCAGGGAGAAGAAGAAAGAGGAAGGTGAGGAAGGGAGAGGAAAGCCACGGGAATCTCTGCAGACACCAAACCCAACAGGGGCGTCTTTGTTGACTACACTTGAGATTGAAGTAAATTTCCTTCATGTGTTAAGCTCCAGGTTTTCGCGTCTTGGGGGTTCCTGTAGTCAAAAACATCATGAGTGGCTCGTGACTTAAAGAAAAAAAAAAAAGGACTCAGAAAATCTGGTAACTGTCCAGTGCATTCCAAATATGATAGGAAAGAATGCAGGTTTTTTTAAAAAAATTAATTCATTCATATTACATTTCAATTGTTATCCCATCCCTTGTATCCTCCCATTCCTCCCTCCCTCCTGCTTTCCCCTTTTTCCCCTTACTCCCCTCCCCTATGACTGTGACTGAAGGGAAGAAGGGTTTTTTTTAAAACTATTATTTTTTTTTTACCAGAAACATAAATTTTAGAAAACTGCTTTTGTTCTTAAAGTCATTTCAAAACAATGGGTTGTGGAAAAAAAAATAACATAATATCTGCATTAAGCTGCTGTCATTTAAATGCCTGAAGCAGGCTTGCTTGTTTGCTTGCTTTATTTAGCTTGTGTTTTTAGAAGCTGGAAGTCCAAGGCTGAGGACCTCCTTGAGTGTGGCCAGTTGTGAGAATCAAAATGTCATAATGTTTGGAGTACATGTGAGAGGGGGAAAAAAATAATCTCACCCCAAACTCTAAACCCAACAAGAGGTTCAGGGGTCAATCTCTCAAAACCAGAAGAAGCAGAAGGTCTGGACCAGACATGGTTAAGAACTCACTCACACCACAGCGCGTCCCAGAGATGAGTGTGGTGGCACGTGCCTGTACCCCCAACACTAGATACACAGAAGCAAGAGGGTCCTGCAGCTCAGTGGTATCCTTAGCTACATACTAAGTTTGAAGCCAGCCTGGGCCATTTGAGACCCACATAGAAAAAAGAAAAAAAAAAAAAGATAGATGGAAAAGAGAGAGAAAAGTCTCACTCCACAGTATCAGTATTCCCTCACATTGGCCTCAGTGTCCCTTGTGACCTAAGCACCCTCCACGGGAATAGCCACCCCCTGAACTGACCACACTGGCAACAAGCCTCCAGTTTGTGGACATTTAAGGAACTAAGTGCATCCAAACCCTGGGAGCACCTGATGAGGGCGAGTGGGCAGAGGTGAAGACAGTGCTTGTGAGAACTGAGATTAGATCTGGCCATTGTAAGATGTGCAGAGAGCAGAGAAGACAGGTCACGCAAGAGACTGATTTTTTTTCTCAGTCTGGGATGTGGCGGGTGACCAGGAGAAGATATTAATGGGGGGATAAGTGAAGGGGACACAAAGATAAAATATGAGAAAGAATAAGAACAAGTGTGGTCAACATATAATTCATACAACTAGACAAATAGGACAAACAGAGTGGAAAAATGTCTTGAGAGCAAAAGATCTCAGGAACTACCTGGAAATTTTAGGAGAAGCAAATGTCTGGCCTTATCCTGATGAAAGATGTGGAAGGAAGAAAAGAGGAAGGAGAAGCGGGAAGAGAAGTTTATCCTTGCAGACACACCTAAAGGACCAGTAAGCAGCACAGCAAAGCCATATGTAGGCAAGTAAGATAAGATAAAAGCCCCAGTTTGCACCCCTCTTACCGATCGGATAGGGACGACATTCATTTCAGGAAAGCACGCTGGTGAATGTACCACGAGCTCAAGCCTGGGCTTGGAAGAATGAAAAAGAGAGCAAGCAATTTCCTATTCTTCTTCCTGGAAAAGTCAAGTGACATGGGGGCATTGAGGGAGGTCAGGGTTCTATTGGTCTGAGTGTCCCCATATGCTGAAGGGACAATGAGAGGTGAGGTGAGGAGTTAGACATATAGGAGTTAAAAGCACAGTATTTACCACCACAGGGCCACCACATACATCACAGCACCAAAAATCAGCATCTTGGGGGTTGGTAGCTCTATGCTACGGCTCTCCATAGGATACGACCTCTAAAAGTTTGTGTACACTTAGCCTCTGGGGATTCATGTGCCACAGTCTTCTCGGTGAGCCAGACTCCTTCCATCTAGAGCCTCTATTGAGTATGCCTGTGCTGTGCATCCTTTCGCTGCCCAGTGCTCCTGCCCCAAGGCCATATACACATGACTGCATGTCACCCTGGGTACCATAGGCTGCAGATACAAGGTTAACGCTAACCAAAGAAGAGGAGCCTGGGAGATTCTGAATCAGGGGAGATACTTGAGCTACACCCTCACAACTAAGAGAGAAGATGAAGAATGCTGATGCTCAGTGGGATGGGGTATAGCAGGAAAATCTGTACAAGTCTGGGAAAGAATGCAGAAGTTTCCAGAAACAGTAAGTAATGTATAGCTGGGCCACAGAGTTTGGGGCTTGGAGAGTAACATAGAACCCTGAGCAGGCGGTCAGTCACACATACAGCAGGCTCACGCACAAAGCTGATTTTTATCAAAATACAGACACTAACAAGATGTTATTGTCCCCGCATCTGTGTGATAGTAACAAGCTAACAACTGTTCTGAAAGTGTTTTGGAAATGCTGACAGTATGCTATTCAAGCAGCAAGCACGTATGTAATTATTATAAAGATCTGCATGTTGGCAGTGTGTAATACAGCTGTGAGGAGGCGAGGATGGAGGAAGAGCATGCTGCAGTGCTGTGTCTAGTCACAGTCTCACCAAACACTGGTTATCTTACCAGTGCAAAAGATTAGCAGTGAGAACAGAGAAGTGCAGAGAACAGAGTTTGGCCTCCAAGGTAACTCTCAACCAAAAAAGTGAAGATGAGCAGGTCCAGGGACCAGCGCCCCGCAGTGGGCAGGCCCTCTGAAATCAGCCCTTGCACAGAGTGTGAACCGAGCCAGCAGGAGGCGGCTACGCAGGGTAATGACAGCACAGAAGAGGGTCTTTCCAGGGGTGGTAGCACTTGAGGTGGTGGTTGAAAGGCAGGTTGGGATCAAAGGCACCCAGGGTGAACACAGTGGCCAGGCTGCTTGAGGGGCAACTGTGAGTTTTCCCGAACAATGCACGGAGGAGGGTTCTTTAAATCGGAGAAGCTTTTGTAGCTGGTCAAGCTGTATAATTACCTGGCTGCTCGCCAAGGAAACCTGTGCACACATGCTTTTCAGCCCACTGTGCGACTCAGCAAAGCGGGCAAGTATCTATTGTGTACCCATTATGTGCATACGCCAGGATTGGCATCTGGGGAAGAAAGGGAAGAAGAAAGCTGGCAGCGAAACCCAAATATTGTGGGGAAAATGGAGCATCTCGTGTCGAGTGTGGGCTACAGTTATGGTTTCATGTGACTCGGAGGTGAACACAGACAGTGTGGCGGCTGTTGTGGCAGCCAGAGCTGCTGTCCCCTGTCCTAGTGCCACCTCTGTGTGCCCCCCAGTGGGTCTTACACCTCCTTTGCATACAACCTCTTGGCTGTGGTTGCATCTTCACATCACCTTGGTGAGGAATCCTCACTGTATCAAAAGGCAATAGGTTTGCTTCCATTGCGGGTGTGGGCCTCTCAGCAAGGTAGCCAGAAGACACAGGGGCGAGCCTAACCCCGTTGCTTGTGGGTACCGGTAGCTTCCATTTCTGCCGTAAGTTTTCCACCCTCTGCTTGCTTCAGCTTAGAAAGCTGAGAATTCCCTGTGGCGCTTTTGTGGAGAAGAGCAATGTGGAAGAAGTCAAGGTGGAACCAGGGTCATGACACGATGCTGTGAGATGCTTTTGACGTCAGGGAATGGGCTTTTGTTGTTTTCACATTAGTTTTGCATCTTCTTCTTCTCTTCCCTAGCCCAGGCTATAGCTCCTCAAACCATACTGTTGTCCCAACCCCTACCATCTGTGTTTCTGACAAACACAAATTTTTGTCTCCTGCTATCATCTTAGACTGCATCCTACTTTGTTCTGTTCACTGCCAGATGTCTTGGAAAAGTTATGTCTACTTCCTGGCATCTATAGGATAACATTTTGCTTCTATCATCATCATTAGCCAAAAAGTAGCCCCAAGGAAAGGCCACTCTGTGTCTCTCTTCATGACTTTTATATGAAAAAGCAGTACCAGGAAATGCTCTTGACGAGTCCAGGTGGCCATCTTGGAAGCATTAGACATTGAACTAGAATTCAAAACCCAATGGGGCTAGACTGAGCTGGACCTTCAGTTGTAACCAGTCCCAGCAGTAAGGTGAGGACAAGAGTTGGAGATAGTACTCCATGAAACACACAATTGGAACAATTCTGATTTTAAACAAGCCCCTAATTCTTAGGGCTGTTGGTAAGCTCTCCCCAGGGGGTTAGATCATAGAAGCCCCTACTGCAAAGTTTTAACCTTTTAATGGCAAATTGCCAGAGATAAAACAAGAGAAAGATAGATAATGAGAAAGTAATAGGCTATGTTGTGTGCACAGGTTAAAGTAAAACATTTCAACAGTTGGTGGAGAAGTGCTATCATTATTCGCTGAACAGTCATACCCAGCATTCCAGGTCTCAGGGACGTTCACAAGCCAGATGACTTCCACACCCTCCACACATACCCCTGCCTGTCTGTGTTTCGTGTGAAGTCAAGAGGTAGCAGGAGCCAGCCAGCCCCACTTCTGTAGGGAGTAGTTCTCCCCGGAGCAGGCCACACAAAGCCACCACCCTACCCACCCTGCCAGAGAAGGCAGAACAGTAGGGCACCAAAGGACAAAGCCTTGAACCACCACAAGTCCTTTCTGTAGGAAAACGCTGTCCCTGTATGCTGGAGGAAGGCGGTTGATTCCTAAGCTGCTCAGTTGTCAGGTTCACTATATGGTTGCCTCATCCCTGGTGTAGTGAACAACCTTTTGGCCGCCTCCCTCTGTCTGCCTCCAAGGTTTCCTTCTCCAGAATTGCCAGTTGCATAAATCAGAACATCAGATGCCAGTTACCAACTGGCCAACACGAGCATACAGAGCCCACACAGCAAGAGTAGACAGTGAGTAACGGCAAGAGAAAATTCAGACAAAGTGTTCTCAGGCTGGCCAGCTAGCTCAGCAGGTAGAAAGGGCTACACCTGAGTGCCTGAGTTTGGTCCTCAGATCTCATGAGGGCAGGAGAGGACTGAGTCCCAAAAGCTGTCCTTGTTCTCAACATGTACACACACCACACTATAGCACGCGCGCACGCACGTGCACACACATACACACAGATGGAGAGGGAGAGAGACGGAGACAGAGACAGAAAGGGAGACAGGGACACCCACAGAGAGAGAGAGACGGGGACACCCACAGAGAGAGAGAGACGGGGACACCCACAGAGAGAGACGGGACACCCACAGAGAGAGACGGGGACACCCACAGAGAGACAGATACATGTGGAAACCGAGGGCATGAGTGGATCCACAAGATACTAAGCCATTGTGCATATACTAAAACAAAACAAACATAACAAATAATAGAAATGTCACCAGGTAATTACATTTCTTGAAGGCAAAGACTATATTCTCCTTCTCCCCTCCCCCCCACCCCCCCGTCTGTGAATTTGTGTGTATTTTAGTACCTAGAAAAGTACTTGCTATATAATAGTGCTTCGTAGTTATTTTCTGATTAGATGAGTTGCCGATTTAATCTAATAGTTTAATCCTTATAAGGTAACTTTATTTATTTGAAGTGAATTATTTTATTTTTATTTGCTACTATCCGTGGCTTGCTTCCTTGCCTCCTTCCTTCCTATCTTTCTTTCTAGACATGATCTCTCGTAGCCCAGGCAGACATTTAATTCTCTCTGTAGTCAAGGATGACCTTGACCATCTTGCTTACACCTCCAGAGAGCTAGGATCGCAGGCATGCGCAGCACACTTTGGTTTTATGCTGTGGGGGCCTGACCCAAGGGCTTTGAGCGTGCTAAGCAAGCATGCTTCAATTGACTTATAACACCTGCCTCTACTTGTTCGTTTCAATCATCCACTTCACACATGGCACTACATTTCTGGTGATGGAGAATACCTTAGCTATTTGGGATATGAAGTGACTAGATTACCTTAATTTGGACCTATTTCTTTCAGGAGAGCTGAATAGGTTTGTTGTTTTTGTTTGTGTTTTGGTTTGGTTTATTATGTTTTTGTTTTGTTTTGGTTTGGTTTTGAGACAGGAATTCTCTATGGTGCCCTGGCTGCATAGACCAGGCCAACCTTGAACTCACAGAGATCTGTCTGCCTTTGCCTACTGAGAGCTGGGAATAAAAGCATGAGACACAATGCCTGGCTTCTGAATAACATTTTAAAATGGCATCCTGCTCACCTTCAAATCCAGGCAGAGTTAAATGGCCTACCCTGTGATAGCCTGTGATAGCTGTGCCCACGCACTTGTTTCCAGGCCACCCAGCTCAGGGTTAGTGCTTTGGCACTCTTGTTCCAGGGCCTCATAGTGGAGGTCCTAGTCCTAGCTCTGCTGCTTTCCCCCCATTCTATGCTCCTAAGTGACCCCACACAATCCCGCTTTTTTGTGTTTTTTTTGTTTGTTTGTTTGTTTGTTTTTCAAGACAGGGTCTCTCTGTATAGCCTGGGCTGTCCTGGACTTGATTTGTAGACCAGGCTAGCCTCAAACTCACAGTAATCCACCTGCCTCTGCCTCCCGAGTGCTAGGATTAAAGGCATGTGCCACCACCCACAATCCCGTGTTTTAAACCCTGGGTTTGCTACATCTCTCCAGCCTTGATCTGTCCTGGTGCTTCTGATCTACAGACACGTAGTTTCCCTCCTGGACATTTTTATCTTACAGAGGAAACAAAGAAAACATTTAGTAACTAAAAAACAAAGCTCCTGATGTTCGTGTCTCTTGTCACTACACACAGACAGATCTGTCCCCGACCCTTCCTGGAAGGGCACGCTGCAACGCTGCACCAGGCAGTCTATGTAAACGTGCAGATGTGCATCAGGCAGTCTATGTAAACGTGCAGATGTGCACCAGGTGTTGTAGAGGCACTCACTTGCCTGCTCACCCTAAGAGCTGTTTGAGGTACCAACCCCCCTTTGCTTACTCCACCTCCAGTTCGTGTGAACTAACAGTGAGGGGCACCTGTTTGGCTTGACAGGGAATCCTGTATTTGTTCTACCTGAGCACTCACGTCTCAGCTAACATCATCTTTTGTCAATGTTGTCCTTGGAACCAGTGACCAGTCTCAGCCGTTGAAGACCTAGTCTCTCTGCTAAAGCCATCATACCCCCAAACTAGGAAAGCTGAAGTGCCCATGCTCTCTGACTCCCTCAGTGGGTAGCCATCCTACTCACCCTAGAAACACTATGAAAAGTGTTCCCATGACTTCTTCCCTCTGTGCCTCCTCTGTACCCATCCAAGCTTTTGCTCCGCCTTTCCCTACAGGCAGGCTCATGTTGTGCTACGTACACTGTCCTCCTTACTGTTCCTGAGACATGGCAAGAACTTCCCTGTCCTGTGCTAGAAATGGCTGCATATATATATATATATATATATATATATATATTATATATATAATATATATATATATATAATATAATTATATAATATATTATATATATTATATATTATATTATTATATTATATATTATATTATATATTATATATTATATTATATATTATATTATATATATTATAAATAATATATTATATAATATATATAATATATATATATTAACATGTTATATATATAACATAACACAAATTTAAATACACTATACTATACATATTCTATCATATTATTATAGTATGTATATTTCTTTCCCCTGCTAACATTTCCTGTTTGTTCTGTTTTTGGTCTTGTCATATTAAAAGATACATACATACATACATACATACATTCATATACACATATGTATGTACATGTATACACACATGTGTGTATGTGTATGTATCTTGTAATGTGACACACATATACATGTACATATATCTGCATATCCATTACTGAAAAGTAATAGCTGTCCACTTTTCACTTTTTCTTAAGGTTTTACATTAAAAAGAAACATTTTAATTCTTCTTTGTTCCCCTCTGTTGCATTCCTCCTTCCACTCCTGAGAAACAGGCACTGTGGGCTGCTTGCCCTGCATTTATTCCTCCTTTCCTCATTGTAACCTTATTGTAACCAAGGTCATACTCCCGGCTTGACTTTGTTCAGTCATTCATGCACCACCTGCTTCACCCTCTACTCCTTGCTCAAAGACTCCTACGAGCTGTGGCAAAAGCTGATGGTGGCTGGTGAGGAACGAAGGCAAGAAACTCGTAGGCTGGTTTCTGTGGGGCTCCACATAGCCAGGGACCCACACCTTTTTCCTAGCTGCCCTCAGAGGTTTGTCTTTAAGGAACTGGGTTGGGCTGGGACAACCAGGCTGTCTGGACATCTAAGCCAATGCCAGGAGCAAGCACTAACTGATACCCTTGCTTGTTCAGTCTATATAAACAGGCAGCTGCTTACTCTTGACTAAAAACACCACCAACATCCCAGCCAGAAGGACTTTACAAATGCCTCCATGGCTCTTCTCCTAAAAACAAAGAAAGGCTGATTTTTTTTCTTCTGTTGTTGTTAATAACTTTTTTGGCTACTGTCTTTTTTTTTTTTTTTGGTTTTTCGAGACAGGGTTTCTCTGTGTAGCCTTGACTGACCTGGACTCGCTTTGTAGACCAGGCTGGCCTCGAACTCACAGCGATCCGCCTGCCTCTGCCTCCCGAGTGCTGGGATTAAAGGCGTGCGCCACCATGCCCGGCTTGGCTACTGTCTTATTCTACCATGATATACACATTTAACACAGTTGTGTGCCTGCATATCTAAAGCCAACATTAGGGAAGTCTTTCCAGAGATAATTCTCCATTTGGATATGGCGCGTGTGGAATAACCTCTCTGGGCTGATGTCACTGTTTCTCTCTCCTGCTTGCAGGTTGCAGCATGTTTACTTTCCTCACATCCGTCACTGCGGCCATCAGTGGCCTCCTGGTGGGCTATGAACTTGGGCTCATCTCGGGAGCACTTCTTCAGATCAGAGCCCTGTTAGCCCTCACCTGTCACGAGCAGGAAATGGTTGTGAGCTCCCTCCTCATCGGGGCTTTTGCCGCCTCGCTCACTGGAGGCGTGCTCATAGACCGGTATGGTAGAAGGCTAGCCATCATCCTGTCATCCTGCCTCCTAGGGCTCGGAAGCTTGGTCTTGATCACCAGTTTGTCTTACATGCTTCTTATCATGGGACGCATTGCTGTGGGGGTTTCCATCTCCCTGTCTTCCATTGCCACCTGCGTGTACATTGCAGAGATCGCACCCCAACACCGAAGAGGCCTTCTTGTGTCCCTGAATGAGCTGATGATCGTCACCGGCATCCTCTTTGCCTATATTTCGAATTACGCATTTGCCAGCGTCTCCAACGGTTGGAAGTATATGTTTGGCCTTGTCATTCCCCTGGGGGTTCTTCAGGCAATCGCAATGTACTTTCTTCCTCCAAGTCCTCGGTTTCTGGTCATGAAAGGGCACGAGGAGGCTGCTGGCAAAGTTCTCGGGAAGCTGAGAGTGATCTCAGACACCACAGAAGAACTCACTCTGATCAAGTCTTCCCTGAAAGATGAGTATCAGTACAGTTTTTGGGATCTCTTTCGCTCCAAGGACAACATGAGGACCCGAATCATGATAGGTCTGACACTGGTATTTTTTGTACAAACCACTGGCCAGCCAAACATACTATTCTATGCATCAACTGTCTTGAAGTCTGTTGGCTTCCAGAGCAACGAGGCAGCTAGCCTCGCCTCCACGGGGGTGGGAGTAGTCAAGGTGGTCAGCACCATTCCGGCAACCCTCCTTGTGGACCGCATTGGCAGCAAAACCTTCCTGTGTATTGGTTCCTCCGTGATGGCTGCTTCGCTGTTGACCATGGGCATCGTGAACCTCAACATCAACGTGAACTTCACTGGTATCTGCAGAAGCCATGGTGCTCCTAACCTGTCCCTGCAGGAGTCTGTATTCCATGCAACAGGAAACCTATCGATGATCAGCAACAGCAGCCTCAGGGAGCATTTGAAAGGAATCACTCCCCCCAGCAGGGGCTCCTTTTTGCCCATGGGGAATGGCTTGGAGCCTAAAGGGGAGGTGACCTTCACGTCTTTACCAAATGCTGCACTGAGCCAAACCGAACACCAGGTGGTCGCAGACCCCACAGTCGTCCCTGCTGCTTACAAATGGCTATCCTTGGCCAGCCTGCTGGTTTATGTTGCTGCTTTTTCCATTGGCCTAGGACCCAGTAAGTACTTTGTTTCTTATCTCTTTGCTCTGTTACTTGACGGTTGGCTTGTACTGCTTTCAATCAGCTAGAACAATCTAGAGCCAGGTAGAACCTGGTTATCTGTAAGTACAAGAAGCAACATGAACATCCTGGTGGTCAGCTGATGTTCTGCAAAGGTGGAAACTGTGCCTGTTGCACATCTGCTTCTGAAAAGCACAAAGCCCTTTATTTGTCCGAGGGGTCAGTTACTCATTATTACTCTCACTATGAGCATACTTTAGCACAGTTGACCAGGTATGAGTCAAACCGGGAAAGAGATTCATTGCTCAACAGCATTGTTTTATGAGTTGTATTCCTTCACTCTCCATGGGTGGAAGGACAAACAATGAGGCGTTTAGATTCTCTTAAAGATACAATCACTGATGCACTCCAGCGGTAGTAAGAATGGAATTATGAGGTGGGAGGAAGAATCTCTCCTTCCTTTGAGTAAACATTGTTCACTTTTATTTACTAGGGCTCTTTTACTGAATAGAGCAACTTCCTGCTCTTTCATTAAATAGAGAATGAATGTGTGGTTGGTCCCATCCAACACAATGCAAACTGAAACTTAACGGACCCACTTGCAAGGCTCTTCTCATTTTCTGGAGTTGGTCTGTTCCAACTCAGAGATGAACTCGCTAAGATAAATTTTATCTTGGTTCTGTAGTCTTTAGCTTCATAGAAGTCTTAACCTTTTTTGTAGGGAAGTTGTGGAAGATCTTTTGTATGTGTCACTAGGGGGAAAATGCTTACAGCCAAGGGAAGTGTTTTTTTAACACTCCCATCTCAGATCATCCTGTCCTCCAGCTCCCAGCTCCCCGCTTGTCTCCCTCTCCTTCTCCTCCCCTCCATTTAATAGAGTTATCTGCAAGGATCGAGGTGACAGGTTTTCTCTAATAAAGGTTGGTCTCCTCCTGATCATCAATCAGCAGAGTTAGCCTTTTCCATCTCAGTTTATCCACACTCTTGTACATGATGCTTTAGCCTCTCTTGCCCCAAGCCTACTACCTCACTATTTAATTTTTACACTTCTTGCTAGACTCAGATCATCAGAGTCTATTCCTGGAAGCCTAGTTGAGAGTCAGAGTCCAGAGTTGATGCAAAAGCAAAGGAATTTTATTGAGCTGACTTGTCGGGGTCATTCAAGCTCCAAGGAGATGGGATTCCCCGTTCTGCAAGAGTTGAGGATACCATATACAGAAGCAGAACTTAGTGACAATGGATAGTTAACGAGTGATAGGCTAACAGTAGGTGACCTTTTAGGTGAATGGGGGTCTGAGGTAGTAAATTTCAAGTAGGGTGAGATGGGGGCAGTAAATTCTGGGGGCAGTGTTGAGATGGAGGCTAGTGGAGAATTTCTAACTTGTTCTCAGTTTACTGTTGCTTTGTTTGCTCTTGTTATTGGCCTGCAATTTTCAACTTGCTTTGCTCAGCTTACAACACTATTGTTATGATGGCTAAGTCCAAGCCACCTGGAATCGTACATTGCTTAGCTAACAACTGTTACTGTTAACGATGGCTGAGTTCAAGCCACCTGGAATCTTACATTCTAAAATATTGATTTCTAGATAGTGATTTTTTTTTTCAAATTCCAAACAGGTAGGAAGGCAGGATCTATCTGGTGGATCCTGCACTGTTCTCAGTCAGCTGAGGGAATTCAGGATTGAGCAGCTGTAACTAGGTTGGGTGGCTGGGAGGAGGCACTCTTCTGGCATCATGAGTGTGTAGTTTTCCCTGTGATGGGGCAGCTAGAGTAAGTCTTAGGATACCCTAGCCTCCGATTGGTCTGCCTCAACCTTGATCATATCTACTAAGACGTAATATCAAAAGTTGTTCACTCATGCTACCTTTCTGTGACTGCTCTGGTTCTCTAAACTAGTGACATTTGGTGAAGCATCATTTTTATATTTTCATTTCAAGAAAGGCTTCATATTCTACAGAAGACTAAGTTATGGCTGCTATATACCAAGAAATGACTTGACACTGTTTGCTGAACTTTTCTGTATAAGCAAGTACCCTGAGATTTGCTCATCTGGTACACTTTATGTGGTGGTTTCAAGCTTCTGGCTTTCTTTGCCAGAATCTTTTTTTTTTTTTCTCTATGTTCATCATGACTATAGAGAATGTCTTTTATATAGCTGTTTTTAATCCAACTCTCTGAAATACCAAGGGCTACTTTACAATCTGAGGGAAAACACATAAAACAGGCATGCCCTCTTGGTTTTAAGGCTGAGACCCTCTTCCGTTGGAGGAGCTGATGTTGTGATACATCATGTCGTAAGAGAGCCATTGACCTTGAACTTTTAGAACCGACCTATGTAGGGAGCGGGGAAAGCCCCAAGTGAGTGAAGTCCTGAGTGAATGTGGATTTTTGACATGAGCGAGGCCTGCTCGGGGCTCAGTCACTAGTGGCCCATGGTAAATTGGTGAAGCCATTGACAGTACGGGCCTGGCAACACTTTCCTCAGAAGTCCAGGTATAAGTATGTTCAGTGTTTATGAACCATTGATCAGTGTGTGCAATGGCTAGCAACTACAGCTTCCTCCTCCCAAGGGTTCACGGCCTAAGACTGCTCACCTGAAGAGACCCCTACAGAGACTGGCTAACCCTACCCCCTGCCCTGTACATAGTAAACACTTGAGGTCCCAGGTTGCCAGAGGCAAGAGAATCCCTGCCCTCTCTGGTCCCAGTGTCATTGTAGATATTTCCGTGTGTCTGTCTTTTCTCCCCTGCTGTCCCTAGCCATGGCTCAGGTACTTCAGCTGTTCAGGACATGGGCCAACCTATTAACCATTGCATCTTTTAACATCACCCTTCTCTCTCTAGATTTTGCATCATCTTGAATGCAGCACATTCTTTACTCTAGCGCATCACTTACCATCTTATTGCAGTACAACAACCTTCCCTCTGTGGGACATCTAGTTTGATTTTGGAAACAACTGAAGGCTCATTGGTTTGTGCTCCCTTAAAGGGATTTCTGTTCTTTTTCTTCTTAAATGTAAAATGCTTAGTGATGGGTACTGGATATGAAGACCAACCCAGCCAGAAGCTCATGTGTTGAAGGGTTTGAGCCTCAGCTGGCAGATCTACTTTCCTGTTGGTCCTGATAGTAAATGTTGATGAAGTAGACAACTTTTGTCACTGGGACAAAGTAATGTAAGATTCTCTCTGCCCCACAGTGACTGGGCTTGTGGCCTATGGTCTGGCCTATGATCAAGTGTCCCTTTTGCCTTTGAGCCAATGGTGAGTCAGAACCTCTCAGGACAGACAGTGCACAAACAAGGAAAATACTCTTCATTGACACAAGGAGAAGGAAAGGAAGAAGGAGCCTAGTATCTTCTCCCAGGGCATAGCCCTGAGGTCTAATGGCTTTCCGTAAATCCCACCTCCTGAAAGAGCCCACTACTGCCCAATAGTGTGGTAGGCTAGAAGCAAGCTCTTAACACATGGGCTTTCAGGGGACACTCCGAAGCCAGACACAGCAGGTAATTATTTTTAGCTTAGCCCTCTGCTTGAAAAGACATTAGAAGTAAGAGTGAATTAAAAAAAAAAAAGAGTGAATAAAAATAGTTAAAGGAGCCCCTGTATCTCTCTCTCCCTCCTTCTCTTCCCCTCATGCCCTCCCTCTAAAATAGAGGCACTGAAGGGACTCTAGACAACCCTAGCATGGCAAACATGGCTCTAGCAGGCCTTGCCCTTCCCCCACTCCCTCCGCCTTGCTAAAAAATATTAGGTTATTGTCCTAAAGCTAGCCCCCAAGGTCCATTCCCCTATTTGGCCATTCCCCCCTCCTGAGGCTGACCACCAAGGTCCAGCTGTCAAAGTATTGAAGTCCAACAATCAAAAGCTCCCTTTGGTTGCCCTAATTAACCTGTCCAATCAAAATTGAACACATCAGTCCCCACAGGGGTTTCTCCCTTTACCTTTATAAACCCCCATTTTCCTGTGCCATGTCTGTCTGTCTGTCTATTCAGGGACAGCCCTTTTTCTGCACCCACCCTCACTCCAGGACAGATACCCTTTTCCCTCTCTGTATTTCATCCCCCTTGTCTCCCCTCCTCTAGTCCTGTCTTTATCCCTTGTTTCCTGCCTTTCCCCCTCTGAGGCTAATAGATCTCCTTTGAGCTGAGAACTTGGGTTTGGGGTATCTTGAGCCGATACCACTACCTTTAGACACGGTCTTTCTCTTCTGAAGTTCTGCTATAGGTAGGTAAGTGTGCTTTTTCTAAGACTAAACCGGGGAGAGAGGAGGGGGGAAAGGGAGGGGGGAGAGAGAGACAGGGGAGGGAGAGAGAGATTAAAAGTCTTTGATGTGCATTTACTTGGATAACTGAACTTAAGAATATATCAAACAGGGCAGGAATGATGGCTCAGCATTTAAAAGCACTGACTGCTCCTCCAGAGGTCCTGAGTTCAATTCCCAGCAACTACACAGTGGCTCACAACCAACTATAATGAGATCTGGTGCCCTCTTCTGGCCTGCAGGTTTACACGCAGGCAGAGCATTGTATACATAGTAATAAATAACTAAGTCTTTTTTTAAAAATACATTTATTTTATTACACATGTATAAAACAAACTACATACAGCAGAGAGAACCATGTGACAATCATGAGAATCATGCCTTCTATAAATGTTACATTTATAGTGGTTTGGCTATTTGTATTTGTCCAGCTTGAAGAAAATGTCTTTCCTGTCTTGTTGGGTCTAAATTTCTGAATGAAATTCAATATCTATCCTATTTCAACTCCAATAACTCAACTTCTTTTATCTTGATCTAAAATGATCTTATCCCCTAACCAACTAAACTTGATTGTAAAACTATACTATCTGGCCTTCAGTGCCCCTCAGAGATTTAAGAAGGAATAAAACTTAAATTCCTGAGTGAACCAGCAGTGCGGGTTAGCAGCTTCCAAAATGTATAAATTGACTTAGACGGTTTACTGCCTGAACAGTCACCCAATACCAAATGTGTGCACCAGAAAGAATTCAAGTTGAGCTAATAGAACAAAGAACAAAAAAATAACAAAAGACTAAACAAGCCAGACATTTTCCTCTTTTCACTTACCAGCTGGAACTGTGTAATTCTGGTGCTGTGATGGTGTCCGGCCGGGCTCGGGCCCTTTAAGCCCAGAGCTTCCCGGGTGCTGTTTTGTACTTCTGTCAGACCGTGCTTTTAATATTGGCTCCACCTTTGTCATGATGATGGTCTAAATACTAAGATGCATTTCTCAGCATCATCACCCTTTACTGGTAGCCAATGACCTCTTCAGAATACACAGCATGCACAGTGCACGTTACAGATAGGTCAGGTGGAGAAGGGCCCAGGGCACCCATGGCCCTGAGAGTAACTGCATTGGAGCGGGTTCACACTGGGTGATGAAGAGGATAGAAATGCTTTTTTTTCCCCACCTCTCTCTCTCTCTCTCTCTCTCTCTCTCTCTCTCTCTCTCTCTCGTGTGTGTGTGTGTGTGTGTGTGTGTGTGTGTGTGTGTGTGTGTGTG
>OU015750.1:77454039-77465342 GCA_907169655.1 Acomys percivali
GTGTGTGTGTGTGTGTGTGTGTGTGTGTGTGTGTGTGTGTGTGTGTGCATGTGTGAGTGCTGGACCCTGAGTGCTGCAGCATTTATGAAGAAGTTAGAGGACAGCCTCGGATGGCAGTCTTCACCCACTTTGGGACAGAATCTCCTTGTTAAAGGCGTCTGACCTGTAAGCATCTGGGGTTCTTCTCTTTCTGTCTCCTCCTCACATCATACCATGCGAATAGTGTAGACGCTTTCCTCACGGAGCCAGCTCCACAGCCTGGAGTGAATTTCTTATAGGAGTCAGACATCACACAACTGGGAGAAGCTGAAGAGAAGGCGAGGGAGAGGAAAAGGAAAACACTTAGTCCTCAGGGCTATGGAGAGAAGCTGGTAGAAACACGTGGAAGGCTGTGGGCTCTTTAGCTAACCATGACCTGGAGTCTCTGCACAACAGAAGAGAAGCTCCAATCAGAGTAGGCAGAAGCAAAATCCACTGAACTTGTCATAGCAAACTAGGGGTATGTGGGAAGACACTTCAGTGTGCTCCCATGTCACCTGCATCAGGTCTGAGGACACTGGCCATCTGCAGAGAAATGGCTATATTTCTCCTGTGCAGTTCTAAAAGCAGACCTGGCCAAATTTTCTGTTCCTTACTACCAGTCAGGGGACCCAGTGGTCAACAGCATGGTGTCTAAGCCACGGTGATGTTTACAGCCTTGCACAAACCAGCAAGCCTGGGCTGGGCTTTTACTTTAGGCCTCTAAACTCAAAGGTATCATCTGGGACTGCATGGGAAGGGGATTCTGGGAAACCTAGCTGCATCTTAGCTAAAGTGATCTATGGCACACAGCCACCCTAGTTTAATCTACGAATCAAAAGAGAATAGATAAGGATATGGGAAAATGTATTTCAAAAGATTTAAGGATCTTGAATTTGACCTTTAGATGGTTTGAGGGACATGAAAAAATAAACAATCGAGATGTAATCAAAGCTAAAATGTATGATTAGCTTAAACTCCATCCGTTTCTATGAAAGAAGGTGAGCTCGTCTCATTAACACCTCCCGGCTTTCATTTCTTTAGCTTAGAAACCCAAAAGGTGTTCTCTGCGAGTGCACCGCAAAAGCTTCTGGGGTTGTCTTCCTTCAGCTGATGGCTCTTGCTTATCTCCAGTTCTCTGTCATTCACGGCTTCCTGTTCCATTTGTCCCCATGAGTTGGAGGCTTTTCTACTTCATTGCTTCACTATCAGCCGGACAGGGTAAGAGGAAGGCTGGATTCCTTTTCCTCTTCCATCAGGGTTCACCTCCATGGCCCCAGTTTTCCATGAGGTTGCCACACCTGCAGCCTCTCGTGGGAGGGGGTGGTTGATGTCTGGGTTTCTTTTCTTAGTTCAGTTGGGGACCAAACATTTGCACTTTCCCTCAACAAAATGGATCCTGTATTTATTGTTTCTCTTCTATTTCTGCCATCCTAGTCTAGCCCTCTGTTCTTTTTCCTCAATTCCTGGGAGAGTCTCCCGATAGTTCCATTCCAGGCCTTGCTCACACCCTCCCATCTTCCCTGCATGCCTGCTTTATATATACAGAGAGAAATCCACCACTCTCCAGATGGAAGAAGAACATACTTTTTTTTCCCTTTGATGGAAAGGGAATTAGGAGCAGCCTGAGATTCTGCAGTCACACAGGTTGAGGTCTACAGGCCCGGATTCCTTTAGCTGATGCCACACTCTACCGTTACAGCCCAACCCTGAACTTCTCGGGGCTGTCTGCTATCTGCTGCACTGTATCAATGCATCTGTGTGGTTAGTTACGCTGGAGAGCACAGCGCTGTGCTCTGGAGCTGCGGTCCACATGGAGGTACACGGAAAGTCCACGCGGAAAGTCTACACAGAAAGTCCACGTGGCACGTGCCGTCAATGACAGTGCGGTCACAGTGAGGTCATCTCTTAGGACTTCTTTATTCTTCCCACGCTCTCCCCAACCCGTCAATGAACACATAGCATGCTCAGCAGCCTCTCCACCCTCTACTTAATCCCAACCTTTCCTACCTTTGAGGCTTCATGAAAATATCTTCTATGAAGCCACTAAAACTTCTTAAAAGGCCTCTGTTTGTAGGAGCTACTAATGTATGTCAAATGCAGAGTAACTCAGGCTGGGATTCAGAGAGTCTGAGTTAAAAACCGGAAATGCCAGGTTCTAATCCGAGCGAGCTCTTTTCATGTACTGGCTATATAACTAACCTACAAGCCACTTCTCCACTCTCAGTTGTTTCTAGTCTATGAAATGGGCATGGCAATGCCTGCGGGGTCTGCTGGGGAGAACAGGTGCATACCACATGAGACAATAGTGCTCTGGGTGCTAGAGCACAGTCCCAGTGTGAACCTGGGGAAGCAGCAGAGCTCAGGCCTTGAGTGACATCTCACACTTCTTCTGCACTTTCCTTTTGGTTGAGTAATTGGAGCACAACTACTAGAGCATACATTCATGGAAAGAGGAAACCACATCTCGTGTGTGTGTGTGTGTGTGTGTGTGTTTTCTTTCTGTCCTTTTTTTTTTTTTTTTTTTTTTGAATGTGGTCATCTCATAATTCTGCTTCTAAACCATGCCAAGGTGTACATTTGGACTGAGAAAGGAGACAGGAAGAGACTTTTAAGCTAAGACGCAGAGAAGGAAGGAGCTCAGAGCCCGCTCAAGTGGGCGAGGAAGGGCCCAATAACTTAGCAATGCTACGCGGCCAAAGCAAGGCCCCTTTCTGCCTGGCGCCATCACAAGGTTTTCTGCAGAATAATGCATCATTTGGGCATGACTTTCAAGAATCTGTCTGGTTTTGTCTATAAGAAAAGAAGCCAGGAGACAGCAATGCTCAGAACCAGCTGGAGGCAGGAAGGGCAGGCCTTTAAGTCCTAAATAGTTGGATGCGGAGTTCTGAAGGCCGCCCGGGGTTTTCTTAGACACCTTTGCTTTTTTTTTTTTTTCCTCCCCACAGCATGGAGGAGTAAGGCACTCGGGGTGTGATAATGGAATTGATTCTCTCCATCCATGGTGTTCAACTGAGAAAGGGCAGCTCCAGGGACTGGCTTGGGTACCACATGTGAGTCTAGGCCGCGCTGTCAGAGAGGCCAGCATCAGAGTCAACCCTCCTGGCATGAGCAGCCACATCTCACTATGGCCTGTGGACAGAGATTTTTCTACTGTCTTTAGGAGTATCTAAAGCATTATCTTTTGTTTATTTTGCAAAGAGCTAGTCATTCACGTCCATATTTGTGCTGTGATTCCTTTTTCTTTCCTAAAGAAAACATGCCATAGGGGAATTTCGTTTCAGCACTCAGAATCATTATTGGCTTTGGCATACGCTGCAAGAACCAGTTAGAGCTTTAAAAATGTTCTTAGGAGCAAGCTTTTCATGCCAGATTTTGAATGCATTATAAAACTTATTAACCCAGTGTGAGTATTGCTCAAATATGGAGTTTAAAGAGTTTATTGCTTATAAAACAAACAAGTCTTTGTATAAGTAGAGGTGTAAGGGGAAAGCACTTGTTCTAAAGCAACACTGAAGGAGTAAATCTTCCTTATTAAATCTTCTTAAGTATGAGTTGGCGTAGAGCAACATTCTTTAATTAGATCACAACGTGGCTTTCTTCTGCCAGGAAAGGGTTTCTATTCTTAGGTTCAAGCGTCTGCCCCGAGTCATTTCACTCTTGGGTCCTCTAGTTTTCTAACTGTAAAATAACAAGGTTGCCTTAGGATCTAGGGTTTCCGAGGAGGGGACTTCAACGTGGCACCAAGTAATGTTATGTGCTTCCTTGTATGCACTTAAAATAGCACTCTAAGAAGGAATCCTCTGGCTTCACCCATCTGCTGAAGGGGTTCTTAGAACTTAAAAGAACGCTTGTTCATTCCCGTGGAACTAATAGTGAGATTCTTGCATGAAATTAAATCAGGATACAAACCCCACTGCCATTATTCATGACGTTTATGAAATAGCTAATTATTCGTGCCTTGCTCTTCAACAGAGGTTCAAAATCTTAACCCAAATCTCCAGTGCAGGCTCGAGGTTTCTTCTTCTGTTTTAACTCCTTTTAATGACTGAGAATTTTTTAGCGTAGGATCCCAGATTCTTGATATTATGAGAACATCTACTTATGCTCTGCAAGTAAAGATGAGCCAAAACTCAGAGCCTGTTGTTATTAAGTCATGAGTTCATTTGAGGTAATGTTTGTAGAGAAACTCAGTCCTGTCTACAAGACCCACTGTAACCTAGAAACAAATGCCTGTGACTATTATTATTATTTTTGAGGACAATCTTTGTGCATCAGTATTTACCAGCAAATATCACTACACGATGATATACAGTGTAATATGTGTAATAATAATTCATTTTTTTTCAGTCCACACCTTCACAGTGCCACACTCCACTCTGTTACCACAGCTGGCTCCGATTCTTATAATTAAATCTCTTATGCATTTGGTCCATACTCCATCATAACTTTTTTTCCCCCTTAACAACCTGCTCCCTCTGGCTTTCTACTTGTAAAGTCAGCTGTCTAGGTTTCTGCCACATTCACTCCGGTTCACTCCACACTGCCCTCATCTCCCAGGTGAGTGGCTGTTCTTATAGTCTCTCTAATCCAAAACTTCCTGTCTCTATAAGTTAGTTAATTATCCATTCTCTCATCCACAACTGTCTTTCCACCCGGAGCACATGTGAGGCACTTTTCTCCAGGTCATAGACTAAGTTAGGTAATGAGGCTGTGAGTGTCACCCTTCATTATGTTTGCTTCACATATCAAGTGGCATGTCACACTGAAAACTGAGTGACAGGCGACACTGAGTGACAGGTGACATCAGAGAATCTCCTCTTAATCATCTACCCACCCTGGAGCCCATTATTGGTGAGAATAAGCAGACTGAAAAGGCCAAGGAGAGAAGACTGAAGGAGAATGGGGTGGAAAGTCTTTATTCGTTATTCCAGCAGGGAGATGTGGCTCAGGGTGACACACGACATGGGCCAGGTGCTGGTCATTTGGGTGTGCACGGGAGAGACCACAAAAATGAGTACATATGTACTGCAGTCTCAGGAGAGGCCAGTGTATAGCTTAAGTGGAGATAAGAGTAGCCAAGAGTAAAGAGGGCCAAGAGGAATGGGGGTCCCTGGGGGACGGCTGTTTCAGGTAGGGAGGTACAGTGACTGTTTCCAAGACTGTGATCTTAGGGCAAGTTTTGTATGGAGAAGTTACTGTGAGGATAGGGAAGAGGAGGTTTAAGCAGGCATAAACACTAGCAGGTCCACTGCTGCTGAGGATGGACATGAACATGAAAGATTAGGAGACCGTTTAAAAGGCCCAATGAGTCTGTATGACACAGAGTTAGAATTTGGATGGGAATTTTGCCCTGGACATCTTGCCCTCAATCCAGCTCCATAGTGTAGGAGTCTAGACAAGTTAAGTTCATCTCTTGAAATTTTCAGTGTGCTAACCTGGACAGTGGGCTGGTAGTGTCTGTCTCCGTGTATAAGAACAGCAAAAAGAGGTAATCTGTGCAATGCGTCCTTTGCTTAGTCTCTGGTGCGCAGGGTGGACTCAGGAGCCCAGTGTCAAACATCTGGTCATGGTGTCGGCATGTGAAGTTCAGATACTGCCAGCACTGATGTCCCCAAGCACTTAGCCTAAACCAATCAGGGACTCACACACAAGAAGTGTTTCGAGGCTCACTGTAGATTTACGATGTCATTCTTGTCTTCACTGACCTCTGCATCTCAGTTGATCAACACTGTAGAAGTGGACCTGTAGCCATGGGAAGCATGGTCCAGTCCTGGAGCATCTGTAGTCAAGAGTTCCTAGGAATTCAGACAGGTTTTTGTTTGTTCTGTTTGTTTGTTTTTGTTTCAGAGGTTTATTCCATTATAGTCATGGCAGGAAACATGGCGACATATAGGGAGACATGGTGCTGGAGAAGGAGCTGAGAATTCTACATCTTGATCTGTTGACAGCAGAAGAAGACTGCCACATTGGTTATATCTTGAGCCTATGAGACTTCAAAACCCCCTTGCACACACTTCTTCCTACAAGGCCACATCTCCTCATAGTGACACTCCTTATGACCAAGCATTTAAACACGTGAGTCTATGGGGCCATTCCTAGTCAAACCACCACAATCGGTAACTTGTATACAAATGCAAGAAAAAAATGTAAAGTGAGCCCATGAGAATCAAGAAAAAAATACCATCAAGGGTGTGTGGGTTTGACTTCTAGGAAGAGACTTACAGCTTTAGGCCACTAGCTGCAGCCTAGTGAGTGAATCTTGTGCTGTTCATGCACCCAAACTTTGACTCCTTGATATGCTGGATGATGGCCAGACAGGGTTTTACAGAAAGCCACTTTTAGGGTGCTAGACAAAAATGCTATTCTCCAAGTATGAAATGTTGTTTCCCTTCTAAAAAGAGATTGGAGTTTAGCAATATCATGGACTAATCATTCCTAACTTATTATTTACTTGTATTTCCCTTTTTGTTTCTTTAAATTACCCCCCTCTCTCTCTCTCTCTCTCTCTCTCTCTCTCTCTCTCTCTCTCTGTGTGTGTGTGTGTGTGTGTGTGTGTGTGTGCAGAGAGTGATGGTACATGTGTGTCACTGCGCACATTCAGAGGTCAGAGGGCAACTTTTGGGAGTCAGGTTTCTTTTCCTACCATGTGTGGGTCCTGGGGATCGAACTCAGACCGTCAGGTTTGGCGGCAAGCACTTTTACCCAGTGAGCTATCCTTACTTTTCCTTCCATTACACCTGTACACAGATGATTGAATGTATACATCTACACATCTAATGCTCTCCTTTTTGGCTTTTTTGAGACTGATTCTTACTATATAGTGTAGGCTGGCCTCAAATACGTATCTTCCTGCCCCAGTAGTCCTGAGTGCTGAGATTAAAGGCATGGGCCACTGTGCTCAGCTAAATCAAATATGAGGCAGTTTCTTTGTAGTTTTTTTCTAAGAGAATTATGTGGCAGTCTAAATCTGGCACTTGAAAAGATTAGTTTTTCCTTTTTTGCTTAACTGATTAGATTTAGAGCTTATGGACATATTTTAGTGAATTATCTTAACCTTAAAAATTGCATTTATTTCCTCTGGTATGAATGGGAAAGCACAGTTAATAACTGTAATGAAAGACCTTTAGAGACAGATCAGACCCTAGCCACAATTAACTAAGGTGTCAGTAACTGGAAAGGAGCTGTGGTTTTATCCACTTGCAAGCTAACAGGTTACAGCATGGATGTTATAAAAGATGTAACACTCCTTAGTCAGAATACAGGGCCGTTTGTCATTCATAGAACATTGAGGATATTGGTGCTTATGGTAGGCACCCAAGCTCCACAGGTCAACCTGATTATATATAAAATATCTGCACAGACGAGAGAGGCCATCTGAGAGAGGAACCCAGAGCTCAGAAAACCCCAATCTTTAATAATATCGACAATAAGCCAACCTGTTTTCTTCCACAAAGAAAGGACACTTACTTAACAGTAACCAAAGCTGCCCCTTTCTCCATAGGGAGAGACAATTTAGCTGTGGTGTACAGTAAATGGCCTTAGTGGGTCTGCAGGTAAGATCTGCCAGAGCACCTTCAACCTGCAAATCCGAAAACTCAGATGCCCTCTTTTCTGTTTCTCATGAGACAAAATGGTTGAGTTAGTCCAGCCTTGCTGTTGCTTTGTCTTACCTCCCAGAGCTGACCTAGCCCTATGGAGGACTGGTGTCAGTGGCGGGAAGCCAGAGAGGGAGAGTCATCTGCTGTGATGTTCAGACTTAGAGGCTGTATCCAGGTAACCCCGGCTCTCTAAGACCCACCACTCTTGTGACGCTTCCACAGCTACGGCTTACGACATTTCCAGGCAGGTGAACAGCGGGTTCTAATTTGGAAGTTACTTGGCTTGCTTCTTGCCAAACCCATGCTGGGTTCAAGGCAGAGGCTGACATTCTATCTTGTGTTTCATCAGAAATCTTGATCAGCTTTGCATTTCCTCCCGGGCCTTAGTGTTCAGAACCATGACTGTCAAAGGCTTTTCAAGTGTCTACCTCCCTCCTACCGTATGTTTGTTGGAGAGGGTAGGTGACAGAAATTATTTTTTAAACAGAATTTTAACATCAAATGTAGCTGTTATACAACAATATTCACATAGTAGGTGTGTTAACTGTTACTCGCATTAATATCCCTTAGAGCTGTTTAGTTTTCTTTCAGATGTGACCCACATCTGCACAATTGTCACTGTCCCTTTCTCTTCAGTTAGCTAGGTTAACTGGACTGAAGTGGGTTATTTGACCATCTAGTGCTAAATCGTCAGAGTGTATTGGAAGCATCACACCTGCATGGTTCTACACTAACTTTGTGTTCAGACGCAGAGGCAAAGCTTAAAGAAATGTGGGCATCTGACTAATGGAATCCACCTTCTCCCTTAGAGTCAGAAGGTGCAATTGTGATTCTAACAAACCAAAGAGCTCTCCACTGTGTCTCTGCATAGGAGCAGGACTAACCACACAGAAGAATGGTGCCACCCATCCTGTGAGCATTAGCAACTGCTCACACAAGACACGTGCAGGCTTAACTCCCAGACAGTGTTTCCCGTTATAACCCTTTGTCCTGGAACACTGTAGCTCCTGGATGCCGCAGACGTTAAAGAGACAGGTTGAGGTTTTAACATTACCTTAATAAGCACAGACATTCATCTCTTACTTAGCTGCTTTCCAGAACACACTAAGAGTTGTTCCAAGGAGTATCTGAAGCAATAGAAGAAGCCACAGTGGTTTCCTAGTCATAGCATGAGTAAGGAAGGCAGAAGAGCACAGAGCATTACGTGGCGATACAGCAACACTCCAAATGCCACACCACACAAGCTCAAACTGGAAAAGAGAGGCTCCTTGCCGGTCATAGCTTTTATGTTTGTTTGCAGTTCGAGTGCCGCTTCTGCCCTCTTAGGGTGTATGCAGTATATACTCTGAGGATCCTCTGAGATACTATAAAGGAAATCACTTTCCAAAGGTTCACCCTTCCTTGGAAAAAAACCAATACATTTCTTAACTTTTTTCTTTCTAAGCCAGATATGGTGGCACATGTCTGTAATCCCAACACTGGAAAGTGGAGGCAGAAGGATCAGCAGCAGCTCAAGGTGATCTGTGGCTACAGACTACACGAGACCACACAAGGTCACATGAGGCTCTACCTCAAAAATAAAAAGCATAGAGTAGGCCCACCCAGAAGATGGCTCAATGGGCGTGACACAAGGCCCCGGGTTTGAATCCCCAGCATCCGTGTAAAGATGAGTATGACTGTACCAGGGCCTGTAACTTCGACACTGTGAGCAGAAAGTCAGATGCTGACAGCTGAGTAACCAGCCAGCCTCAACAGTTCAGCGAGAGAGCCCTGCCAATCGAAGAAGCAGAGAAGGGTTGAGGAAGACTGTCAACACTGTACTCTGGCTTCCAAATGCATATACATGGGCACATGAGTGTGTGCACCTACCAACATACATGCACCCCATACACACCATACAGAGCAAAAAAATAAATTGAAATGTCCCTTTCCCCCGCCTCTCTCTATCTATCTATCTATATATATATAATTTATTACTCCATCAGAAATAGTACTATTATACATATGGCGAATGATGAAAACTGAAGAACACTAATGAAAGACATTTGAAACTATTAATGTAGGTGTTGAGCAATGACTCAGATGACTACATAATAGTCCTTTCATTTCCAGTGATTTGCTTTCAACAAAAGAAATAAAGGATGGCTTAATCAAACCGCCAGCTGACAGACCATCACAAATGACGCTTGTTGTTAATTCAAAGAGCTGAGTGACGCTGTTAGTACCAAATTCCTTCCCCTTGCCACCTATTTTTATTATTGACAATAGTGAATTCCACCCATTCTATAAATAAGTGACATTTGCTCACAGAAACATGACAAACAAAAACCTGTCATCCGTCCATGAAGGTACTTGGATACTTTTGTGTTCAGTAATTTCTAGACATTTGAGATGCTTTTCCCATCTTGCCATCTCTTGGGCTAATTATGGTGCTAATATACCCAGGATAAGACCTTAAACTATCTTAGAATACATAAAACTATACTACAGTTTGTTTAAGTTCTTAACCTTTTTTGTAGACCAGGCTGGCCTCGAACTCACAGCGCTCTGCCTGCACCGGCATCCCTGAGTGTTTAGGACTGTCAGTGAAAGCCTTCTGGGCTGACTTGGCAGGCAGTCGACTATGCTCAAGTCAAAAAGAGGGGACCAAACAGGGGCAACATTAAGTTCCACTGGAAAGATCTAGAAGAGTGATTGTTAGAAGCTTAACACAAAAGACAATGCCTCCTCTGCTATTATGGAAATGTATGATTGAAATGGCAATGTAAATTATAAGTAACAAAACTACTTAGTTTTTCAAACCTCAAATTGCTTTTCAGGCTACAAGAGTGAGACAGGTTGAGGCCCAGTGACAGAGTTCTTTCCTGTTCCATTTTGGTGCCTGGTTAAAAGGGCTGCAGTTTTTGGCCGAGTGTGGTGGAGCTCACCTTTAGTACCAACCTCTCTGACAGTTAGAGACCAGTGTGGTCTGTGTAGTGAGAGGAGTCACATGGCCAGACCCTGTCTGAAAATAAAGAGGGTTTCGTTTTTGTTGTTTTTGGTTTTAGTTTTTTTTTGAAACAGTGTTTCTCTGTGTAGCCTTGGCTGTCCTGGACTTTGTAAATCAGGCTGGCCTCGAACTCACAGTGATGTGCCCAACTCTGCCTCCCGAGTGCTGGGATCACTGACGCACGCCTGGTTGGGAATTCATTTTTAACTTAATTTTGTTTTGAGTTAAGAGCCAATCTGTTTAGCTTCTTTCCGCTAACATGCTTTTCTGAAAAAGAAAAAAAAAAAAATCACTCTGGTTGATGTTGTTTAGGAATCCTTAATTGGGCAACCCTGGTGCCTTGCTTCACTGCCTGTCTTAGCTTGTAATCTCAGCAGTTCAAGGTAATATTTATGAGGTGTTTATTTTTACAAAAGGCCATAGGTGGCACAACTCAGAGTGACTGAGGAAAGTGGGCCTACAAAGCCAACAAGGAAGTGAGGGCTACACGTTCCTGTTTGTGGTGGAGCTGGGGGCCTGTGGTGGAGTCTGCGGTGTTAAAAGAACGTGTGTCTCAGGATTTAAGCATCTGGTCTGAAGGGTTCGTACATTCCAGCTCCTAGTCACACTTTAAGCTCCACTTTGCGGGAGAGCTAGGTGTGGCGTGTTTGTGTGTGTGTGTGTGTGTGTGTGTGTGTGTGTGTGTGTGTGTGTGT
>OU015750.1:77465352-77475657 GCA_907169655.1 Acomys percivali
GTGTGTGTGTGTGTGTGTGTGTGTGTGTGTGTGTGTGTGTGTGTGTGCGCGCTTTTGTAAAGGCAGTAAAGCCACGGGGTTTGGATTTAATTCTGCCCCGCACAGGGCGTGGCTCCCTCAGCAAATCCAACTGTTGTGCTCTCTGCAGCCCACATGTGGAACTCCCTCCAAAGTTGGTGAGAGTTCTCTGGCGGGAGTTTCAAGACCTCAGTGAGACTTCCAGACTCTGGGTTCACAGGCCAGGTGGCTCAGGAAAAACTCATGCCAAATGGAAAGCATGCCCAGAGAGCTACAGGGTTTAAATCTGATCGACAGTTTCTGTAGGAAAAACTGGGTCAGTCGGAATACATAGCGGGAAGGAAACATGCAGGGTGACTTACATGGGACAGAACTGTTATTTCTACAATGCCCCCCCTAATCCAAGGCTGTGTCCTTACACAGTGACATCAGCATTTTCCCCCTTGACAGTGTGTGTGTGTGTGTGTGTGTATGTGTGTGTGACTCCATGTAGCTGTAAACACTGTGTCTGTAGACTTCGTCTGAATCTGGAAAGTTCTTAATGGGGCCCCGATGACCTGATACCACACGATATGGGGCTTCCATAGCTGTGAGTGGTTACTGAGTCCAGTTCCCTCACAAGCTCTGATTTCCAGTCATTAAAACGTAGACTGACATAAGGGGCATTGCATTTATAGGGGCACAAATTACTGAGGTAATAGTAAGACAGAGGTGGAACAAAAGAGTCAAGGTGAGATGTTTTATGCCTGCTGAGTGGCAGTGACAACGGACACAGTCCTGCTGTACGATACGTGTCACGAGAACACTACAGAGCCCTCACAAGAAAGTGGGACAGGATACCTTCTGCCGGCCCATCGTTGGGGTTATGGTAGAGAAAGGGTGCTCAGAGGGAGCCCACATTTCTTCCTTGTGGCAGTGAAAGAGAACCCCGTATGTAGCAGTGGAGTGGTTTTCTTCGGAGAGAAGATGGTCCATCTCATTAGGGGCAAAAAAGAAAATATCATACTTGTTATTATGGAGATTGCTGTACTGAAGCCCCGTGTTCATGTGTCTGCGCTCTGAGGCCCCGTGTTCATGTGTCTGCGCTCTGAGCCCCGTGTTCATGTGTCTGCGCTCTGAGGCCCCGTGTTCATGTGTCTGAGCACTTCTGGTCCTTCTGCTTGGGGCACTCATAGCATCTTTCCAGAGAACACTAAGACCCACAAGATTCTTGCTCCTCAGTCTGTCACAGGAAGCCTCTCTTGCCATGTGTTCAGAGTTTTATTTTCCTCTCCGAGGATCTGAAAGCGTGTGATTTTTTTTTTTTTTTTTTTTTTTTTTTTTTTACAGTTCCGTTATCGCTGTTAAAATACTCTCCTTCTTACTTTGATTTGACAGGCTCTATGTTGGGATGGCTAAGCGTTCAAGTTACAATTACTACAGCATCCAATTCTGTCAATGTTTTATCAGCCAGGGCATCAGTTTCTGAGGTCTTACCATTAGATTTGAAGTGAGGCTTCAGCAATGAGGCATTTTATTTTGGGGGGGGGGGGGACGTCAGGTGCAGGCCTTGACTGACAAGTTCCAACTGAGAGAAGTTTGTTTTTCCACCTTCGGTTCATCACTTGGGCTGGTTCAACTGCACCAAGGCTTGGGTCCGCTGCTGCCCTGTTTGCCCAGGGTAGGCGTTCTGAGTGGTAACCTGGTACATCTTGGAGGCTTACCAGTTCTTCCGTACAACTCCTTAATGACAGGTGGACATTTTCCCCATAAAGAATGATTGTGACAAGAGAGACAAATTGCTCAGTTGGAGACCTGGCTGATTGCTCAGTCCTGGACCACTCCTCTCATTTGGCTTCTTTCAGGCTAGGATCACGTGCTTGGTGGCTATGAAACAGCATCTTTCCAATGGGTTTGCTACCCCGCAGAGAGCCTGGGCTGGGCGCTTTTAAATCCCTTTTCTATCTCATCAGATCCTCTTAAATTCACATTTCTCCACTAATCAACACACATTTACTGAGCAATTATCAGGAAAGCATATCGACTTAGTGAGTAGTCGGGGTTCAGTGCCACCCTGTCACTTAGGAGCTTCGTGACCTTGGCAAGTCATTAACTCCTTAAAGCCGTAGTCTCTTCCTCTATAAATTAAGAACAGCAGTGGTTTGACTTGGCTAGAGCTGGCAAGCATCAGATAAGAAAGTGTGTTTGTCAAGTCGGCCCACAGCAAAAACCCATCCCTGTTTGAGCAAATCAAATTTGTGAGCAGAAGACAAGTTAATTTGCAGTCTTGTGCCC
Source organism: Acomys percivali (assembly GCA_907169655.1). Classification (NCBI taxonomy): domain Eukaryota; kingdom Metazoa; phylum Chordata; class Mammalia; order Rodentia; family Muridae; genus Acomys; species Acomys percivali. Next base: position 77,467,645 of record OU015750.1, read on the forward strand.
TTCCCAATCTAACCAAGCAGAGTCTGTGATGCTCCTGGCCACTCTCAGATAATAAAAAGTCCTCTGATGAATTTTGATAGGAGGAAGAGTCTCCTTGAAAAAAAAATTTAGATGTCTAGTCTGGTATTCTAATCAAATCTGTGAGCGATATTTAATTTAGGATTCTCTGTCCGGCTTCCCCCAGGCTATGGTGCCCTTGGAAAGGGGAAAGATATGTGTGACCTTTCACCTCTCCAGCTCTCTTTCCTCCCCAGTCATTGGCTACGACTTCAGAATTCTCCAAGGTGAAAGATAGGAAAGCGTAGGAAGAAGGGTCACCATTCTGGATCCACTAAAGCTAGGAATTTGGACCCGAGGCTCCTCTGCCAGACAGCTATCTAACGCTTGCTCGTGGCTGCCACGGGCATTTTTCAGGGCTATGCTGTGCCTCCTCCTATTTATGGTATCTACTGATAAACTTATCCAGGGCTCATCCTGGAGCCTTTGTCCCTTTGTGAGAAGGGAGTGTGTCACCATCAGGGCTGTCCTGGTGACTAAGAGACGGCCGTACCTGCGGCCACCAATCCAGGCACGACTTAAGGAGAAACCAGTGAAGGGACTCTTGGTGTCAAAGTGTCGTCCATTAATCCATTAATTTCTCTGTCTTATTATTCTTGCCTGTCTCCTAGTGCCCTGGCTGTTGCTCAGTGAGATCTTTCCTGGTGGAATCAGAGGCCGAGCCATGGCGCTGACTTCTAGCATGAACTGGGGCATCAACCTCCTCATCTCTTTGACATTTTTGACAGTAACTGGTAAGAACTTTTTTTCCCATTTGTCATCATCATCTTCATAAAAGTCTTTGTTGTGAACTCCCTTGGTTCCTGTCACCCCATTGTTTTCATTCTTTCACTAGGCCTGTGGTTTTGTTGTTTGTTTGTTTGTTTTTCCTGGAATGCTTCTCTAAAGAGAGATTTCTTCTCATTGCCATTTGACTAGTCTGAATGTGGATCTTATAGAAGGCAAGATGAGTGCTTAAAACTTAATGTATTAATTCCCAAACTAATGAGATAATGACATGCATGTTCAACCTTTAAAAGTGAATGCTTACCCAAAGATATGCCATGCATATATACTGAGTACATCATTCTTTACATTACTTTGGAAGCTGCTAATTAAATGTAGTTCGGGTTATATATAAAACTTTCAAATGTTGCATCCACAATTTTAGGAAATAGCCCAAATTTGAAGATGGCAAAGACATTAGTTATTATCATTAATCCTACATCTTCTACCCTGATTGTACACGGCAACATGCATTCTTTACCTTACACACACACACACACACACACACACACACCATCTGTTATTTAGTAATATATATATATAATGGCCAAATGGCCTGACTCTTTGAAGGAAGGCTGATTGATATACTGGATGAGCTAAGGAAGAGACAGACCCTTTGAATGGGGTTTTGGGATGAACCCTGGGGAAATGGTGGCTGCCTCTTTGAGAACTATGACTCTGTAGCACAGCCTGGTCTTGAACTCGACAGTCCTCCTGTGTCAGCTTCCTCCCTCAGCTAGGATGATAGACATGAGCCACTATGCTCAGCCAGATCGAGTTAGTTTTTAAATCCTGGAATGATCTAGAACCTCTAGTTGACTTTCACTTGAGACATCTAAAGACCTCTGTGTATTTTCAAAGATCAAATTTGCAATCACGGGTTAGGATGATTTAAAAGACATGAGGCTTTTTCACTTGGCAGTAAGCCTTCAGGCACCAACATTTTAGTGAAATGTCATCTGTGTCAATGTAAGCATACTATTCTTGGTAAACACAATAGAGTGGGCACTGAATTCCGTTCTGAGTACACTATTTGAAGAGGTGGCTGCAAACTGCAGTACATAGTAGCTGTGGTGATGATGCCTATAAACCCTGCACTGGGGAGCTGGGGATAGAAGGATGAAGGGGGAGTTCAAGACCATCCTGGAATACAAAGACCTGATTTCGAAAGACAGACAGACAAAACAACAACAAAAAAGGCAGCGCATCACGGAGAGAGAATGGTCCAGATGATAAGAGCCGGGCACCTGAGCTCTGTGAAGAATGGCTGGCAGGGTTCTCAGTGTCTGATCTGGATCCAAGGACTCCCCCAAAGAGGGTGATGATATAGACAGATATGTAGACTGTCTATCACAAGGACCAGGAAGGGGGCCCGTCCCCTTGTGTGCCTTGCCCAGAGCCAAGCAGAGCACCCTGAAAGGCAGATTTGGGGGTCTAGGTATATAGCTTGTGGTAGGGAGGCATTTTTTTGAAGTCATGATCTCTCTGTTAGTGCCAAGTGTTCTAATAGTGTGATGAACAAGTTTAACCGATAATCTTTTGGGTTTTACTAATCCCAACTAATTCTACAAGTATTTGATTAAGCAACCCACCGAGCAAGAAAAGCAAAGAGACAGCGCTGGATAAAACTGTCAGAAGAACTGCCTTGGCACTCAAGAGATGCCACAGCAGTTAGGAGCGCTTGCTGTGCAATTATGAGGATCAGGGCTTTAATCCCAGCACCCACCCACCAAGCTGGGCACACAGCTGTAACCCCACCTCTGAGCTGGGGCACAAACAGGAGGCTCACTGGGCCTTGCTGTCTTCCATCCTTCCTGAGAAAACATGGACCTCACATTCTGAGAGAGACCCTGCCTCAAAGGAATATGCAGAGAGTGACAGAGTTTGAGACCTGGTGTTTTCAGACCTCTGTGTTCACACACACACACACACACACACACACACACACACACACACACACACCAGACACTTTTAAAAAGAAAGAATTGAAGGAATGTCTTTGTCTTCCTTCCTGCAGTTATAAAAGTGGCTTTGGGGGACTACCACTCAAGTCAGTTTTCTTCCTGACCAGCTGTGGTCTGCCACTGTAGCTGTTAAGGGTCATTTGCAAATCTTCCTTGCAATTGGTCTGAACATGTGTGTAAGAAGAGCCAGCTACTTCTCCACTGCTCGTTGTCATGCTGAACTTTTGCTGCTGTCCGGGGGCAAGCACAATGTGAATGGACAAACCGAGATGCATCTGAATGGGGCCATGTCTAGTGCGACCTACCTTGAACTTGGCCAGTGGCTCGAAAGGGATCATTATATTGTTCAGAAGTGGTCAAGAGAGCTGGCAAGTGAAATCCATCAAAATCTTGGTCTCTCTTCTTGATAACGTCTTACCCAGTAGATTTCATCGGTCCCGGGATCACATTTAAATTGTGACGGTTGTAAGGCAGCTTTGTATTTTACTTAAGAAAGGGAGCGGCGTTGTAAAACAAAATGAAATGAACCTGGCCTTCTTTTGAATTTGGGAGTCTCATTTCTGAGAAGCTGTTAGTATGCACAAAGACACAAGTGGCTTCCTGTAGCATCTGAGAAGCGATGCTCACAAATGAGATCAACACAGCACAGAGTAGACTTCTAATCGTTTTCTTCTGTTCCCCATAGATCGCATTGGCTTGCCGTGGGTATGCTTCATATACACAATCATGAGTCTGGCATCCCTGGCTTTTGTTGTTCTGTTTATACCTGAGACAAAAGGGTGCTCTTTGGAACAAATATCAATGGAGCTAGCAAAAGCGTAAGTATTCCTGTCACTGGCCTTTGGCTGAAGTGCAGTTTTTATGTACGCTTGAATAATAACATCCCTTTGCTGTGAGAATGCCTTACAGAGCCCAGTGCATCAGAGATTGAGTTCAGCAAACACGGCTACAATTAGTAGAGGAAAAAAAAAAAAACCCTCTTGGTGGTAAACATCTATAATTCATTACAATGTGGCACATTCAAGTTAATTTTAGCAAGGGTAAGGAGTGTCTAACGAGATTTAGAATTAAATTCTAGACACTTAAGTGAGTTGTATGTGAGAGATGAGACAGGTAATCTAACTGGGCCATGAACAGCTTTCAGAGGCAGGGCGCCGAGTTCTAGCTGATCAGTGTTATGGCCTGAGGGAAGTGGTGACCACAGTCTCGGGATGAAGGCAAACATGTCCTCCTTAGAATTAGATAGGAAAGTGGGCCATGCTCTGTTCTACACTTTACTACATTATATATTTTTAATAGGTTGTGATTTTTCTTTAAAAAAAAAAATGAATATGCAGGCACCAGGGAGACATGTTCAGAGGCAGGGACAGTGACACCCTGGCTTCCATCTGAGCTCCAGGCTGATGGATGGTCTGATGGTGGGACCATGTGAGCAAATGTCCTGTGTTAGCCAGGGCCTCAGAGAGTAGGTTTATGGGAAACGTTGCTTTGTGTTTATGAGCCTTAATTCGGTCGACTTCGCTAAGCGGAAAAACAAACAAACAAACAAACAAACAGAACCTCAGAAAAACAATATCTTTCAATTCAAATCGTAAATTGACTCTCAAGTTTGGAGTTCTGTTTCACTGCAGCTGAGGCCATTTTAAGAAAAATGGGAGCGGTTAATTTACAGTGAAACAAATGAACTGTCAGGAAGGTCAACTAGGTAACTGGGTATGAGCGTGCTTCTGCCGGACAGCATTTAGCACAGGTTCGCTTTTTGCTTAAGAGAGGTTCTCTGAACAGGCTGGCCTTGAACTCTCAATCCTCCAGCCTCAGGCTTTTACTGCAGGTCCTAAGACGTAACTTTGTCTATAGTCTAACACAGTTCACGCAGTGCGGGAGGGAGCAATACAGATCACTATCAATGAGACCTATCCTGGCTACCATCCTCACTGCCTGGCTCTCTACGGCAGCTTCGATTCAACTCTCACCTCGGCCACAGACAAGAGTGAAAGCAGGGTGTGGTGGTACACGCCTTGAATCCCAACACTGGGGAGGCAGAGGCAGTCAGATCTCTGAGTTCCAGGCTAGCCTGTCTACATAGCAGGTTCCAGGCTGGCCAGTGCTTTGTACTAAGACTCCCCCTTACCCCCAATAAAATACTGGAAATTTAGGAGACAACAAGTAATTGTTTCTCCTTTAGGCAGTAAATAAGAAATCAGATCATTGCAGAATACTGTGTCGGTTAGCACAAAGATAAATTACTTTTTGTTACAGAAGTTCATTGTATAAAGTTTTTTTTTTTCCCAAAGAAGAGAATGCCAGAGCTGAATCTTGAGTCATTTTCGTAAAGAAGATGTTAGGGGTGGGGTAGGGTCACTCACAGGAACATTGCACTCAGCTGCACTATGGAGGTTAATGTGCTTTTATGAGCCTGGGAGATGAGCCCAGAACAAAGTGGAGTCATGTGGCGTCTTTGCCTATCTTAGCGAAGAGTCTGGACTTTATCTTATAGGCAGGAGTGGTGGTGGTTTGCTTCCTTTCATGCATGTGTGGTGTGTGTGTAGAATATGCACATGTGTTTGAATACTTGTGCCCGTGAGTACATACGTGGAGGCCAGAGGTGGACTTTGGTAGCTTCCGCTATTGTTTTCCTTTGAGCTAAGGGTCTCTTGTTGAACTTGATGCTCACTGTCTTGGCTAAGCTGACTGGCCTGAATCCTCCCTCAGTGCTAGGGTTGTAGGCATGCTTAGCCAGGCACAACTTCTACATAAGTGAGGAGGGTTTGTGCACAGTACCCCAGATTTGTACGGAAAAGGCTCTTATCCACGGAGCCACCCCCTCCACATCCCCAGCAGAAGTGTTTAAAATAAAAGGAGATGAAGTGACCAGAGTTTAGAAGGACCATTCTGGCATAACAGGAGGGACAGAAGAAGTCCGTGAATGGGGGTGTTTGAGGTGGCAGACGGGAAGGGATAAGGTGGACATGGTGGAGCAACAGAGCCTACGAAACTGGGGCCAACGTGGGGAGGATGGATGAGGGAAGGAGGGAACTAGATTTGCTCTCGGGCTTCCAGAATCAACCTGGAATGCAATAGTGACATTCAGGGCAGCAAGATGTCAGGAAAGACCGGCAGATTTGGGAGAGGGTCAGGCGGGGTTTGGGATTGGCTGCAAGTTCCATTTGTACGGGGATCCCTTCTGAGGAGCTTGAGGCATTCGGATGGAAGGGAAGGAATGCAAGCAGGGCAAGGAATCTGGGACTGAGGAGAAACGTCTCTCAAGATACGGATCTGGAAGTTGGCGCAGGCACACAGGTACTTGGTACGTGGGCAGTGGAGGGTGAGAAAGAGTTTGCAGAGCCCAAGCTTAAGTGCAGAGAGGGACACAACCACATGGCTTGGGCAGGTGAGAGACCCAGGCCTGCATGTTGATGCGTCCGTGGTCGGTGAAGTTTGTATGTTCGCACTCTGAATTACCCAACACCTAGCTCGATGTGCAAAATGTGTTTTACAGACTTTCAAAGGTTTGTTAAAGATTCTTGTGAGCAATAGTTCACCCAGAAGCTCAGGCCCGGCTCTCCCTCTATTTCAATTAACAAACTGGACAAAACTAAGGGCTTATTAGCACACCGTATTTCCTTCAAAAGGCCTAACATTGAAAACCTTTCCCGTTAAGCAGCTTTCAGGTGGGGGTTGTCAAGTAAAGCAAACTGCAGACCATAACAACTTGAGGACACAATTGAGAAATAACCCAATCTTTCTGTTTAGTGGGCTTCCAGAATGTTCCTTAAGAGCATAGGATTTGGGTATCTAAGGCTCAGCAAAACTTATTTAGCATTCTGGGTGGGTGGGTGGGTGGGTGGGTGGAGAATACTAAGAGAATATGCCTTTGACATAGGACTGTCTGTGAGAACCACATTTGGTACTTTTGAGTCATGCAGTTACTCAAAACCTTAATCCAGGCACTGTCTGAGACAGTCATGCCTTGGCAATTAGGTAAGGATAAGAGCCAAAGTTCTTGTGGCTGACCCCCTAACAATACTGTGAGCAAAAGAAGAATGGACACTGGGGCAGAGAAGTAAGAAGGTGAAGGCATGACAGGTCTGTGTCTTGAACTCAGTGCTGGCAATGGCGGTGGTACCTGTCACAGGCATGCTGCTAGGGGAAGACAGATGTGAAAGGAAAGGAACTCTTTTTAACTCCTGATTACACAACACCAAAGAGCCAAAAGCTTTTCCCTGCTTGCTGCCGTAGGTTGAGAAATGCTTTTAAAATGAAAATGTGTAAGTAGCCTGAATTATGTAAACTGACAAGGAGTGTTCGAAACGTGTGTTAAGCGAGGTTCCCTGGAGAGAGATGACAGAGACAAAACTGCAGTGTGAGCATATTATCAAATTAACTAAGGAGACACAGAGCAGCGGAAAGCTCAGGGAGCGTGCTAGTCCATAGGAGCTCAAGGAAGGCTACTGCTGAGCTCAGGGAGTCTTTTGGAATCTAGAAGTTAATAAAACAAATGAATCAACTTTTGTCGCCAGGGAAACCAGTCCCGCTGTGTAAATCCCAACAGTTTTCCTAGGGAGTAAGAACGGAAACTATTTATAATATCAAATTAATTTTAAATTCGATATTACACGTTGCCTAATATTTCCTCTCTCCTATTTCAAGTTGGTCCCCTCCCGAGCCCCAGGTTTTACAAAGCTGAGAAAACAGATATTCCTCCAAGGATGCTAAAACGTAAATAGTGGCTCAGCTGAGGGTCAGGAGACATAGCTGCTCGTGTAACTTGAAAGGGTTTTATTTTGAATATCTGCCCCCTACCAACTACAACCCCCCCTCAATTGGGATACTTGCTATGTTTACTTATTTTGAACTGTGATTTCCCTCCAACTTAGGGGAAACAAACCAATTAATAATTTACAAAGTGTTCTGAAGTCTTTTTAACTGTTAGCAGTTAAGTGATGTGTCCATTCCTGTATGCAAATGAGCTGCTTCTAAATACTCACGAGCTTGGGAAATGGCTCTGTCAGTAAAGTGCCTGCCACACAAACATGGCTCATCCTCTGCATACATGGAAATATCAGGTGGCAGCAGGATATGCCTGTACTCCACGCATTGGGAAAGTGAAAACAGGAAAATAAGATCCCTGAAGCCTGCTGGCTAGCCAAACCTTTGAGTTCTGGGTTCAGTGAGAGGCCGTGTGTGTGTGTGTGTGTGTGTGTGTGTGTGTGTGTGTGTGTGTGTG
>OU015750.1:77475667-77514805 GCA_907169655.1 Acomys percivali
GTGTGTGTGTGTGTGTGTGTGTGTGTGTGTGTGTGTGTGTGTGTGTGTGTGTAGCTGATCTAGGCAAACCTGTGAGTTCCAGGCTCAGCGAGAGGCTGTGTGTGTGTGTGTGTGCTGATGTAGCCAAACCTGTGAGTTCCAGGTTCAGTGAGAGGCTATGTGTGTGTGTGTGTGTGTGTGCTTGCATGCTCTGCCTCCATAGAGCATACAAAAATAAAACAAAAGAAAGCAAAAAAAAAAAAAAAACCCAAAAGCAAAACAACAACAACAACAAAAAAAAAACCCACACAGTAAATATAAACATATTTACTGAGCATCTATTTTTGCATCAGACATTGGTGCAATTATCAATGAAAAAACACCAAAAACCACTCCCAGGACAATGAAAATGTGCTGATTAGTGGCTGGGGTGGGGCAGGCTTCAGAAGGCTGTGCTAAAATAACCTTTATGATACAATCTGTGTGATAAGGAGCCAGCCCAGAAGGTAGGGATGCAGAAGGTAGGCAGAGAACTGCTAGTCTAGCGGCGAACTCAGAAACAGGCTTGACTTGTTTCTAGAAGGGCAAGAAACTCTTAGGAGGCCTCAGCCACTGGGATTGACTAAACTGACTGAGGGAGGGGGCTGGCCCGTTATCACTGCAGTGGGAAAGGACCGAAAGTTTTAGCACAGACAGTGACATAACATGATTGACATTTCAAGCCAGGTGGGTCATGAGCACGTGCAACCCCCCAACAGCCTGAAGCTGGGGTGGGGTCAAGCACAGTGCTAGCCTCAGATGGCCCCTCACGCTGTGAGGCCGCAGCAGGTCTCTAGCCCATTCTAGTCTTCTGTTCCAGCAACATCAACCACCAGTGGCCCCCAGGCTGAAGCATCAACTATGACATCAACCCCATCATACCCCTTCTCGGCTCCATCCATTACAGGTGTGTACCACATCTGGTTTAGGCGGTGCTGGGGACTGAACTCAGGGCTTCTTGTATACTAGGCAAATAAGCTGCCAACTGAGCCAATTCTTTCTTTATTGCAAAGCTCTTTGTCAATTCTGCTTATTTTTCCTTCTCATGAGCCTGCTCCAATGAGGCCTCCACGGCTGCTGGCTTCCTTGAAGCAGACCCAACGCAGAGGTCAGTTCTCAGTGCTCGATTTAGGGGAGTGTGAAATCCTTTCTCAAGTGAGGGCTTCACCACGTATCTCATATCTCAGACACCTGTCCTCCTCTGGCTCCGTGTCATCAGTTGGTGAGCTTGGACTCCCTACAGCTTTTCTACCGCACTCATTGCTTCATGTGGCTCAGTGCCACATGGACCAGGAGCTGGAATCAATGTTTTGATCTCTCTTAAACTTGGTTATGTGCCTACTCATGCCTTGCTTACATCTCGAAGAGATAAGCAAGTTCACCCCATTGGTTCCGGACCTACCTACTCTTCTCACTGGGTGCCAATATCTTCCTTTTCCCCACTGTAGCCCCAAGTGCCAGTTTTTCCTGACCCTCTGCCCTCACACCCTACCTTTAGTCTATTATGTTAGGCTGTGCTGGCTCCTAACTTCCACAAGTATCCATTTCTCGTATCCCAGTCTGAGGTACCATGAATTCCTTTCTCCATTGCTGTGGGGGTCACCTACCTGTTCCCTAGTCCTAACTTGCCCCCCTCCTCCATTCTATTCCTTTTAAAAGGTGGCCTTGGCATTCCTTTGTTCCCGTCCCTTAGGTGTTCGCCACATGAAGGGCAAGCATATGGTTTATCCTTTCTACCCCTCTCCCCTTTTCCTCAGCCACCCTGCCCTTCTCAGAAGTCAGCAGGCACACTTAGGACAGCAACTGTTTTTCATGCCCTTTCCCAACGGTAGGGCACTGCTTGGTGGTTCCCCATCCCTCTTTTCCTGTCGACCTACTTTAAACCACTGACTCCGCCGCTTCTGCTTTTAGTTCTTAACAAAAGCTGAAACATTTGCTTGGCTTGTTAGCTCTCATTAGATTTAATTCCTTGAGAGCGGCCATCTAAGAGAGCGTGTCGCCTGTGTGGTTGTGCATGTACCACACACATGTGCTTAGTGCCTGCACAGAGGCTCCAGGAGGGCATCAGATCCTCCTGGAACTGGAGTTAGGGACAGTTGGGAACTGCCATGTGCATACTGGAAAACCGTGCCTAGGTTCTCTGCAAGAGCAACAAGTAAGAATGGGTGAACTCCAAGAGGCAGGGGTTTTTATTGTTTGCTGTTGTTTCTCCTTACCGGCAACAACCCCCTGGGTTATAAAGGAAGCATTGAATGGATAGAGGAGGCCTGGTCAGGGGGACATCTGAGCCTCTGAGGAACTGAAGTGGAGCAGCTTGGAGGGGCCCAGGTTTCAGGGTACAGGGGTAGCTAGAGTAATTTTGGATGTATGAATTTGGAGATGTCCATAAGATACTAAATAGAGTCACATTACAAGTAGGCAGTTGAATATGAATGTTGAGTCTAAGTCTTTATAGAGCTGCATGTGGGAGGCCACTGGCCTCATGAAACCAGATGACATCATTCATCAGAAGCAGAGGAGAATGAGGACCAAGGCCGGGAGCATGCCAATACTTAGAGCTCAGAGGAAAGATCACTAAGGACTGAGGAGCCAATGGTAGGGTTTGAGGAAAGCCAAGGAAGCAAAATCTTAACTGAGGCCAAGCAGCATTCCAGGCTAGTATGGGTTGTAGAAGACAGGGATTGCAGGCTTGAGGCTACAGGAATCTCAGTGTGGGGTAGGGGCTGAGGCTGAGGCTGAAGGCATGGAGGGCAAAGAGGGAAGACATCTAGTGTTGCTGTTGAGGACAAATGTACGGGCTGACCCACTCACTACCATTGCGCATCCCCCTGGGACTCCGTGCCCTTCCTAAGCTGAGCTCATGTTCCCAAGTACCGAGCTCAGCAGGGCTTCGGTCCCTCCTGCCACTCTTGTTTTCACCTGCTGATTAAGGCCTCTTGCTCATCTTAGCCCTAAATCTGAAGAGCAAAAGGAATCTGTCTCCTCTAAGGTTAGGGACATAACCCTGATGTAGGACTTTGGGATGCCGATGGCCTGCCACCTGCCACCCGGCGCAGTTCCCTGAGGGAGCTGCCTTTTCTACTTCTCAGGTGACAGTTCTAAACCTCCCTCTTTCTGTTGTGACACTTTTGGTTGGTGCCATCTGTGAAGGTCATGCTTTCAATCTGCCCCGTACCTCGTTAGAGGACACAGTCCCCAGAAGTATTGTCCCTGTGGATTCTGGGGTTCGTCACGGGGACTCCCAGCTGGAGCTCCAGAAATTATACTTTGAACAGTATATAATCCCTGACTCAACTATCACTCCCTTTTTAATTTTCTCATCAGCGTTTTTATTCCTCAAATGATATGCTCCTGTATTTACAGCCATGAAAGTGCAGCACATTGGAAGCCGGAGCCTTATCCAACTCCACCCACGCTGCCTACTGTGGCCCATTTCATTCCCTGTGGAAGTGAGAAAGGTTCAAAGGCACTTGCCTCTCAAATGCAAGGGTAGAGCATACTTCAAGCTGATAGAAATCATTTGAGCTGTAAAAAAAAAGGGGACCAGAAGGCAGAGTACAGGCACAAAAGGGAACTAGGAAAAGGCAAGAAAATGAACCAGCATTCGGGGTGAAGTCTTGGCCTGTAAAGAGGGGTGCTGTGGTCATGTACAGAGAAGACAGCTGTCCCAGTCTACTCTTTGCATGAGACTGACCAAAGGCTGTGGACACATGGCAGAACTCTCAATGCACCAAGGCAGCTTCACAATAAAAAAGTGTTTTTCCATGAACTAAACCATGACAACCCCAGGGTAATTTTAAAAATAATATGCTGCAGATTTCTTTCAAGTACTATTTAAACGAAGAATGACATTTTCATTAGCGCCTCTCTTTCTCTCTCTCTCAGGAACTATGTGAAAAACAACATTTGTTTTATGAGTCATCACCAAGACGAATTAGTGCCAGCACAGCTTCAAACAGGACAGCCCCAAGAGCAGCTCCCGGAAAGCAAAAGGCTGTGTGGAGGCCGACAGTCCCAGCAGCCTTCACTGGAGACCTGAGGGGCACAGTGGCAGGACTTACAGGGGGTCTCTGCCATGGTCTCTCCTCACTGTCACAGACACCCTGAAACTAGAAAGACAGCCATTAACTCCTCTTCCCCCAAATGGACTTTTGCCAAAAGGTAGACGGGGCACGAGTGCCCTGATGTATCGGGTAAAACAGGACAGAATCCTGGCAGGCTTAATACCTTGTGCTTTTTACTCCCGTGCAGCCTTTCAAAGCTCTAGATGAGCCAGCATCTGCCTTAAGCTGTCTGTAGGATGCAGCTCACAGCTTGGTACTTAGACACAGCTGCGTACTGAACAGGCCTTTGCCATTTGTCCTGCCTCACTGTGTGGAGCACCTCTGTTGTTGTTGATTAGGGTGGTGTCCTGGAGAAGGCTTCAGTGATGATGCAGGCCCACCAGTACAAAGATGGTGCAGCCAGTACATCATTCGCACTGAGATAACAGTTCAGCGAAATGCTCTTTTATAAATTTTAATGCCAATTTTTAAAATGCTAAGATCAACCATTTCCCACCCTTTTAAAAAATAAATGATTAGAAAGATAAATTTAAAAAAATCCTGGGACCATATTTATTTAGAAATAGCTGCTAGTAAATATTATTATTTATCCAGATCGCCAAGCAGTTAGGTTTTAAGTTATAAAGTTCAATCTATAAAAAGCTGTCTCTTGAGAAGGCTTTGGTAACCTGTAACAACCCCCAGCTTTCTGCAATTCTTCCCAGTCCTCAGGAACCTCTCTACCTCGGACTACCGCAGAAGGCTCCTTGCTTGCTTCCCGATGAATGCCACTGACGTCAGCAAAGGTACCTCTCCTCTGTGGTGAACTGTGATGGCGAGCCAGACCAGCAGGCTGGGTCTCTACCCACGGAGTGCATTTCTCTAGCCTTTATTTTTCCAGTTGGATTTTAAGATTTGACAAAGCATTTCACCAACATGTGACAGAAAAGTCCACCATAAAGACTGTCGAACCATTGACTAAGCCATGAAAGGGACACAAAGTAACCCATAAGGTACCAACACCCTAACAAAATAATAGTTCAAAGAAATAGTGAGCCCAAAGCCCTTAGTTTGGGCTTCTCCTCCTTTCACTACCAAATGGTCCGAGTGTGAAAGATGGGTGTGTGCATGGCCTGCCACAGCAGGAGTAGTGCCTGAGCCTCAGGAGCTTGACGGAAGGGTCTGGTTCTGAAATGCAGCCTCTAAATTAAAGGCGGCAGAAGAAGCTGCAAGGAAGGGAGATTGGAGTCTTGATTAGGAGGGCTGGTCTGTCTGCTGAGGGCAGAGGCAAGGGGTGTTCTGTAGGGTGTCCCTCTGCAGTATCACAAGTTAAAACAACTCAAGGCAGGTTATCAATGTAAGCTTTTTTCTCCAAGTGTCGGATTACGATATTTTAAAAATTGTTAAATGATTCAATTTTAAATATATATGGGCACACATGCTTGGATATTTTGTTTGCATATTCCTTGTGAATGGGCAAAAACAAGCACAGGGAGTTTATTGTTAATGAATTCAAAGTAAGTACCGTAAGCCTTTTATTGTTCTTTTATCATCCCAAACATGGAACTCTTTTGTTTTCAAAATAATTTTTTACCCAGTATTAGCCCCACCCCCACCCCCAGCACAATGAAGCCTTTGGTTTTCAAAAATAAAAAGGGGAATACTTAAAATTTGTATGTATATATTCACAGTTTTTATTTATATAAAAATTTTACAGTACTTGTAAAAAAGCAGGTGACGCAAGACCCCCTCACTCCCCCCAGCTTTGTCCAGTGGGGGGCCCAGGAAGCGGCCGGACAGCACCCACGCACACAGGTGAATACACACCGGGTCGCCGTCTCTCTGCCTGGCGTGCAGGTCACTGAACACTGAAGATGCCGCAGCATCTGGAGCTGCGCCGTCCCTATACATGTTTCCGCCTAACGAATGTTTCTTCTGTGATTGTGAACACTTCAAAACAGGAGTTCACTGTTTCAAAATAAGTGGGAAAACCTTAAGGTTCTAAAGCAGTCTACCTCTAACTCAATTTTGTAAAAAATGGTATTTAGGACTTTGGATAATGATCTTAAAACAAATGTAAAAACAATTTAAAAAATTTGAAGGCTTAAAAGGTCACAATTAACTATGGGAAAAGCAAGTATAAAGGCTAGCCTTTGTTCCTATTTCTCAAGGAATGAAGGGCAGGGTGGGAGAAGGCTTTAAGAAGAAAACAAAACGAAACAGAGCCCTAGGTACTGTACCCTAGAATCCACTGTACAGTCAGTGCTTATGAGTTTACAGTACGTAGAAGTGTACTAAACATGGGGGTTTGAATGTTACAAGCCTTTGACAGTATTCCAAAATATACCAGTCTGTCAGTTTCTCAGGCAACAGTTTAGTTTGCGCAGAGAATCTAACTTTTGACTCCACCTAGCTTACTCGTAGACAGTGCACCTGCTGGTTACAATGAACACCTATCCAATCCGGCCTTTCCGGCCAGAGCCCACGCACAGGCAAGCAAGGCCCCTGTCTCATGCAAGTTTAGAGCAGCATGCTCATATGCTTGTCACTCTTCACCTCCACGTAGGATGAGGCGAGGACTGAGACTCACTGGTCAGTGGCTTTCTGGTTCAAGCAGAGCTCTAACTACACAGTGGCACAGACACAGCTTCTGGGCACTTCTTGTTAAAACATAATGTTATCAATTTCTGACAGGACGTTTAGCCTTGAGCACCAACCTAAGGCTAATAAGGACCTCAACTGCTTCTGGAGTAACAAGGGTCATGCTGCCAGCCCAGCTTCCTTCCCATATCCATTTAGACAGGAAAAGGCCTCAGCTTTAAAACTACAATTTCTTAGCTTTTAAGTCATTTAACATTTTCTATCATATTAAATTAGTAACACAAACATTATCATTTATCCGCGGAGTTCTACCCTAGTTACCTAGAGCTTATATACATGGTTTTTATTTCCAATCTGTAAGAAAAAAATTCTAATTTATGTTTGGTAACAGAGCATTAAAAAAAAGTACTATATACACATAGCATACACACATATATATATACAAACTCACTTCAAAAAGAAGCCCACACTTTAGCCAAAGACTAAGCCTGCATAGATTTTAAAAAATTATGAATACAGTTGTTTAAAAGAGAATGGTGAATAAAAGTTATAGAATGGATATGAAGAGAGAGCTTTTCCAAACTTTTATTTGTGCACATTCAATTTAAAAAGGTAACTTTTACAGGTTCTTTGGTGCCCATATTCAGCATACAAAAATGTAAAAGACTATTCACAAATAAAACACATTAGCTCAAACTGGAAAAATAATGACAACAATAAAACAATTTAAGGTAGTGCACACTGTGACAGCTCTGCCTGTGGGGACATGAAAATCACTGCGAAAATAAATAGAATGTCCTTTTGTAAAAGCAGCAATGTCATGTCTTGTAAACTTCCTTTTTATATTACAGCAAAGTTTGAAGTAAAACCCCAAGGGACTGAGCGTACACGGCAGCCGCGGGCGCGAGTCTGCTCCTCAGTCCCCGTTGGTCCAGTTTTCCTTGTGTTTTGAGTCCGATGTGCAGCAGGTTTCAAAAGGTGCTCAGTTAGAGACTCCGACCAACAAAGCGTGAGTTATAAAATTTCTTTCCTGCTTTCAAACACAAATGGGTAGATCTGCTCCACGGCCGTGGCCACAGCCTTTACGTTGGGCCCTGGAACAAGCAGGACGAGGGAGGGTTGAGGGGTGTCCCCGACTTCCTACACTCACAGTCACAACCCGACCCCAGAGAACACGCTTATTTTTCTAGACAGCTAAAACACAAAGTTATGTGCTTTTGCTTTTTGGCACTGGCATGAAAAACTGCTCTGCTGCAGTGGACAAACGGCACTGCAGCCAGAACAGGAAGAAAGACAAATGGATGGGATAGTTGCCGTCCTTCAGTCACTATCATCAGATTAGACTCACTCCAGCTGAGGGCCACAGGCCATGGAGGTGGCCGCCGACGCTCAGGGCTTATCTAGTCAGCAGGTTATGGGGAGCATCAGGGGACAGGGTGATGGATGTAGTAAATAGTCCACGGGATTCTCCACCAGTTAATCCAGTAAAGGACAGTTTCTTAAATTTGTGAATAAAATTATTCCACTAATTACCTTGTGAAAAGTCAGGAAAACTTGGGTATCCACTGACTGATAAGCTCCACTGGTAATGTACATATTCTGTTCCGATCCGTTCCTTTCTGGCTCACCCCACCCACTATTTGTTCCAATGCTCTCAAGGACTGCACACTTCACAGGACATTGCACATGTGTGTGGACATGGCATAGTAATTAACCACGCCAACTATCTTCAGTTGGTTATGCTGTTTAACCAGTCATCTAATCAAATTAATAATTATACTTAATGTATAGTAATTAATCAGGTCAATTTTCTGTAGTTTGTTATACTCCAGGGGCAGGTGGGATGTTAAGGCAGAGTTTCACAATTATCTGTCTGTCTGAGTGTTGGGACTAAAGGCAGGAATAGGACACCCAGCATTTGCACATTTCCTCAGGTAGGCACTGTGTTGTTCTATATTTAACTATACACTGGGGCGGCTCAGAAGTTTTAGAAGCATCTAAAATCAGACAACAATTAGACTGCTCTTCATTTCCCCATCTTAAGAGTCAGGCAGGAGCCTGGCAATTGGCATTGAAATGCCCCAGGAAGATGAGAAAACGCATGGCATGGATTAACTGCAGTTCATATGTTGAGCAGTCATTCTCTTAAGAATTAAAAAAAGGCTGGAGAGATGGCTCAGAGGTGAAGAGCACTGGCTGTTCTTCCAGAGGTCCTGTGTTCAATTCCCAGCAACCACACGGTGGCTCACAACCATCTAGAATGAGATCTGGTGTCCTCTTCTGGTGAGCAGGCTCACGGGTAGGCAGAGCACTGCATACATAGTAAGAAAATCTTTTAAAAAACAAAATCTAGGAGGATGAGGGGATCTATGCTAGCTCATTCTTGTCTTTGGTCCTGCAGCTAAGCCTCCTGGACATGCATCCTAGTGAAGGCACCAGCCCCATCCAACTAAAGACTCACAAGAGAGAACAGAACACACAGGAGACAGTGATACTGGAATATTTACCTCCTGAGCTCATAAAATGGGTTTCTCCTAAGTAACTAAAATGCAGTATAGCATACATTAAAAAAACCCCTACGCTTACAGACTATCTTTACTCAGATGTGTACAACACAGTTATGCTCCAGGTACAATGACTATGGTACAAGAAGTAAATGCAGCCATGTGGGCACCACCCACAGTGTCAGTCAGACACATACAACAGTGTATATGCAAAACTGAGCCACAGTGCCCAAAGTCAGCAGGCTGACTTCCTGTGAGGGCACAGGAGACACCTAGGCACTGTTCTTACCCATGAGTCACAGGGTGGGTGTCATGGATTACCTGTCACTGTGATGCTTCCTGTTGAGAATATCTGTAGCGTAGCTCTCAGGGACTTTATCCGATAGCACACGGCAGGATGGAGCTCAGGTTCATAGCTATATAAAAACAGTTGTTTCATTATCGATATGCGTGGCAGTTTCATGGTTTGATGCCATCTTGACTCTGTGCAGACCTACCTGGCGTGAGGTCTGTTGTTCTTGGTGAATTCTGGCAGACGGATTTCAAAGGGCATGTTACAAACCGCCAAAACATTCACAACCTTAAAGTCTGTAAAAATTACCTGTGGGAGAGAAGTAAACCTCCATAAATTATTTTGAAGCACATACAGAACATGTTCTTTATGGCAATTCACACTAATTAGAAGCCCTCCATAGCATCAGTGTAAAGTGGTGCTTGTATAACGGAAACTGTATATGCCGTCTTTAGATATTATGTATAATTCAATCTTAATATTGAAACTGAGAAAAGAGCAGGAAAAGGAAAGGAGTTACAGGAGCTCAAGAGAGGCAGGATGGAAAAGCTGTCACTTAAAGTCAACGCAGAGGTGTTTCTGTGGTCCTCAACACCGGTAAGCTTATGCTAGAGAAAGAAGCTTAAAGGCTGCAAGTAATATGTTCTTAACATTAACAGCTGCTTCTACTAACATCTGACATTATTTTTCTAAGCATTCCTCCTTTCTCCTTTTCATGGCCCACCCCCTCCCCGTGTGTGTTTGTGTCTGTCTGTGGCGCTGGGGATTACACTCAAGAGTCTTACACATTCCAGGCAAGTCTCTACCACTGCTATATATACACGGGTATACTGTGCTGTATACACACATATACAGCCAGTTAAACACTCCTCCCTAAACCACAGTTGTAGGTGATAACCACCCTGCCACCTGGCGTCTACACTAAGCAGTAAAGAGCTGGAAATACCACAGCAACACCTCAGAGCTTCCTCTGCCACATCCTCATGCACTGTGGTCCCCGCTCCGCAACAGCAGGCCACTTCCGTCTGCTTCTACAGCCCTCCCCAAGAACACCTCAGCAAGGGCACCTCATCTCTTGCTTTTACTCACTCATTGAACAGGACCTACTAAAGCCACTGTAAGAAGTAATTTTATTTACACTTTTGACAGTAACAAAATATTTGAAATTAACAGCTCAGCAACTGATGTCATTGCACACGAGAGGGTGCCACCCACCAAGTTGGCATCAATAGGACTCTACAGTTCTCCAACCATCCTGACCAGGTCAAATCAATCAATCAAAAGACACTGATGAATATGTGTGTGTGCAGTAGAGGGAGGTAGTAAAACCTGAGTTCAAGTTAATGCATTAGCTTGTAAGGAAACAAAGTCTCCATGGGAAAACAATTTAGGGAAAAACCAAGAACTTCCATAAAGCCATACTTTGTTACCAAGTTTTCACACTGAAGAGCAGTATAAAGAAATGTAGAAAAACTCAGGGAGGCAGAGGCAGGTGGATCTCTGAGTTTGAGGTTAGCCTGGTTTACAAAGTGAGTCCAGGTTAGCCAAGGCAACATGGAGAAACCCTGTCTTGAAAAAGAAAGAAAACCTAGAAAAAGTTTGGCAGAAGTGTTTTTGTGACTTTTTAGTCTATTAAAGTTTTTCAACTTTAAAAATTAAATCTTTGAACATGTGCAGTATGCATATTTTTGGAAAATGTTACCTGAAAACCTAGTTTCTGCAGACTTCGGGCTAAACGCCTGGCACCAAATTTAGCTTCTTCTTCACTATAGTTGAAGGAAAAAAGAAAAAAAAAAAAGCCGATCAGTGGCACAGAAATGCATCCTGTAAGAAGCATGCGGATGAGCTGCGCCTAGGACTCCAAGTCCAGGAAAGCTCACTTGTCACGGGAAGGAAGTGAAGGGACCACCGCTCAGCCAGGCAGCACTCACCTTGTTGCTCCAGTGCAAATAATTTTTCCTGAGGACCAAATTGTAGCTGTAATTCTAGGTTTTCTAAGCTTCATTAATACTTTCTGGGGGGAAAAAAAAAAGGAATTATCTAGTAAGCACTAATCTCCACAGACAGCTCTGTCCTATGTGTCCACGCTAATGCCCACATGCAATGCCATGCTCATGCAGGGTTAGAGTAAATAGCCACTAAGTTGCCACCTTAAAATCGAGTTCAACTGAACACAGTGACGTCTGAAGACCTAAGAACAAGGTCTGTACACACTTCACACCTCTTCCTGCTCAGTGCCTCCCTTGCTCGACCGTATGAACAAAAACTACAACACAATTCAGTCTGAGGAAGACTTAAAATCTGCCAAAGGTCAAGATGACATCTGAACTAAAATATGCTCTAAAATTTCAGACAGCTGAGAAGCAGTAAGATGAAATCATCCTACATTTAATTATTACTCTCCCACCTCATGATCTGCTTTTCTGAGTGGGGTTATGGGGTCGTCTTTTCAGGGAGCCTAGGCTGGCCAACAATGCATGACCCTACAGCCTGTATGAGGACTACAGACACGGGCTCTCTAGTACCTGGCTTGCTGTGTCGTCTTTATTTGTTAATGGAAGATGGTATTGCTGACACATTCAAAAGTCTTAGTTGGCCAATGAGATTTTTTTTTTTTAGTTGAATTTAATTCATTCTTGCATGTGTATGTGCAGGCATCAGTCCTTGCTTCCACTGAGATAGTCTCTCCTGTTGCTCACTGGCCAGCTGGCCCATCACTCCCTGGGTTCCACCTCTGTCTCCCAACAGGAGAACAACACGCACTGCTGCACCTGGCTTCCACATGGGCTCTGGGCACCCAGCGCATCAAGTTTGTGCAGTAGTGACGTCTGACTCCCACGTTAACGCCTGCGCACACTCACTGCCCCCTGAGCTGTCTCCTGACTCCCACGTTAACACCTGCACACACTCACAGAATAGTGCGGGTTTCCTAAGGCAAAGGCTTCTAAGTGCATCGCGTACTCTTACCGTAGTCATCATCTGCCTTCCTTTCTCCTGCTCCCACTTCAAACTGGCTCCTTTGTTTTCCTAGTCGGCCTTCTGCTGGGCTATGTATGTATATCTGCACATATGTGATGTTTGTGTGGTTTACCTATTGGATTATCTAGCATTTTCTATCCACAAATTAGAGAAAGTATGTGACATCTGCTTTGCTGAGTCTGGCCTATCTTACTTAGTAGGATGATGACCTTCCCTGCATCTCTTCTCCAGAAACAACATACCACACCCGTGCCAGCTGTGGTGGTTTAAGTGAGAATGGCCTCCAGAGGCGCATGTGTTTCAGTTGGTGGGACTGCTTGGGAAGGATTAGGAGGTGTGGCCTTGCTGGAGGAGGTGTGTCAGTGGGGGCCGGCTTTGAGGTTTCAAAAGCCCACACCACTCCAAGTGTCAGTGTCTCCATGACCCTGACTCTGCCTCGTGCCTGTGGATCCAGAGGTGGTGAGCTCTCGGCTCCTGCTCCAGCCCCTGCCTGCCTGCATTAGCTGCTGGCATGGCTCCTACCATAACCTCCTGAAGCTATAGGCCCACAGTAAAACTGTGTCTTCCATAGTTTATGTAGCCATAGAAAGTTAACTAAAACACCAATTCCCTGCTAGTCTCATTTCTTTATGGGAGCCATCTGGGTTAGGACAAGATGGAATCCTGTTGTACTTTTATTTTGCATTTCCCACAGTTCTAATGTTTACTGGCTACATTTTTCAACATGTACTTATCAAAGCCAAATGCACACCCACTGTCATTATAAAGCTGAACTCAAAACACTAATGCTTTTTAATGTAATAGGTTTGACAAAACATAAAATATTAAATCTAGATTAAAATATGAATCACATTTTTAGTAATTTACTATTAAGTATATCTTGGGGCTTGTACTAGGCTTATACTCCAAGACTCAAAGGGAGTGAGAGTTACCTCTAGTGCCAGCCACCTCCATAAGAAGGGTGTCCAGCTGCATCAATCACAACTAGTGTAGCACAGTGCTCACAACCGATCTGTACAATACACAGAGGAGTGCTCAAAGCAGTCAGACTAGGTTATACAGTACAAATACTTACTCCAACATCGCGCTTATAAATGACATTTGCTCCCTCCAAAGCAATCTTCCTTAAGTTCAAATGGCATCTTGTTCTAAAAACACAGACTACATTTGTAATTAAAATGTCCAATGCAACATCACTGTCTGCATCCATTGGGGTAGTTTAAAAACCGTTTCCCACCACGAAGATCACATCCTGGGAAATAAAACAAAATAAAGTCACTGAATTTGTATGTTCTGCTAATTTGTTTTTCACAAAGAATCTTAAAATATAAGAAACATATCATGTCTCTTTTCATCACTAAATAATTGTCAAGCCTAAAAGTCAGTGACTTTTACATGAAAGATCAGCCCCCATGCTCCAGGTACGCCATAGTTAGAGAAGCCAAGCACATCACACTCGGGGATGGACGTGGTGGGCCCAATGTCCTTGCAGGCACAACAGTCTTACATAAGGACTCAGCTATATGACTGGCAGGCAACGCACCCTATGCCGATAATCCCTGCACTTAGGAGACTAAGGCAGGACTGCCCCAAGTTTAGGGCCAGTCTGGGCTATATAGCATGATCCTGTCTCAGAAAATTAAAGAATTCTAACATCTGTATACAAACATATAGTATTCAATTCTATGTCCCAACCATACCTTAACCTCACTGTATTTTTTGGTTACATTTTTGGACCTCAGTCTTTTATTTTCAGTTCCATGTGTACATTGGGGGCTCCCCTTGATCCGTTACTTAGGGTTAATGTATCCACATTTGTAAGCAGAATTTTAATGGTTATAATTACAGCATTCCCTTTTTGTACTGTTCTATCTGACTTGATTATCAAGGTTATGCCAGTCTCAGAAAAATTAGGGTAATTCTTTTATTGTTTTAAAATCTCTGGAAAACAATATAACAGAGCTTACTTTTAATAAATGTTTTAGGACAACTGATGTCTTCTGTAGTTGTACTAAATCACAATTTCCAAATCTTCTAATTTTTAGTTTACAGGGCATAACATTTTCCTGGTGTCTTACTGCTCCATGTAAGCCTCAGCCACAGCACTGTCCCCCCATCCTCACTCTGGTGCCACTCACTGTGCCTTTTGTCCCTCTTATCTTGCAGAAAGGTCTTCCTATTTTTGTTTCAGGGTTACTCTATTGGGTGTATGTTTTCATGGCCTGTCAGTTCCAGTAACGTTTAAAATTCTGCTAGTTTTTCTTGGGTGAACTACTTGAAGTTTACAATTTTATAAACACGCTTTGAAAACTTTACTAGTTAGTAACTGAGGCAGTGCTGACTGAAAGAACGTGATAGCACTGATCACAGCAAGCAGCTAACAGTGCTGGCTATGGTACAAACAAACCAGTATTTTCTTATAATTTGATAGCGTAACACTCTCTCTACAGGAGATACTGTGGTAGTGGGATGCCAACATCTAAACCATGCACACACTCATGGAAATGCTGTAGCCACTGAACTAAGCAAAGAACAAGATTATGCATAGAGACCGGTTATAAGAGACATGCTGCTGCCCATCTAAGGGACTGGCTTAAAAAGCATCACGTGTACTTGAAGTATACTTTTATTGTTTATATATGAAATATACTTTTATAGTTTATATATACATACATATGTCTGTATATGTATATATGTGTGTATATATATACACATACAGATATATATATATGTGTGTGTGCCACACGTCTGCAGGAGTTCTCAAAGGACAGAAGAGGCATCAAATACTTTGGACCATGGTTGTGAGCCACTATGTGGTGCTAGATCTGAACTCAGGTCCTCTGCAAGAGCAGCAGAGGGCTTAATCAAGGAGCCTTCTCTGGAGGCTCAGGATACACTTTTATGAAGAGTATAAAATACAAAGCTTACATTGATGTTCATGCTGTTTGTCGGTGATACAGTTATGTAGAGACGGTATAATGGTTAAGCATACTTCTGCTCTTGCTGAGGGCACAGGTTCAGTTCCCAGTACCCATATCAGGAGGCTCACAAACACCAGCAACTCCAGGGGAAATCAATGGCTCTGGCCTCTGTGGTCACTTACACGCATGTACATTTAATTAATATGGAAGCCTAGTGAGTTTATTTTGGTTTGTATATCTAAATATACATTTAAATATATATATATATATTATATACCTGTCAAAATGTTAACTTCTCTATTCAGACAACTAGCACATTATAGTGATTTTTTTTTTTCTTCCTTTTTGGTAGAATCTGGGTTTCCTTTCTGTTTTCTGAGCCAGGCTTTTACTTAGCCTACCTAGGCTAGCCTCAAACTCTATGAGGATGAGGATGGACTTGTAATTTACCAAATGAGCCACATCCCAGCCTGAACCTGAAATCTTAAATCAACAAAACTGTCAGATTTACTGTTGAAATAGTATTGACAACTTGCGTACTCTTTGTCTCATTTTTCAAGTAAATGCATTGTCTGAGTATAATTTGTCAGATATCTCCAAATAAAATGTTTAAAATCACAGCTGTCTTGTTTTCCTGAAATGCCATGCTCCCAGAACTCTATAAAGTGCACCGTGGAAGCCTGACACCCCCCCCCACCCCCACCAACCGCCCGCCCCCGGCGCCCCCCCCCCCCCCCCCCCCCCCCCCCGCACAGTGACTGACTATGTGGACACAGTTCCTATATTTAGGCCTCTGGCTTTCCAGGCCAGTGGTTGGTGTTTACTGCAAAGCCATTACTTCAGCAGCTGCAACCTGGAAAACACTGCCACCTCCCGGCTCTGAAGACAAACTTCATCAAAAGCAACCACACCACATTTTCCACACGAGGTTTAAACTGAGAGGTCATAAAAAACAAAGCAAAAATAACCTTAACATCCAATAGAGGGCCAAAAATGCTAGCTAAATCAATCTGCTTTCACACAATGGAAGTCTTGCTACTCTATGAGAACGGGGTTGCAGCTGCGGATGTTGGACGGGCCTCAAAGGCTTGACCACAAAGTTAGATCCATAATTCGAGAAGTGACCAAAGGGGTAAGACTGGAAACAGACCAGTTTACAACACACACAGGCCGACTCTTGCAGTCCCAAGAGATCCCTCTTTCCTAGACA
The DNA here is from genome assembly GCA_907169655.1 of Acomys percivali. NCBI lineage: Eukaryota > Metazoa > Chordata > Mammalia > Rodentia > Muridae > Acomys > Acomys percivali. Next base: position 77,492,236 of record OU015750.1, read on the forward strand.
TCAGACAAATCAACGCAGTTCCAAACTAACAGTTTCTTCTTTCAGGAGCTTCCCAATAGTAGATGGGGGCACAGACACTTTCTTTCCAGCAGTAGATGGGGCACAGACACTTTGCACCGTGATCCCATCACACTACCCCACAGTCAACAGTCACTGAAAACTAGGAACAATCTTATTTTGCCTTTTAGAAGAAGAATGCTCTTTCCCATTTCTGACAAGTAGCATAAACTACACAAGAGCGCTTTGCCACGGTGTTTGCATCAGCTTTGTGGCACTCATTTGTCACCTAACTTTCTACAAGTCTTTAGTTTGTCCTCTGTAAACTGGTGACAACACACGTACTGTCATCAAGAACATAGCAAGGAGCAGGCCCCACAGCTGTAGGTGGATTTACAGCTAAGTATGGTAACTGAACAGCACTGAGTGAGTGGACAGGAAACACAACAGCAACAGATGGAAAGAACCAGATCCTAACAGGTCTGGCAGGGGTCAGCACCTGAGCAGTAAAAGGTTTACTGGAGCTCAGCCATGCTCATGTTTCCATAGCGACGGCGGCACAGGTGGATGGCTGAGCAGCACCTGCAGGCCTACACCATTTATTATGTGCCTCTAAAAACGTTTGATTCCTTGGCCAATCCACTAAGGTATGCAAATAAAATATTTAACGCTGAAAACCACAAATCCCACTTTTAAAACTAAAGTTAACAAAAAGTATCCACATAACAATCTTTGACTGGACTCAGCTAACAGAGTCTGTGTCAGAAGGAAGGGCAGCATCAGTGGTCTGTGCAGATGTAACCCGGCCTGAGGGGTATCAGGGAATGACTGAATTTGTTAGGTCAGACAGCAGAGCGCTTATCCTGACACTCACGTTAGTCCTCAGATATTTTCACAAGTGCTCAGGAAAGAATGCTGTGTGTGATCGACTTTAGCATATAGGAGTTCTTCCCTATCAGAACCTGTAGCACACTTGTTGGGGTCCAGGTAGGTGGCTGACACGTCAGAGATCTTGCCACACAAATCTGTACAATTTATTCAGAGGAGAGTGTCTTATGGGAAAAGATGGAGGCATGATATAGACAAAATTGGGAATTATACACTAAATTTCTATCTTAGAGCCTAGATTTTCTCAAGGCTAAACTTCTTATACTCCCTGTACCCAACCTTCCTGCTAATGGCAGCAGAGGGATAATGACAGATCACTACCGGGCCACAGCACGGCGGCCCACGTGACCTGGAAGCCTTCAGCCTGTCTGGCAAGTGACATCCTCTCGGGCAGATAGTTCCAGAGCTTATCTGTCTCCCAGGTTTCAGTCCTCAGGGCTATACTTTTCTCTTTTTCCAAGTACACAAGAAAAGAATTCCTAGTAATGCCTGGACTCACGCAAGGAACCAAGAGGGAAGGAGATGTCACGTGTTACAGAAAACAGAAACTGCTGAAGCAAGCACACCACATTGAAAACTACCACTCCGTACACACACACCTGCCTACTACCTTTACTACTCACTCTAATATAAACCCTTCTGCCTGGAGCCTCAGCCACTGGAAGGCTGAGACAAGAAAGAGCACTGCAGGTTCAAGGCTAACCCGGGCTACACAAAGCAAGACCGTCCTCACAAACAAAACAAAACACAACAAACAGCGGAAGACTGGAAAATAGGTGGCACTCATAAAAAATAACTTGCATTAAAATGACTATCATGACTTCTTTTTGTTAACTTACTCTACAGAGAAGGCCAGAGAGATGGCTCAGTGGGTAAAGGGTCTTGCTGCCCCAAGTCTGACAACCTGAGTTCCAGTCCTGTGACTCACATGCTAAAACAACAACAACAAAAATACAAAAAACAAAACCCTCCAACAAGTTGTCTTCTGCTGATCTCCACACACTTGATGTAGCCGTGTGAACATATATAGACATACATAAATATAAACGAAAACAAATTAAATGTAATAAAAATTCTACAGAGAGCCAGAAAGACTTATTAAAAATAATTCTTGGGGCTGGAGAAATGGCTCAGGGGTTAAAAGGCCTGTCTGCTCTTCCAGAGGTCTTGAGTTCAATTCCCAGCACCCACATGGTGGCTCACAACCATCTATAATGTGATCTGATACCCTCTACTGGTGTGTAGGTGTACATGCAGATAGAGCTTTCATATATACATAAATAAATAAATTTTAAAAAATAAAAATAATTCTCTGGATTTTGGCAACTATCTATTGAACACACACAAAGTGACGTATAAATAAGCGTATTTAATGCTTCAGTTAAGGCTACCTCTAGGTAAAGGCGCCTAGTTTAAATGCTGCTCACTTTCTGAGTGCAACCTTGGAATGGCAGGCAGCCTCCCCGCTGGGTTGCATGGCTGACTGGGAGTGGCGGCTTGCTGCCGCTGCCCATGCTAGAACCACTGCTAGCCAGGGAGAGAAATCCAAACTCTTAAGTATACTTTCTACAGAATACAGTTTTTATACCTTCATAAACTGAACCACAGTAGACCAGGAGCCACCACATTTTACTACATACAAACTTAACCTTGGGGGCCCAGCCTAACGATATACCAGCTCCTTACTATGCACAGGTGGCATTTACTTTAGATCTGTTCCTCTGTGACAGCCACTCTCAGGTGTCCCTGGGTGGGCTCTAGCATCACCTAGAAGATGAGCCCCAATGAGCGGGTAACCTTCATTAGGTTAACCAAAGTAGGAAGAAGACCCGCCCACTGTGGGTGGGCGGCGGCAACACTTCCAGGCTGGACCCTGGACTCCCCGTACAGGAGAAAGGAAGCATGTACAAGCATTCTTCATTCTCTCATCTTTGACTAAGGCTGTAATGTGACCAGCTGCCTGCGCTCCTGCACCTGTGTCTTCTGTACCATGGCAGGCAGACTGAAATCCTGAAATGTGAACCAAAATAAATCTTGTCGCACTTCAGTTGCTTTCAGGGTATTCTGTCACAGCAACAGCAAAGGGGACACATATTGTCTGTCTGTCCCCAGCTTTCTCTACGCATTTATGCATTTTCACCTCCTTTTGGGACAGAGTCCCCTACAGAGCCCTGGCTGTCCTGGAACTCATTTTGTAGACCAGGCTGGACTCAAACTCATAGAGATACTCCTGCCCCTAATTCCCAAGTGCTGGGATTAAAAGCTGGTGCCACCACACACTGCAATATGTGACTTTTAAGAAAGCATGTCATTTCTGGTTGCATATGAAACACTCATAATCACTGTTAAGTTTTCCTAGGCTGTTGAACTCATATACTCAGGTAAGCATAGTAAGCAAGGTGGTGACCATATACACTGCTATCTTATAAAGTCACCAGAGGACTCTGTAAACATCCGCTGACCGGGCTCTGTGGCTAAGAGCACAGAAGAACCACGCTCAATTCTCACACTCACATAGTGGGTCACAACTGTCTTTAACTCCAGGTCCAGGAGATCTGACACCCTCTTCTGACCTCCATGGACTCCAGGACACATGTGTGATGCACAGACATACACGCAGACAAAACACCCATACATGCAAAATAAAGCAATGATAATGATATCATTTACCACTTGAGATACAAAAAACTACTAATACCAAAGGAGTTGATTTTCCTGAGTATTAATGAGGGACAACTCTCTAAACACTGCTAACCAGTTGTACTTCTTTGAAGTTAACTGCTTTATTGGTTCAATTTTCTTGATCCAATAACGCTCTTATATATAAATATTAGCCAGCTTCATCGACTTCTGCTGAAGATGAGTTCACTGTACTTCAAATACGTGGCCAACATCTTGTTCTGCAGCTCAGCATCACGTTTATTTAATCAGTTCTGTAACAAATAACTAGAAATCTAAGCCTGAGCTCCACGCTAGGTACAGCACTTCAGCAGTGACTTGGTAAAAGGGAACACCAAGTACTCTCAACTCTGAAATAAGTTCGGATCATGAACTATTAGGACCTGAAGGGGCAGGACAGCATGGACCGTGGGAAGAACTACAGGGAGAAAACTGGAAAGGGAAGGGTGTGTCACATTGTATCATCTTTGCCTAGTAAGGGTTTTCCTATTCCGGTTGCGGTGGTGGGCTAGAAGCATGAGCATGGAGAAACATCATCATTGCCACTGTGATGGGGGGACCAGGCGGGAGTACAGCAGAGCAGTGTGGTTGACAAAGCAAAGCTCAAGAGATGGGATAAGCACCCTGTGATAGATACAGGGGGAGACATGGGGAAATGGAGGTGACTTTAGGTCTCCAGCTAAGACTATCACTTAGTGACACTGAAAGGAAGGCCAGATTGTACAGGAGAGGGAAATGGCTAACAACCTGTTTGCAATATTTTCAACTCCAAAACGCTGTGAGACATCCCAGAGGAGATACAGAATAAATAATTAACAAAGTGCCTATCTTTCAGGCAGTCTTGGCCTGAATTGAAAATGAAAATCTGCAAACTCTAATTGAAAAGAAAATGTAGCTGCAAAGTCTGGCAGCCAAGCCAAAGCCACAGTGTCCTTATTCTGAGTTCTGCCACCTCGTTATTGGACACACCTTGGTCATAGATACTTCCACGAGGTGAGGTCTGTGCTGTTTGTGTCTTCTTGGTAGACAGTAGGCTACTCAGAAACACGATCTCATTCTTTTTTCTGTATGCCGGCTTTGGCACAGTTCCCAAGGCACACTACACATTCAATAGAACACGCAGAGCTTAAGTGTTCTCTCAGGCACACACAGCCAGCCGCCTGAGGCCTCAGCAGAACACTCAGTTAAAGCAACCTCTTAGGAGCCATGTGACGGGAAGAGACTGGACAGGTGCCTCAGTGCCCTCATGTGTAAAACACGGCACACAACCTACCGGGTAACTCAGACATGAAATGAACTTCCATCTTAATGCTTGGCACTGCACTAGCACACACTAAGTGTGCAGATTTAGCTATTCTTACTGTTACTATTATTACCTCCTTTCTTCCTCTTCCATGAGCAGAGAAATGTTCAAAAATGGAAAGGGTTTCTGTGATTCATTATAGTCCTCAAGCTTTGGAACACAAAAACACTTACTTCACATGTCTTCCAGCTTAAAAGCAAGAAGTAAAATAAAGCATACAATTTGATGTGTCTGATCAATAAAATTAGTATGGCAGGGACCTGGATTTAGCCACAGATTTAAAAATAACCCCAGCCTTAAAGAGGGCTATTTTAAATGAAAACACATGGTGTCCACTGACTCTGGGACAGTCTAGGTCTGGATTGGCAAATGAAACGGTTGGTCCAGGAGCAGGTGTGTGGGGAAGCTGGGCAGGACAGTCAAAGACTGACCACACACTACAAATTACAAAATAATTATTTTGCTGAATTTTATCTAGGTCCCTACAGAAGCCAGAAAACTATATACACTACAGGCCCAAACATTCACTTTGAAACTTTAGCTGAGTGCTCACTTCCTTGAAGGTCCCGGCTCTCTGAAGTGTGCCCTCCACGTCCCTATCTCCACTGTTTATAGACTACTGCTTGAATCACTGAGAAGGGCTGGGGTAATTCATGCCTGTGATTCCAGGAACCAGAAGGCTGAAGCCAGAGGGTTGCTTGGAGTTGAAGCTAGCCTGGGCTACAAGGTGAGTTCCAGGTCACCCAGGGTTAGAGTGAGAGGTTTCCTTACTGAAGTCTAAGGCAGCCCTGAGTCGTTAAATTAACAGCTTTAGCAGCTGAGGGTGCCCTAAACCTATGGAAAGATGGAGCTCTCTGTGTGCTGAGGAGGCTGTTGTTTTCTTCTTGTTTAAAAAATGTCGTAAAACTTAGTCTCCCTAAAGCTTTCTGGGCATCAGCTTTGATCTGTGAACTTTACGGCTGGCTTAATCTCACATTTCCACCTACCTACTATGGCCGTCCCACACAACACTCTAGTGTGCCGCTTCCAGATTAGTGTACAGGTGGACTCACCATCCACTCACCTCAGCTAAAAAGTCTGCATCTTAGACACGTTCGCTCATGTGTGTTATCCCAGCATTCTGAAGGCTGAGGCAGGGACACTGTCACTGGTTTAAGGCTAGCTTGAGCTATATACAGAGTTCCAGGTTAGCCTGGGCTCAAGTGAAACCCTGGCTGAAACTCACACTCCACCCCACAGAGCTTCAGAACCTCCTGATCTATCATTTTATCTTATGCTCAGTTAACTTCAAATCTGTGTCCAAAGCAGCACATTTATTTTCGGCTTCTTTGCACGTCATTACGGCAAGGCATCCTACTAGCCCTTCCCTCTGTTTCAGTCTCCAACATCTAGCCAGCTACCAAACAACCACCAGAATTATCTAATTGTGCCATGTTCCTACTTAAAACAAGCAAACCAAGAAAAGAAAAGGAAAAAAAAAAAATAACCCCTTGACTCTCTTAGACAAACAAAATAGGATCCAACCTGCTTGGCTTGGAATGCTGTATAACTGCCACCTCCACTTCTCCTTTCACACACGAGTCTCCTGAAAGCACAACCTTCCGCACTCTACTCTACAGCATGCTGCTGCAGGCGATGGCAGACCCCCTCCTCTCTGCCGGTCCCCACTGCTTCTATTGACAAGCTCTTACCCTAACTGCACATTAGGATGTAGCTGTGGGTGGACAGGGGCGGAACCTCTTAGCTCTTGCAATCTGGTGGTAAAAGCAGACACAAATGGCCAGTAATGCAATGATGAGACGTTATGCCCTAGGAAATAAACAAGGTGCTGAGAGACTTCAGGAGGACGATTCAGGTCATTGCAACTCCCCCTAGAAATGACACAGGATCGTAAGGAGCCGGGAAGAGACCCCAGCACAGCACTCAGCAAACGAAGGGACCTGCCTGCATTCTGTCTACTAAACAGAGACACCAATGCTCTGACAAACAGCTCGATGTAAATGTCTTTAGATCTTGAATCGGTAACTTGGTTGCTGAGTTAAACGAATACTTTTAGAACAAATCAAAAAACTGAAGGCCTGGAGGAAAGTGGAAAGAACAGATTTTATTCAAGGCAGAGTAAGTATCATAGAAATTAAGATTTAGACTTATTTAAATAACAAGAGGCATATATTCTAATTTATCTGTAGCACTGTTTACAGCATTTTCCTTCTCCCCCAAACTACCCCTATTCTTTATGTCACGGGAGGACCCTAAGTCACGTAATGCTTACAGCTATTTGATGAAAAAGGTGATCACAGAACGGCTGACCTGTCGAGTCTCTCTCAGATAATGTTCCTATTCCTTTATTTACAAAAGGAGGCCAAAAAAACCAACACAAGACAAACCAAGAACACAGTTTCAAAGTTAGGCATGGTGGCCCTCAAGTGCAACCTCAGGAACTGGGGAGCCAGTGGGTTAGCCAGCAACACAAAGCAAGATCCCACCTCACCTCAGGACAGACCAGCACACTGACAGACACACATGCTGGCTTCACAACCTGATGCTCTAATTTTAACAAGCGAAAAATCCCAAAGCTAAGATAGAGATGCACATTTTTAACACAAACACAACTAAATGCTCACTTGCCACTTGTTTCTCAGAGCTATGTTGAGGCACACCCAGGCTGTGTGGTACAGCCGTGTCCAAGTGTGATTCTTACCTTGCATTTTAGTCACAATGGTGACTATTTGTGAATCAACATACCTAAACATAGAAAAGGAACAGGAAAAACACCAGGGACAGGAAATTCCGATGCCATTATAATAACACCACATCGTGCATGTGGTCCCTCATGAGCAGACCCTCATTAGAAAGCAGAGAAAACTGCCCAAGTAGGTCTGCACTGCAGGGCATTTTTAAGCTACTGCCAAGCTTTAATCTGCCATATTCTAACTCATGCTAGCAATATGTGCTAAGAAGGCTAGAGAATTACTCACATGGACTTTTTTGTTTGCTTTTTTTTTTTTTTTTTGAACACTTGTTCTCATGTAGCTCAACATGACCCTCCCCCCCCCCACTGTGCAGGTGAGGATGACCTCATACTCCTAACCCTCCTGCCTCTACCTCCGGAGTGCCATGATTACAGGCATGAACTCTCATGCCTGGTTCATCCAGTACTTTTTTAATCTGCTATGCCATGTCAGATCTTTCCTTGAACTACCACAAGACCACAGGACAGACAGTACCTTTCAGAGTAACACACCATGTCACTGATTGTCTATAAACCAGGGGGACCACTTCAGCATGGCTGTGCTTCCCTCATCTCCTGAAGCGTGACCAGCCACAATCAAGTCGGGGTGCGCAGGATTGCTTCACCAAGCTGTCAGAACAACAGCTGAGGGGATGCACAAGACACCCAACAGTCCAAAGCACATGAGGGAAACTGCTCTGTGAAAGTGTCTGGCAAGTAAGAGGGGACGGGGGAGTCGTGCTCCACAAAAGCTCCAGGTTCACTGTGAGGCTCAGCTCTGCACCCTGGGCCATAGATGAGCGAGCTTCCTCTTTTCCTATCTGCACAGCAACATCTACCCTCAAATACAATGGTGGAAAACACACTGGGAAGACACACAGCCATGTATCAGAGCTGTCTCCAAACAGGCAAGCTTCGCTGTGAAAAGCAATAGTGGCATATTGGAGTGGGTCAGAGTCAATGTCTCACACCACCTGCCCCTCCTTTCCTTCGGAGACAGGGTCTCAATATGTAGCCCTGGACAGCCTGGAACTTACTACACAGACGAGGCTGGCCTCAGACTCTGAGACCCACCTGCCTCCATCTCAGCCACCTAGGCTCAGGACCTGATCTCTTAAAACTATTCCAACACTGTCTCCAGAGCACCTGAACTTAAGAGGCTGTAAACACACACGGTTAGAGGAGAGGGAAGCGGAAATGCCAGTCATTTCTCCTCATGCCCTCTCTCTTGTTGTTTTTTTTTTTTTTTTTTTTTTAAAAGATCTGGGATCTCTGTGGCTATGAAAAGGGGGTTAACACAATTTGGTCAATACAGGACGGATTCTGACTATTCTAGCTGCTCAACTAAATCAACCAGGAAAACAAAAGTCTTATCTCTGAATACAAACACACTTGCTAATCTCATATGTAAAATGTAACAGAAACTTGAAAAAAAAAAAAAACTTACCAAACTTTATCTCTACATTTGAAAGCATCATACACCTTGCTTTTTGTTAGTGGTGTGTGTGTGTGTGTGTGTGTGTGTGTGTGTGTGTGTGTGTGTACTGGGGGATGGAGTCCTGAGGCCTCACACTTCAGGCAGTAGGTTCCACTGAGCTGAATCTTCAGCTAATATACATTAAAGGATGGTATTACAAGAAGAAAATCGTTCTGATACAGGGTCTTGCTCTGACTGGTCTAGAACAGCAGTGATCCTGTTTCAGCCTTCTGGGTAATAGGCACACTCCACCAGGCTCAGCAAAGTTGAGGGTTTTTTTTGTTTTTTGTTTTGCTTTGCTTTGTTTTGTTTTTTGCATTTTCAAATGTTCAATTAAACTGAAAAACTTGGACAGAACTTTAAGTTTGCTATCTTGATAGTTAACTCTAACTATCAAATTACTTCCCTGATTAGGTAGTCTCAATATCTGGTTTGAGCCTTACCACAATACAAGTTTTTTTCAGTTCTAGAGCCCATTTGTAATCAGTGGCACAGAGCAACAGCTTCAGCTACTTGTAAAATTCTAAAAGAGCTACTATTTGTTTTACAACAACCACAGTGACTTGGAAAACTCAAATTAAATGACTGATATGGGCACTAACACATTTCAAGTTTATCATCAATTAAGATATCCAAAGACTATCTCCCAAAGAAAGGCCAGCTCTGCCAAATGAACCCATGGAGTCTCCTCCTTTTACCCACAAGTACCACACAGTGAAGCAGTCTGGTCCACAGGGAACTGACCAGAGTTTCAATAGCTGTAACCAGGAGCCAGAGCAGGCTTTGTCGGCTTTCCTTTTCTAAGAAACATTGATGTCTGGCTTTACTTAGCCCATCTGCCATGATAACCAGATGCTCCTGTTACAATTACACATTTTAAAGACGTATCCCCCTACACTACAACCTAACAGCAAAGATGAGCTCACTGGCCTGGGATCAAAAGGAGCATAAATAACATAACAAAGGAAAGTAATCGAATGATCTGATGGCTCCTTTAACAAATTACGCAAGGACCACTGCTCACAGCACCTGCTCAACCTTTCCCAGTTCTCACACTGTGCCTCACAGCAACCTGCACGTAGCACAGATATTAACTCCGTATTGCAGACAGTGATGTCACACCATTAACAAAAAGCAGAGCCATGATGCTGAACACAAGCAGCTGCTAGGTTGGTATAGTCCAGACCTTTACTATACCAACTCTTAACACCAAGAAAATGTAAGCAATCCTGATCAAGCTACTGCCTAACAACTAAGAGCTTCTAGCTTAGGAATGGAAGGAAGGTTGACACCTTTGAACTAACAGTTCCCTTAGTGAGTGAACCAGCCCTCACCCATGCCAGTCTACATACAAGCTGTCTTCCCTGCCAGGCACCAATCAGTCCTAATCAGTCATGACAAAATGCTACCCTCAGCACACTAATTTCTAGTCTTTCTTTTTCTACTCTTGTGCACATGCAAATGGGTCCATGCCTGTGGGTGTGCCTGAGCATGAGCATACATGTGCTGCAGCACAGAGATCAGGACAACCTCGGATACGGGCCCTACCTTCTCCTTCCCCAAGGCAGGGTCTCTTTTGATTCGCTGCTGCTTATGGCAGGCTAGCTAGCCCATGGGCCTGGGGGATTCTTCAGGTTTGCAACCCTTCTAGCCGAAGATCATAAGGATTACAGACACACTACCTCAGCTGACTTGGTGAATTCTGGGGATCTGAACTCGGGCCCTCACACTTGCATGCCAAAAACTATACCCACTGAGCCATCGCCCTAGGCCTCAGCATTCTTTGAATGAGTGAATACTATATGGTTAAAATAAGCTACAGCCAAACTTTTATATTGCACGGGAGGGCGCAGAGTTTTAGCGTTCCAGTGACCCCAGTGAAAACATTTTGATATAATGTTTAAATATTAATAGATTCCCGGTAACAGGTTCCTTGCACAAGCCCAGCCACTTAAGACCAATAATCTTCTGTGTTTCCATTTAGTCACAAGTGAGGCCAGGTGAGCAGAATTTCTAAAGTGACAGGCGTGCTCACCACTAATGACATACTTCTGGAACCTGGCTTTTTCACAACCATAAAAACAACACACACTCCACATCCCTTCTAAAGAAAAGACAGAATGCACCATAATACGACAATCATGTTTGTTTAGATGTCCTGAAATACCCCAGGTCCAGCTCAACTTCTAGAAATCTCCCACTGAGACACCTCTGAGATGCAAGCCATCTCTACATGTACCATCCAGCTGAGGCCGTCAGCCACTCTTTGTCCTGCTCAGACAAAGCCCCAATCGTCTCTGATGTTCTGGGTGCTTATAACTTGCACAGAGAATGGGGAAAAAATTAGGTTTCAAGAAAGTTCTTTTCTGGGTTCCTGTCCCTAGCACTACAAAGGAAGGGAGGGGGAGGCTCTCCTTCATGCACTAGAAAAGCCCCAGCGTGCAATAAAATAAACATGTTATATCCAAGCTCCTCTTCAACACACACGGAGGATATGGACACAAAACATGACAGTGACTGCTAGGGCTGACCATCTAGGCGTGTCCGTCCGTCTGCAGTAGTACCAGGCAGGATGACATCTACACACCCACAATTACATATGGTACCTCTAAGTACGTAACACCACTATCTACAACTCAAGTCCACGTCACTCAGGTTACCGTATTCATGTCTGTCACTTCTCTGTCATCTACATGTACACAAAAAAGCACGCTTGAAGTGTCACCAGTCACAGAAGAGGGAAAATAAAATGAAGAGAAATGTCAGGAAAATTTTACAGTTCAAATGTCAACTAAAAACCTCAAGACACTAATTTTAATTTGTTTTAACTTGGAATCATGATGAAGACTTTCTACTCTAAACTCCTCCAAATCGATTTAAACTTTATTTTTCATGATGAAGACTTTCTACTCTAAACTCCTTCAAATTGATTTAAACTTTATTTTTCATAGTAATAATTTCATCACAGGGCTGATGATGCAACAGAAAGAAATCAATTGCCAGGCTACTTCTCGGCCTCCTTTGTGTAAAGCGCTCTCATGTGCCCACTCAACTATGTTATAGAGAATCTGCTACCTTTTAGACAATGTTGTATTTCTGATGAGAAATGACAAGTTTTCAAATCAGCTATGTTTCACGACCTGTTGTACATTAGTGCGAATTCCACATTCTCCTCATAGCTATTCCTATGAAGGGTCCCATCAGGCTATCTCCCACCTGAAGGACAATGTGTGGAAACCACTTCCTTCAAAATTGCAAAATGTAACTTTAGTCAAATATTCAAATGCAGAATGGTAAGATAGGTGTTGAACATAGCTTTAGACTAAGAATTACAAAAATCTTATGTTCAATTTATAACAAACAACAGGGTCTCTAATACCTTTTTTTATCCTAAAAAGAAAAAAAAAAAAAGTGGCTGTCTATAGTAACAGTAAAGCCACATGGGCTTCTTAAACACCTTTTGGATGAGGAGCTCAAATATTTCCACAAGCTTTATTTCAATACAGTCTTTTGAGTCAGAATGCATTTGCAGCTTAGCAGTTTTTCTGAAAGAATACAGAACATCTGACACGCCTACTCCAATTCTCCAAATAAAAGGATTCATATGAAAATGCAACAAAGTGCCATTAATGAAAAACATACACAAGCCCAGGGCATGGGCTGAAAACTCCCTGTGAAGCAGAAAAAATACGTAAAGTATAGAAAAAGCACCTTTGATCAGGGTACAAGTAAGGAGAGGAAGAACATGGAGTACTGAGGCCAACGCCATGGACAGCCGAAGTTAGACTAATAAAAGTTAGAAGCTAGAATTGACCTGCGTTCAGGGACCACAGGAGACAGACAGAGGTCTCAGCAAACAGTCCAGGTGAGTTGCTCCTCAGGATGCACATTGTGAGGAAATCCCAGGACCAGCAGCACAACCTACAGTGGGGTGGACCCCACAGAGCCTCCACAGAACAGCAGCATAAACACAGGCAGCAAAGTCTCATCCTGGCCTCTTAAATATTGAGTTTTTCATCTCAGGAGTTTTAAAACATAATCTGTTTTCCAATGTTCAAACATCCAATCCCTTTTACAGGGAAAGTGCTCATCCCTTTGTAAACCTGTAAGTATTTCCACTCACAACGCTGGACCCAGAAGCTTAAATGAAACATACTACTAAAGCCAGTACTCCGCCTGGCTCCCGATCAAGAGAGCACACAGCAGAAGAGTGTTACAGGCTCTGTACGCAGAGCGCCAGCATCCCTTTGCTTAGAAGCCAGGCTTGGCAACTGAACCTGTGGTTGACGTAACTGCTGTATGAAGACCCTTGTTTCTACCGACCATAGAAATGTTACTACTGTAGACTGGGACCTTTCTTGAGCAGCAGAGAAACCTGACTTAGTGATGGAAAATTCAGCTGTTTCATTTTGTTTTGTTTCTGAGAGAGAGAGAGACAGCTCAAGTAGACCTGTAAGTTAGTATTATGCACAACAAGTAGGCCCTGGACTCAGGTCCTCCTGCCTCAGCCTCCCAAACGCTTGGGACTACAGGCGTGTGCCACCACACCCAACCTAAATTAGCCAAGTATAAAACAAGTAGTTTGTGATGCAAGGCTGAAAAGCATAAAGTGATGAATATTTAATTGGGCGCATGCAGACCCTAAATAATTCTTTCAACCAGACAGTGCAAAAATCAATTTTGGATTTGAGTGGACTGCTGTTTTCTCAAACTTGGAAAGAGACCGCAAATTACGGCCAAAAGACTGAATGCCCTCCTTATATTTCTCCTTTTCAATCACCTGAGGGAATTTGTTATGGCTTCACACAAGTTACAATTCTAAGGCATTCTTCTTAACTATAAACACACAAGTTCACATTAGTCCCTGCCACTGTCGTCCTGCAGGTGACAGATGCGGCCATACATCTCACAGATGTGCACTGGCCGCAGCAGCTTGACTCTCCCTGCAATGTGCACATTGGCAGAGCCTGCAGATGCGCACAGCTCGGCAAGAGGAGCGTTTTCTATTTCAGTCATTTCCGAATTTATTTACTTCTAGGACCCGTCCAGGCGATTGTGAAGCGATTATTCCCCGGCTAGGCTCCACTCGCATTCTCTCCTCAGCCCTATTCGATTCGCAATTCATTTTCTCTTCCCGCGTTCCAGATCCTTCTTCCTAAAGCCTAATTCGGCTCCTACTATTATTATAAAGCGGGGCTCCCGGCAAGTGCCAGAAGCAAGAGGCGCCTGAGTGCCGCTATTTGGGGGAGCCTTCGCGCAGCTACACAGGGGGCGCCGCCGCTCCAAGTTTTCCAACAAGCAGCAGACCCCTCGCTTAGGCAAAGACCATCCCTCTTTGGCCCAGGGGCAGACTCCGCGGTAGGGGACCATCCACGCCAGTCTTCCGCGGTGAGGCAGGGGCGCCCCACCCCCACCCCGTTATCCCTACTGGGATGCCCAAGCCGCCGGGCCCCGTCTGTCTCCTGCACTAACCGGTGGCCCGCGGCGCTGCTCCCCGTCTCGGGTCACCGCCCTACACAGCCAGCCCCGGGGCCGGTGAGCTGACGCCCCGAGGCCCGGGCCATCCCCTCTCCCCCAGGGTCCCGCTTTCCCCTCCCTGGACCGCCGACGGGGTTACCGTGGGAAGACGGGGCGGGCGCAGAGGACGCGGCGGCAGCGCAGCTGCCGGTGGCGCCGGACGCGGAGGAAGAGCTGGAGGACAAGGATGATGATCAGGCGGGTCCGCTGCCCAGTATCCATGGAACTCCCGCCCAGGCCCGTTGCTAGGAGCCCCTGAGGTTCGGGCTCCGTTTCTCGCTTTGTTGTTCCGGGTACAGGGCGGCCGCCGCTTCCCCCGCGACAATAAATAGACTAGACGCGGGGGAGCATAGAGACGGCACACGGCGGCTAGAGCGCCGCCGGACCCGGGTACTCCGGGGAGGCTCGCTAGCCACCCACTTCCGGCTCTCGCTGCTTCCCCGCCTCCCTCCCCTCCCCATCACGGCCCCTAGCGCCTAGCTCCGGCTTCTCCTTCCGGTTTCCCGAGGCTGTTGGCGGAGCCGTCCCGCCCCGCAGGCTGGGCAAGGCGGAAGTGGAAGGAGGGCGCCGGGAGTCTCGGCTGCTTGCAGAGGATCTGAAGCCCTTTGCATATTTGCAGCTGATTGCTGGCGATCAGTAAAGCACAAATGGGCTTTAATGTTTTCTTTTTTTTTTTTAACCAAAACTTCGCCTCAGACCCATGCATAACAGTCGCCGGGCCCCAGTCCCGACCCGGGAGGCGGAGG
Source organism: Acomys percivali (assembly GCA_907169655.1). NCBI lineage: Eukaryota > Metazoa > Chordata > Mammalia > Rodentia > Muridae > Acomys > Acomys percivali. The sequence goes on from OU015750.1 coordinate 77,507,574, forward strand.
GGGTCCCCGGCCTTACTCAGCAAGAGCCCGGCGGGGCGGGTGCAACGGGGCTGGCAGGACGATGGCGATGCACACTCGCTGGTTTGAACGGCCACACTCGGCCGAGTGCGCCCTCGGGATCCCCTCGGGGCGGCGTGAGGCGGGGTGCGCGCGGAGGCTCGTAACGGGCCGGAGCCAGAATGCCTTGGTCACCGCCGCGAGGCCCGTCCCTGGCCCCCGCCAGCCAGCCAGCCAGCCAGCCTCGGGCGGTGGACGAGGCCTGGGTTTTGTTAACGACGGCGACACCAACCGGATCCAGTAGATGGTTTGGCCTCTGGCTGGGCCCGCTTGGCCTTTTGAAAGTGACTAGGGCTAACTTCTGACGGTTTGGGAAGTACACAGCCATCTGAGAATTTAAGTATTTTGAGGAGTGGCCAAGGATGTTTATCTCTTCTGCCTAACAGACACACAGAGCCCTTGAACGTTTTAAAGCTCGGCGGGACAGATTTACTTCAGCTCTCATATGTATTTTTGAGCAATATTAATTAGGTGTGCCTTCTGTGGCATACATAGGATGACAAAAAGCTGGGTGAGAAAGCCATGCTTGTGGGGAATGATGTGAAAGGGGTGGCTCTGATAGAGAGAAAGGGGATGTTAATGTCTGGTTAAGCAGTGGGTTAACAAGAATAGGGCACGGCAAACACAGCTAGGAGAAAGTGACCAGAGATATTTATGTCAGGGGGGAAACTAGGACCGAAACCCGTCTGTGTCTCGCAGACAGGAGTTTGAATTTTCTTCCAAACGCCAGGGGGAAAGTGAGACTTGTGCTGAACAGTGATGGGGTACGGTTTACTAAGAAAGTGAAATCAGAAAATGTATTTCCAATGGCTACTGTCCCTGCTTAGGAGGCAATTTTACAACAATGGTGGCTGATTCTGAGGTCTTTATGGGATATTTTCCTTCAAGGAGCCCAGCGGGATACCTGGAAGATCGCAGGTCATTACCCTGCGTTGGCTTTTGTTACACCCAAAGGGGCCGACTCTTTGGAAAATTGAGTATAGTTTCCGGGCCCTGTTCCACTAGCTGTGGTGCTGATTTCGATTGTTAGCCTGATTGGCTTATTCTTCACCCCCAATGATTAGCACAGTTCTGACACGTCCCAGACAAAATGGGTTCTCTCTCAATCGATTCATTACAGCACGGCGGCATTATCAGATGGTGCTGAAAGGTACATGCAGCCTGCTGGGGAAGAAGTAGGTCATGAGTGTGTCTTTAGGTCATATTTCTTGCCTCTCTATTCCCTTCCTTACTGGAAGGATGATGCGAGCTCTCCCACCATGCACTCCTGGTCGTGATGAAATACCGGAACCTATGAAACCACCTTTCTTCCTCTTCGGTTTTACTCCCAGACAAAAGTAACTAATATGACCACTTCCCATTGATAACTAGAATACTCCTGTACTATCCCACGATATATCCCATATGTTGTCCTGACCAGGAACTTCTATTCTAATGAAAGAAGCAGGACAGTGTCGTCACTGCTCTTATAATGTCCCATCATCTGATATGCGCAGAAGACTGTTGTCAAGTTGCAATCTGTAGTCTGATGTAAACTAAGCCTCTTAGTAACACTGGTACGAAGGCAGAGTTACAGTGGTTTTAACTGTAAAGCAGTGGTTCTCTGCCTTCCTAATTCCTTTGATACAGTTCCTAAGGTTGTGGTGAACCCCCAGCCATAAAATTACTCCATTGCCGCTTCGTAACTGTAATTTTGCTACTGTTACGAACCATAATGTAAATATTTTTGGAGATAGGTTTCCCAAAGGTGACACTGCCCACAGGTTGAGATCAGCAGTTCTGTAGTTAGATCTTCGTTAGTCAAGAACTGATGGGCAGTGACACCCCAGACCAGAGAAAGAAAGGATCGGGCTTTGTCGGTAAGATTACATACAGCACGTGATGGTAATGCTGACTCAGCTTGGGACGGTTTACAGTCACCCAGGAGTCATGTTTGTGAGCGGGTTTCTAGATGGCATTAACTGAGGTGGGACAGTAAATGTGGGTTGACACCATTCTACATGCTGGGGACCCAGGCTGAAGAAAAGGGAGAAACCTGACTGGGTGCTGGCCTTCATCTGGGTGCTGACCTTCATCTTGCTCTTCTTCCTGACTGGAACAGCTTGTGGTGATTGTCACCTGGGTACTAATTGCTCTTCCCAAGGCTGTAACAGAACACCTGAGGCAGCTAGTCACATTAAGTCCAGTCAGGAAGAAGTAAGTACTGAAAGACAAAGGGACATGTTGAACTTTTAAATAATTTAGTATCACATTTTTATGTATAAAGGCACTTATACACAGTGCTTTAATAACTAAACTACAGAAATGTATCCTTTACTACAGACATTTCAAGACAACCACCAGCTGTTGTGGTCAAGCAAGTCTGACTTTAAAAACCTTTGATCTTAAAGATGAGGCTATTGGAACGTGCTGGCTCCTTTAGCTTCCTGTAGTGGTACAAGAGATGGGCCATAGCATGGAAATTATGCCTCATGTTAGCTACAGTTTCTTCTGCAGGTGGTCAGTTACCCTGTACTGGTGAGGATCTACTGTGCCAGTCAGAGCACCTAGGCTTTTGTCTCACACCAAGTTAATGCAAGCGGTATGAATATAGAGACAAGGGAGCAGCTGCAGGCAGAGCTGCCTTATTCCTCAGGAATCCTCAAAGTGACAGTTCCCCCATTACACCAGCTTGGAGTGGTAAACAGCCTAGAAGACAGCCCGGATGCTGTAATGTAGCTTCACAACGCCAGCCTGTCCGTCCCTCACTCCAGAGTCCATGGCAAGAGCCATGGAACTGAGATCTCTGGACATCCACAGGAGCAGCTGGGCTAGTTTCCGAATGATAGAAAGGGAACAGGGACGGTTCATACTCAAAAAGTCATGTATCTGTGAGATTTCTGGTCCCAAGCTGATGGAGTTCCTCAAATGACATTAGCTGACAGCCAGGGAAAGTTTTAAGACAGTTCCAGAAAGTCCCCAACAGGACAAAAGGTGCCCAAGGTGATTTATTTTCAAGGCAAATGCCCAGAAATTGAGACGTGATACAAAGCTGATTTAGGTTGCTTTCTTACTGAACCTTCCAGGCAGAGTCTGATCCTGAGATCTTGCATCCTGGCTGTAGAAAATGCAGCCCCTACTCTGTACCTCTTGATAACCCAAACCCAGTGGACACCCATCATCACATGCCTCTCTTCCTCAATGTTTCTTTACTCCTCAGCATGCTGCTCTGTATTGAGCATGAGTTCATTGGTTATCACCTGGCCACAACCGTAGCTGATCAAAATAAACAATGTTCAAAGAATTCTGAATTGGAGGTTAAATTTAGTAACTGAATGAGCTCTCTCCTATGGAGGATGGGTCGCATGTTTGTGGTAGCACATGGGATAGCATATTGACATGAAGTAGTACTCCGTTGGCAAGTGAGTGCTCACACACACATCCGCTTGTCACAGCACACAGTGAGAGGACATCTTTCTTGAGTCAGTTCTCTCTTTCCACCACATGGGTTCTTGGGATGGAATTCAGGTTGTTGGGTTTGGTAATAAGTGCCTTTACTCACAAGAGTATCTAATTAGCCCAGGAAGGTATTTTTATTAGAACTTTATTTTTTATTTTATGGAACTCTTCTATTGGGAAGAGTGCTCTTCCTCCTTTTGAGGAACTTCTTTCTACCTCTGGTCGACAATCTAACGAACAAACAACTTCTCTAACTGACAGAGAAGCAGGTTTCTGAGTTGAGCTGGCCAACTAGACAGAAGCTATGTAGGCTGACTGTGCAGACCAGGCTGGCCTCGAACTCAGGGGTCTACCTGCCCTTGCCTCTCGAGTGCTGGGATTAAAGGTGTGCACCACACCTAGGCAGTTCTGAATTCCTCTCAGTTCTGAATTACTTTAATTCCTGCTTGGTGAAGATGGATGTAGATCCTTCAGATAGTGTTTTGTGCTCACCACCACAGGGTTGGGTTTCTGTTAGTTGAGAATGATGAATGTACGGAAACAAAGCTTTCTCCTTACAGTGTGTCCCACATAAGCTCCTGCCTGTAGCATAGGAAGCCTTGTTAGAATCCACCTTCTGTAGCATATATGGCTTTCCCAGCCTTCTGTAAGGGGCTGGTGGACAGAGGTGAAGTCTCCACATTAACCAAATTGAAACATTATTTGTTTGGTCCAGCATGCCAAAAGTGAAATATAATGCTGGTGTGATGACATACATCTGTTGTCTTCGCAGAGCCTGAAGTAGGAGAATCACTTAAGTCTAGGAGTCAAGGTTAGTCTGGGTAACATAGCAAGACCGTGTCTAGAAAAGAAAAATGGCTGACAGAAAGCTGGACTGAGCTAAAACCAGCTGCTAATGATCTGTCAACATTTTGGAAGGGATGCAACAGGGTTGCAGAACACGATGAGGAAGCCTGTGGAGGAGATATATGGGAATTTTCTGAGTGGGTACACACTGTAAAAATACATTCTACTGAATGCACACTGTATCCACCACAGAGGACACTGCTAATATTCCGGCAGACACACCAGAGCCCAGGAGCCAGATGATGCTCAGTGTCTTTGTCCAGCATCCCCCTGCTCAGTCGATGGACCTTTCGGCAGCACGGCCATGGTAATCAGGAAGGAGGCTGTGCGTGCATGTGCTCAGCAACATGGACTTTCCCTTAGCAGGGGTCACCTTGGCAACACCACTGCCAAGTGCTTAATCTGCCAAGAGCAGAGAAGAGTGTTGCGTCTGCCTCTCATGTGGCACCGTTCCCAGGGACGACGGCGAGCCAGCCATCTGGTGGCAGGTTGATTATACTGGATCTCTTCCATGGGAAGGAACAAGGGCTCGCCCTGAAGGGAATGATCGCATGCTATGGAGATGCTTCAGCCTTGGCTGCTCATAAGGCTTCTGCCAGCTCCACTGACTGTGAACTCACAAGTGGCTTATCCCTCATCAGTGTGTTCTCGTCAGCATAGCCTCTGACCAGAGAACTTACTTCGTAGCAAGGAGAATTAACTGGATTGGCCACACACACCACTGGGAAGCAGCTGGCTTAAATGGACGGTGAGATGACTTACGGAAAATGTAGTTATGATCCCAGCTGGATCATACAAAAAAAAAAAAAGTGTTTGAGTCAAGATGTGGCAGTGACAGTGGCTGATCTTACAGTGCCATCTAATACGCTCCTCATTTTCTTCTTTGTCTGGGAACCTTGCCTGCTGTGGGTTCAGAAAACAGGCCCAAGGGGAGAATACTATCAGGTGATGCAACATAGGTCCTATGAAGGCGGGTAAGACTGCCACCTGGCTATTTTGGGTTCTTTACACAATGAACGTAAGAGAGAGCAGGAACCAACCTACTAGATGATGCGATTCATCCCAATCTCAAAGATGCCGTTTGCTTGGTTCTGTGTGGTGCAGGCAAGAGGGCAGCCTGAATCCAAGGCCTCATCCTAGTGCCATCCATATCAGAGCCAACAAAAAATGGCAGCAGCCTAAAATACCTCATAAGGTACCTTAGGATATCACCCTTCCACAGGTGACCTGGGCTACTTGGTCAGTCAGGATGCTTAGCAGCTGCAGTTCTGGCTGAGGGAAGTACCCCCAGAATGTTTTCTTACAAGGACACCAGGGTGGTCTCACCCCAAGCTTGCATTCCAGTTTTAGGGTTCCTGTTTCCCAATGAGGCTCTACTCACAGGTTCTCTGGGTTAAGGTTTCAATACGTTTGTTTAAAAGCTTTGTTTATTGTGGCATCGTTCACATTTGACTTAACCATGGGTGGGTGTGTGTGTTTGTTCAGGAATGAATGCAAACATCACCACACTCAGTTCTTGGCTTTGTGTTTTCTGGGACATAGTCATATGTATGTAGCCCAGGTTAACCTCATATTTACTGTGTAACCCAGGATAACCTAGAATTCCTAACCCTTGGTCCCCTCTCTCCCAGTGCTGGGGTTACACTTAGGCATTATCATATCTGACTTTTAATCTTTAAAGTTTTATTCCTTATGTTAATTTAGTTGGATTTCAGAAGAGCAAGGGGGTAAATACTTGTTGCTGAGCCAAAAAGTGCAGTTGAACATCTTTACAAATGAAATGTGTTGCCAAAGTGAAGTTAAGGATAAATAATAAAATTTCTTTCTTGGATCCAAAATTACTTTCAAATGCATAGAAAATATTTTGAAAATGCATTTTACCCTCTAGTGGTAGGGAAATTGCTGACTTTATTTCTAACCTGGACATTTGATCATATGTCCTTAGCAATGCTATGAGGTTGAAGGAGTGGATGGAGGTTAATCTAAGAAGAGCGTGTAGGCTGTACTGTTTGGAAGAAGGTTAAGTAACTGAACTCAAACCATTGGTACGCACAAGACTACAAGAGAATAAAACCATGAATAAATTCCCTTTTAGTAGGAGGAGAAAAAAACAAGACAATGAGTAAGGAAATGTACAGTAATCATGAGTGGGTAAAACAGACATGGAATAGCACCAATAGAAAGTGCAAGGAAAATGAAAACAAATTCTGAATTTCTGTAATTACAATGAGAGTAAAATAGTCCTGTGCCACAGAAAGGATAATTGTAACGGACTTAAATCAAGTCGGCTCTGTTGCTGTTATGTGACTCTTTTACATTTATTTACTATATATTTATATGTGCATGTGTAATCATATGTTTAAAAGCACTGTGCCATGGTGTATGTGTAGAAGTGAGAGGACGGCTTGCAGGACTTAGTTCTCTCGTTGGTGAAATTGGTTCTGGAGGTCAAGCCCTGGGGGGGGGTCAGGCTCGGTGGTAAGTGTCTTTACCTGCTAAGCCAGAGCATGAGTTGAAAAGCAGATTGTTCTGGTAGATTAAATAAATAAACAACAACAAAAAACTTTATCGATTTTGTTATAGTCAAGAACGGAAATGTGTAGGGCAGAGGGGAAAGTTCAGTCAGTAAATCACAGCCCCCTAAGTGTGAGCCCACAGCTACGTGTTAAAAGGACAGGCACAGTGACCAGACCTGTAATTCCTGAGTGTGTCGACAAAGCTAGGTCCAAGGGTGGTTTCTGGGCCAATAAGTCTAAATGGCAAGCTACAGATCCCTGGGAGATGGTATCTTACAGAACAAGGTAGAGATTTCCTGAAGAGAATTACAGATGTTGTCATCTGGCTAACACACACACACACACACACACACACACACACACACACACACACAC
>OU015750.1:77514815-77558500 GCA_907169655.1 Acomys percivali
ACACACACACACACACACACACACACACACACACACACACACACACGCAGCAGCACACATGCATGTATACACTCTGACATACCACAAAAGAGTAGAAAGATGGGGAAAACTGAAGAAGTCAGGCAGAGACACACTTGCAGTCTAGCTACTTGGGGACTGAGACATGAGAATCACTTAAGACTAAGATTTGAGAGCAAGCATATCTGGGGGCGGTGTGTGTGGGGGTGGTGGAATCAAGGAAAATTCTAGCATAAAGTCTGCTAGCCAGGGTCTGGAGAGTTGATGCAGCGGTTAAGAGCACTTGTAGCCTTTTCAGAGGTCAGTTTGGGTCTCTGCATCCACCAGGCAGCTCACAATCATTTGTACCTAGAGGATCCAGCGCCCTCTTCTGGCTTCTGTAAGCACTGCACATGCGGTACACAGAAGGTACATGCAGATAGAACACCGGTGGACATGAAATTAAAAAATAAATTAGTGCTGTATTAACATTAGACAAAACAACGATAGGCAAGTAGTCTTCTCTGAATAAAGTCTAGTTAAAAAGTTAGCTTGTTATTTATTTATTTATAAAAGCAGAGTCTAAGATTTGCTAAATTAGTCCCATTTAAAAAGCCGGGGGGTGGGGGGGGAAGTGGGAAAAAAACCAACAACCCAAAACCACCTCCACCACCAAAAACAACAACAACAAAAAAAACCCAACCTCTTACAAAGTAGGAAAATATGGGCCAAAGATAAATTTATGAAATAGTAAAAAAGAAGAAAAAAAAAAAAAAGAAAGAAGATTTTGTTGATTTTTTTTAAATAAAAAGCAATAAAACAGTCACTGGCTGAGAGAGGATGACCAAGAAAAACAAAACAAAGCCAATTAGAGATGAAATAGGAGGCTCTGCTATTCAGATACGGCAAGAACTAAGCAGATAAAAAGGAACACTGTGAACAACTTTATGCCAATAAATGTGATCATTCTGATGAAATAATAAAGAATAATATAGCAAGTGTGACTCTGGAAGAAAGGAGTGGAACTCGGGATTCTTGTGCCTGACCACCGAGTGTACCACTGACAACCTCTAAAAGGCTGAGGCTGGAGATAGAACCTTTCTTAAAAACAAATAATAAGAAGAGAAGCCATGAAGAGTCAAACTAAGACCAGAAAAGAACCATGACCAGCAATGAGAAGGGCTGGAAAGCATTCATACGCTGTTGATATCGACTAGCCTGGAGGTTTCAAACCTTCGCTTGATTTCTTCCTTAAATGCAATTGTCCAGAGATTGTCACAAAACAGGAAGCTGGACTGAAGGGCTTCCTGACACTAGCTGGGACCTAAGGGGCTATAAACTGAGGTAAGAATAAACCAGAAGTGAGCAAACTCCTGGGTCATGTTTCTAGAACCCCAGAGGGCAGGGAATCGCTTTCACCTTAGAGTAAGGTGGCCTTGGATCTCTGCAGGAGGGCAGGCTTCCGTTAGGCACTACTGTTGATGTGTAACCAGTCAGACTGTCAACAGCTAATTGAGGATACACAGCAAGAATGGGAAGAGCCAACAGAAATCCCAAACAAGGCCAAGAGAGAAGGCCCCGTGAGCAAAGTGCTTGCCACACAAGCATGTAGACCGGTGTTCGGATCTGCAGCATCTACCTTAAAAGACCGAGAGTGAGGACACACACTTAAGACCCGAGTTCTTAGAGGGCCAGGGCAGGTGCACCCTGGAGACTTGCTGCTCAGAGTCTAGTGGAAACAGCATAATCCAGTTTGGGTAAGAGACCCTGCCTCAAAAAAAGAGGTTGGGCAATGATAAAGGAAGCATCTGATATCAAACTCTGGCCTCCACTTGTACTTGCAAGGATAAGTACACTTGTAAACACACAGAGAAGCAGACGAGAACTCCTCTCCCACGTGTGAGTGTGCACATGTGCGTGCACACACACGCACACATGTACCAATCAACAGGCAAGTGTTTAATGGACAGGTGAAAGAAAATCATGTACAAAAACAATGAAGCCGGGCGGTGGTGGCGCATGCCTTTAATCCCAGCACTCGGGAGGCAGAGGCAGGCGGATTGCTGGGAGTTCAAGGCCAGCGTGGTCTACAAAGTGAGTCCAGGACAGCCAAGGCTACACAGAGAAACCCTGTCTCAAAAAACCAACAAAACAAAACAAAAACAAAAACAATGAAGACATATGGATTTAGTACTGTGGCTAAAAGCGAAACAGATTAAATACTATTAAGAAACACAAAACAGGACAAAATCCATTTATATGTAGCTTATAAGACATACCTAAATCACAAAGACATAGACTGAAGGCAGAAGTGTGAGGCACCAGGGCACTCAGAACTGGTCATTGCCATAATTACTCAAGTGAGACAGTCCTTAGAGCAGAGAGTCGCACCCGAGATCGGAAAGTCACTTCGTAGTGGTAAAATAGCAGTTCACCATTTCACCACAGAGGAATTAATAGGGCAGATGTTGGTTTTATAAAATAACTGCTGAATTTTCAAACAGAAATCACTGGTGAGGGGGGGGCAGGGGGGGAAACACATCTCTGCACTGCACTTAAGTTCAGGGACTGCTGAGGGAGAGAGAGCAGAAAGACAGTAAGAGGCAGAGATCTGCGAAGTCTCCTAACAATGACAGAGAAGCTATGCCCACGGCACCCCAACAATACAGGCGCCTAAACATGGCCTGGACAGCAGGCAACTGATGACTGCTGAGGCAGGAAGAAGAAGCCTGGCCCAAGGATTAGACCTCTAGTTTAGTTATCTGATGCAGCAGTCAGCCCTGAAGTCATATACACTCAAGCCACACTAAGCACATTCAGAAGCTTGGGTTTATATATATTTATGCATATATAATCTATATTACAGTAATAGCAATAAATGTGAAAGAGGCCGTAATTTGAGAGGGAGTAGAGGGGACATAGAAGGGGCTGGAGGGAGGAAGGTGACAAGGGAAAGTGACTTAATTATATTTCAATTTTATTTATTTTTAATAAGTAAAAAATAACTTTCATTTATAACTCCACTTAACTGAGACTGAGTAAAAGGCAAGAAAATATACACATGATTACTAGCAACATAATGCAGACATTTAAAATAAAAATGTCACAAAGGTTCCTATATGCCAGTTAACTTGAAAACATAGCAGACAAGGACAAACTCCTAGGAAATCATTTCCTCCTGATTAAGATAATAAATCAACTCTCACTACATTTTCTACAAAGAAAATTCTAGGCTCAGATGGCACTTGTGGGCAGTTTTATTAGTTACTCAGAGAAGAAAAATAATTGTGACCTACATCATAGATTCTAAAGAGTAGAGAAATAAGGAATGCTAACAGACTGATTTTCTGAATCTAGAACTGTTTACTGACAATGTACACCAATGGGAATGAGAGGTAGAGTCACCAGCCTGCTATCATCAACATGCAAAGTTCTTAACCTAAACAGGACGTGGTTCAAATGACAGCCAGGGACAAGGAAGCAGACAAAACCCAAAACCCAACACTAAAAACCCAAACAGTTTTAATCCGTAACTTGTGTTAGACATAAAGTTAACTCACAATAGACTCTAGAAACTTCTAGGAGGAAATTTTATGATATCAAATTAGGCAAATTCCTCTTATATCAAAATATCAATTTCTGGGCAAAGGCATGACAATTCCTAAAAGGTAAGCTTGTCTTCTGTTTGAAAGGAAAAACAAAACAAAACAAAAAACCATTGAGAGAATGAGAAGATAAGCCACAGAGTTGTAGAAAATATTTGCGATCCCTATATGTAACGGAGAATTCTAAGAGCGAATTAGAAGTAGGTACCGCCATAAAGCAATGAAAGAAAGTTGTGACGGACACTTCACTAAAGTTGTGTGGATGGGAAAATTAGCGCTGAAATAAAGATAATCCGGCATTAGTGAGTAAATAAATGCAAATGAAACTACATGGAGAGTGCCATACCTTTCCAAACTGTTTAAAATGCACCACGCCAGGAGCTGGCACAGATGGGAAAAGGCTGCATCTCTTATGCACAGAATGTGGAAAGCGGTTGTCAGTTTGGTGGAACAAATGTGACTGTGTAGTTCTGTTCCCAGAAATGAGAACATCGTAGATCAGGCAGACACACGCAGCTGTGGTTTGTAACAGCTCAAACTTAACAAACAGCCCAATGGTTACTACCAGGTGAGGAGGTGGAAAGAGGATGGCTGTGTCTCCACAAATCCAACTCCTTTTTAGAAGTTAAAAGGAATAGACAGTTGATAAAAGCAACAATTGGCAGATCTTAAGACAATTGTGGTTGCTGTAAGAGGGAAAAAAAATCAGGCAAAACTCAGGACATGGTACACACACACACACACACACACACACACACACACACACACACACACACGCACGCGCGCACTAACGTTTATATAAAGTTCCAAGAAACTCCCATAATTTATGGTGAATGAAAATAGACTAGGAATACCTGGGAATGACAGACAAGGATGATTATAAAAGGACATAAGAAAATGTTTTGGAGTGAAATTATATTTGATATCTTTTCCTCCCTTTTCTAGATAAGGTTTCACTGTCTATCCCTGGCTGTCCTGGACCTCACTCAGTAGACTAGGCTGGCGTCAAATTCAGAGATCTGCCTGCCTCTGCCTCTTGACTGCTGGAATTAAAGGCGTGTGCCACCACTGCTCAGCAACCAATATCTTAATTGTAGGAAAGGCTCACAAGTACACACAAACATCAAAATTCACTAGGGAGGGAAACTTGCAGTTAACTTTTGATTTTCTTCCAACCAGCTCTTTACACAATATAACTCGGCAGCCAGTATAGAATGAAAACAGATAAAAAATACGGTGACTTAAAAAATATATTATCCACAGAGGACATGGTCATGTCTACAGAACATTCAAAAGAAATTACCTTTATTTACATGTATTATCTAGCTACGAGGAAATAAAAACCACATCAACTATTTTAAGAGAGATGTAATAGAGGAGGTTCAATGCTTGCCATATCAGTGGGCGAATCGGGTCTCTTAGCGCGGGATTCTTGGGAAAAAAAAAAAAAAGGGTGACTCTCCACTGACAGCCTCAAAGAGGAAGTTAGGGAAATTAGAAGCTGTCATTCAAGGATATAGGATTGTTGTTGGTGCAATGTGGCAGCACATACAAGTAATCCTGGTGTTCAAAACGCTGAGACAGACTTGAGAGATGAAGGGCAGCCTGAGCAACGTAGGCAGGCCGACCTCAATAAATATGTAAGTAAATAAACATCAAAACACCGCTGTCTCAGCCCATAGGGGTTGCTGCTGTCACAAAATGCAACTTCCTTCTTGTAAATAATTCGAACTGGTTTCTCATAGTTCTCGTGTCTAAGAAGTCCAAAATTAAAGCTCTGGCAGAATTAGTGCCTGGTAAAGGCCTACTGGCCAGTTCACACTTGCCTCTCCCTGCTCTTGCCCCACCCTGAGCTCCATTTTGCTATCCATGGCAAGAAGCAAGGCAACTCTTTTAGAACTACTAGTGTGTGTGTGTGTGTGTGTGTGTGTGTGTGTGTGTGTGTGTGTGTAGAGGTCAGAGGTCAGCGCTGAGTGGACATTTCCCTCTGTTGCTCTGATGTTTCCTCTGATCCGGCTTCTCTAGCCAGTGTGTCTGATCACACAGCATTGTAAGGAGCGCTGCTCAGCGGCCAACCTAGCTCTGCAGGAGGGAGCGTTTGCCAAGTTTCTCTAAGGGTCTCACTGGGATCCAAATTGTATTGAATGTAGACATCAGTCTGGGCAGTGGATAAAAATGACCTCTTTTAGCTAATGGAGTTTGCCTATCTTATGAGGTAATGTGTCTTTGAATTGATGTACATTTTCTCTATTGTAATTTTTTTTTTTTTTTTTTTGACAGAGTCTCTCATGGAATTTGGAGATCCTCAGTTGGGCTGGGTGGCCAGCCAGCCAGTGAGCTCTTGGGCTGAGATTGTCTCTGCACCTCCCATGCTCATGTTACAGGTGCTTGCTGACATACATACCACTATTTTATGTGGGTACTGGAAGTCTAAACTCAGGTGCTTATCTTTGTAGATCAAGCATTTTAGTCACTATCTCCCAGGCTCTGGGAATTCCTTAGAAGGACATTGGCTCATGAGTGTTCTTACCCTCACAACCTGTACATTTCCCATACAAACCATCTTCTACCAGCATCATGTGTCTCCGGGTGGCGGTGGGCTGGGTCTGAGGAGCACACAGGAGCACCCAGGCCATGTTATGCAGTTGTAGTTTGGGACCCTGAAGCACACAAGCATCTTTGACTTCGGAGCCTGTGGAATGTAGCCGGGTTCTCAGGGCCAGCGGATGTCACACCTTACTGCCTTACTACACTTCTGCTCTCCAAATCGCGTGGCAGAAACAGAGTTTTCAAGAATAAAGCCACTTCAAGGGAATCTACAAGATTCAGAATTTGTAGCCTCTGCCGGAAGTGTCAGGGGTAATGCAGGCAGGACAGTAGGAAGTGTGGGACCGCGAAGTACAGGAAACCAATCGCGCACACTTACAGCATCAGTGAGTGGATGTGCTGTAGTGAAGGTATACGCTTTTGACAGGATCCACGGCATAGGCCTTTAATGTAAAATTCAGAGTATTGAATTACATTAGAGAAAATGTACTAAAGTCAGAGAGACACTGCTTCATAAGATAGGTAAACTCAATTCCCTAAACAAGGTCATTTTTATCCACTGCCCAGACTGATGTCTAGATTTAATACAATTTGGATCCCAGTGAGACCCTTAGAGAAACTTGGCAAATGCTCCCTTCCTGCAGAGCTGGCTTGGGCACTGAGCAGTGCTCCTTACAAAGCTGCGTGATCAGACACACTGGCTAGAGAAGCCGGATCCGAGGAAACATCAGGCTCATTCACACAGGGAAGCGGCCCTTACACCAGGTGCTACTCTCTCATACCTGGAGATTACTTATCTACACAGGAAATAAGGTAAGACACCTACTTCATACTAGGTGGGAAAAAAATCAACTTGAGGACAATGTAAAACTAGATGGGATGTTGGGGACAAACTCTTTAAACTTAGAAAGAAAAGAAAACTAGGGCTGGAGAGATGGCTCAGTGGTTAAGAGCACTGACTGCTCTTCCAGAGGTCCTGAGTTCAATTCCCAGCAACCACATGGTGGGTCACAACCATCTATAATGTGATCTGATGCCCTCTTCTGGCCTGCAGGTATACTACATGTAAATAGAGCACTGTATACATAATAAATAAATAAATAAATAGATAAATCTTAAAAAAAAAAAAAGAAAACTAGACACATGTTTTAGAGAGTAGGATATATTTTTAAACAAGGTACAAAGCTAATCATAAAACAATTGCTGGGCTGGAGAGATGGCTCAGAGGTTAAGAGAGCTGACTGCTCTTCCAGAGGTCTTGAGTTCAATTCCCAGCAACCACATGGTGGCTCATAATCATCTGCAATGAGATCTACTGCCCTCTTCTGGCGGGGGGGGCAAACATGCAGGAAGGATGTTGTATAATAAATAAATAAATCTTTTAAAAAGATAAACAAAACAATTGTTATGAAAGGTTAAAAATAAAGGCCTCAGTTCATGTAAAGAATATCTTAAAGTGGACACACAGGCCACAATCTGCAAAAATTACGTTGCAGTTTATATTACTATTGAAAGGTTTGTCTAGTTTTCCGGTTTGTACCAAGAAAAAGACAACAGAACAAACAAACAAACAAACAAACAAAAGACCAACCAACTAAACCTAGCTAGGAAAAAAAAACTTAAGAAAGAAGAAGAAAAAGATTTAGAAGCGTTATTCTGAAGAAATATGACAGAGCTGAGCACTGTGGCACAGGGGAGGCTGAGGTTACGGACACAGAGGTCAGGAGTTCAAGGGCAGCCCCAGTTATGTAGCCACGGCAAGGTAGAAGCTAGCCTGGGCTACAAGGGTCCTCTTTTGGAAAGGGAAAGAAAGGAGAAGGAGGTATGGGGAGAGACAAAGGAGGGAGGCAGGAGGAGAGAGGGGTGGCTCCAGGAACAGCAAGGTGATGCTATGACTAAATAGATAGATGCAACCATGAGGAAGATGCTGGGTCTGAGGTCTCCTTAGCAACTATGGGAATCACTCTTGCATGGCAATGTAGCCCACAGAAATGTTCATAGCAACATTGTTCACAATAGCAAAAAGAACAACCTGAAAGTTTCTTCAAGGTATAATGATAAAATTAATGCTTATAAAAAGCTATATTATACAATAGTAAAAACTAAATAAAACCAAAGTTTAAACAGAAACACATGGGTTAATTTTGAGCTTATTATTGAGTGTCACAAGCAGCTTAAGGACTATAGAGTTCAATACCGGCCCAAAGAAAACTGAGCATGAACATGTTGGGAACAGTTATCTTGAAGCAAGGAACACAAAAGTCTAGTAAGATTATTTTTTTGTTTTGAAGGGCCAAGGAGATGGCTCATTCAATAGGGTTTGTGAGTTCGATCTCCAAAGTTTCCTACAAAAGCAATTTGTTATTCAATCCCAGCCTTGGGGAAGTGGAAAGTCAGTGAACTCAATGTTTAGCAAGGACCCTGACTCATAAAAAGGTGAGAGCGTAGGGAGATGGCTCCGTGGGTAAGAGAACTCGCCTCAGAGGCCAGGCAGCCTGACACAGATCCCCAGAACCCACACCAAAAGAGCCGGAAGCAGTGTAGAGCGTCTGTAACCCCAGCTCTCCTATGGTGAAATAGGACAGCGAGACAGGATTGGCCAGCCAACCCAAAGTTTGCTACATAGAAACAGGTGCAAAGCGGAGGTGAGAACAGAGTCTCGAATGATTTCCACATGCACACACACTTGCATACTCGAGTGTGCACGCACACTGCACAATTAATTAAAAAATAAAATGTAATAGTGGCGCTGGTCGGGTTAAAGGCACTTGTTGCCAAGCCACGGAGAGGACTAAGCTCAGACCTTGGGACCCACATGGTAGAATGAGAGAGACTCGCTTCCTGCCGTTGGTCCTGTGACACCCCCTCCCCCATTACACAGTGGCACGGGCTCAGCTGCACACAAAATAAAAAACTAGAACGTAACTAAAAAAGAAAGGTGGAGAGTGATTGAGAAAAGACACCTGACTTTAGCCTTGACATTTACATAAACACGTGCATGTGTGTGTGTGGTGCATGTGTGTGTGTGGTGCATGTGTGTGTGTGGTGCATGTGTGTGTGTGGTGCATATGTGTGTGTAAGGACTCATGTATATATGTGTGATGCATGTCTGCGTGTGCACCTGTGTATGCACATGTGTGTCCGTGTGTGTCCATGTATGTGTGTGTGTCCGACCATGTGTGTGTCCATATGTGTGTGTGTGTGTGTGTGTGTGTGTATTTAACTTTGTTAGGGTGCAGAGGAAATGAGATAGGAGTCAGCTCTGATCATTTGTGCTAGCCTCTGTGTTTGCACTGTTGGTCAGGCCTGCACTAGCAGGGTTTATTGACGTGAAGATCCCATTATTTTTCTTATGTTGCTTTTAGAGGTTTTAGCCGATACAGAGAGACAAGAAAAAAAGCGATAAAGGCACTCTAAAGTAAATTGTTCGTTTTTTTGAACATGATGGTATTATCGGGAAAACTCAATAAAATTATTTAAAAATTAAAAATATCCATGAAGGGGCTGGAGAGATGACCCAGGGTCTAGGGGCCCTGCCTGGCCTTGCATAGGACTGGGGTTCTATTGCCAGAACCCACGTGGCATCTCAAGATCATCTCCAACTGCAGTTTCAGGGATTTGGCGCCCTCTTCTGGCTCTTTCAGGAACTGCATGAATGTAGTATATGCATGTACAGCCAGGTCATAATAATACTAATTAAAAAAAAATCCATGGAAACCGACAAAATACTAGTGAAAGAATGAATTCTTTGTGGTAATACCTAACACCTATTATAGAATTTGTGCCAGAAACTCTTTCCAGCATTTTACATCCACATGTCAGTTAAACTCTAGAACTCTGCCCGACTTGCTTTCTCTACAAGAATGAGGAAATGGCTCTTGCCAAGAACAAACTCTTAACTGGTGGGACCAGGTTTGAAACTCGTTTCGTCAGACTCATAGCTCATGCCCAGAAACACTGTTATCTTGTCTCCAAACAAATATTGGCTTAAATTTTCTCCAAAACAAAGCTAATCCGTGACGTGGAAAGCTGTACCCTGGGGAAATGCGGCTTCCTTTGGCGGAGAGCATTGTTCACCTGTCTCATTTAAAAGTGCTCGTCCGTCCTCCAGGAGGACCAACTATATACAGGCCAAGCGAGTCAGGGTCTGTATCCCAGACAGGTCTACAGAAGACAAAGGAGGCGGGAGAAATGGCTCAGCAGTTAGGCGTGCTGGCTTCTCTCACAGAAGATCAGGTAGTTCCCAGCACCCACACAGCAGCTACAAGCGGTAACTCCAGTGTCAGGGGACCCAGCACCGTCTCACCTTCATGGGCACTGCACATAAAAGTAAACTAATCTCTACTACGGCCACACCTCCTAATAGTGTCACCCTCTGTGAACCTAGGGGTCATTTTCTTTCACACCACCACAGGTGTGTTTTTGTATTTTTCCTCCCGGAAGCTGATAACGTTGCTTCCGTTAGGGACTGGTCCAGTATAGATGCCAATCAGCTGGTCGTTGAACACAGAGGATTTGTTTGTTTTTTCGAGATAGGGTTTCTCTGTGTAGCATTGGCTGTCCTGAACTCACTTTGTAGACCAAGCTGGCTTCGCACTCACAGCAATCCACCTGCCTCTGCCTCCCGAGTGCTGGGAACACAGGATTTTTGAGTCGTCTGTCATGGCGTGGCGTTGAATACTCCATTAGTGCGTTCTAGTTCCTTTTTTAACTTCTGTGCTTTTTTTTTTTTTTTTTTTTTTCCTGGAGACTCTCGCGGAGTATCACCAAAGTTCGCTAAACTTACTGTTTTCACTACTTCCATCTGGGAAACGCTAGGGACAGCCTGCCTCTCCTCCTGCGTATCTTTTCTATCTCATTGCTCTGTAGTGTGCTGGGGTGAGCGCACTGCGAGAACACCAGCACCGGAGGAGGCTCTGGTTTGGTGTCACCTGCATTTAGCAATCGCAAATTAGAATGAAAGGAGACTTCAGAGGTCCGGGAGCCCACACTGCTTTCTTAGGAGCGCCTTCCAGAATGTTGGTCTTTTCCTTCTCAAAGCCCCAGACGCAGTAATGATTGTATACAGCCAAGGAGCTGGACTCGAGGAACAAGGCTGCCCCCGTGTGGTGGGAAATGGGAACAGAGAAGTGTGAGAAATGAAAGTTGTAAAAGGTGAGCTTCCATTGACTGTAATGGTAATATTTGCAGATTATTTGTAATCGGTATCAGGCCATAATAATTACAAAATGCAAAATTCTACTTAAATGGCACCAGGAACTTATGTCACAGTCACAAGGTGTAACCACTGGGTAGCCATTAATTCCAGGAAGAGATTACACTGGACAGGTGTTTTAGGTCCACAAAAACCCTCTTCCTCATATAGTCTTATTTGAAAACAGTCATAGATAAACATAATTTTGCTTTGCTAAGTAAGAGAATGTCATAGGATACAAAATTCTTGAAATTTATGTTTTTGTTTCCTTTTCAAGAATAAAATGCTATACAATAACCCTTGAGTGAGGCAAAGCTATGATATCACATTCTCACACAGACCTTGCTTTCGGTAGCTAACAAGTTCTGTTCTCATTTCAGGGCAGCAGAACTGTGTACTGAGGTCACTTTTGTTTACGTCTCACTATGTGGCCCAGGTTTGCCTTGGGTTCCAGAGAACTGAGATAACAAATGTGCATTGTCACATCTGGCTTATTTTTAATTTTTATTTTTTTTGTTAAAGTACGAAGTGGAGTCAAGGAGAAATTCCATTTCATAAGGATACACCCTGGGTATGTAATGGTTCCAGCAGGTTGATTCAGGGTAAGAAGCACAGAGTGGGGATGGGGGGGGGGGGGGGGGGGAAGCCTGACAAGATAGCATATTGGGTGAATTTTCCATCCCAGACTAGCTCACGGTGCATGCACACACATCTGTCCACCTTCCCTGGAATCTGTGAGCATGGGTAGAGGGTGATAGAGATAAACGTCCCTGTTACACAGCTTAGCCTCCCCAGAGAATCCAAATTACCCCGCCAAAGAAACGCAGCTGGAAAATAGATGCTCCTCATTTTAGGTTTAAAATAGAAAATATAGAATAGTCAAAACCTAGAACACTGGCACATCAAACAAGGAAGAAAGGGTGACGGAAGCGGCCCTGGCCTCATGGCATGACCCAGAAATTACGTAAGCCCTGGCCTCTGACCTGTTTGGCTTTATAACATATCACTACCACTTAGATCATCACCTTGGTCACGTTGTTTAACACCTCTGGCCCGAGTTTCTAATCCTGAACATGAAATCGCAATACCTAGGTTGTGGCAAGGACTTCATCAAAGGACAGACACGGCACTTAGTGCTTGCGTCGCTCTTGCTCAGAGATCCACAAATATTAGGCTGAAAGACTCACCCAGGAGCAGTAGAGACCTGTGTACACCCAGACTCGGTGTGCCCACAGAGAAGCTATCATCACATCAAGTTCACCATGAGAAACAGCTCCCCTGTGGAGTGGATGTAAGCATGTTTTGAAAAGTTCAAAGCCTACACC
This sequence comes from Acomys percivali, assembly GCA_907169655.1. Taxonomy (NCBI): domain Eukaryota; kingdom Metazoa; phylum Chordata; class Mammalia; order Rodentia; family Muridae; genus Acomys; species Acomys percivali. The sequence goes on from OU015750.1 coordinate 77,527,484, forward strand.
CCTGCATTTAAAGGCATTTTCGGGAGATACGTTATCTAACGCACACTAGTCCTAGAAAGGCTGCTCCTTAGTGGAGGTACCCACCCGGAGCTTATACTCTCAGGATGAGAAACCCAGCCTGAGTTTGCTAATAGTGCACCAGTTTTCTAGTCACATGGATCCTAATTTCACTCTTTCAGAGGCATCACTTATTAGCGGGATGTCTTTGGACTTTAGTTTTCCCACACAGGAATAATAACTACTTCACATTACAAGTAAATCACATTAATTATGATATCAGGGTCATATATATATATATATATATATGAAAACCTCAATCAATACTTTTTTGTTCTTTTGAAATTTTTGATGATGGTGGTGGTTACAACGGAAATGTTCAGAGAAATCCTGGGATTTAGGAAGCTGATAATGGGTTTACAAGGCCCTTTAGTCTTCTGAGTAGAAAAGTAAGAACTCAGGGAGGCGGTGGATGTGACAGTGGTTCGGTTATCGGGTTTGATGCTTCTCAACTCCAAATCTGCCCTTCGATGGATGCTGAGCTCCAATTCCCACCCACTCACACACCCACCGCCCCAAGTGGGGCTGTAGGGTCCCGCAGGTCTGTGCTACACTTTGTTGGTGGAAGAGGGCGCCAGAGGGACACTGCCAGAGATTTCTTTCTAACTAGCCCACAAGCTTGCTAGCAAACCAAGCTTCCTTAGAAGATGGGCCTGGCAGTAGCCTTTACTAGCTAGAAGACAGCGCGTTTGGTGTGAGGCTTTGCAGCCCGCCATCGCCCTCAGCGAGGGTCTCAAGCGTGGTGATGTAGCCGGCTTTTCATCACACCTGTAGGGCAAAGTCCCAATACTTTGCAGCAGTGTCTTTGGCAGCTGTCTTTCCTAGCTTGCTGGCTTCTGACCACACCCCAGCAAGGTGGCACCCGCACGCACGCATACCAGTACTAAAGGAAATTCGTAGGTTACGCGTTTTTTTGCTAGATGCTGCTTGGGTTAGCTCCCACCAAACACGGACCTTCTTGCCTGTGCAATGACCTCCGGAGAGGTCTGGGTCCAAGGCTTTGGGGAGAAAGATGTCCTTCCAAGGTTGTTTCTGCTGGCGGTGTGCACACCCAGCCCCACACTGCTCACTTTACAGTTCACCCTCCACTGTGGTTAAGGTTTTAAATAAAATCTTCTTGTTCAAAAAGTTCTCGGGTGGGACATGAGACTGAAGACCAGGTGAACTATCTCCTATTACTGAAAAATCGTACACATGGCAGCATTTCCTCCACTCCCTGCACCGTCCTGGGATGCTCAGAATGCTTGATGCAGACTTTTGTTCCTTTATACAAATCTCACTCTTGAGCTATTGACCCACCCTTGGGTTAAGAGTAAATATTACTGAACCATTGAATTGATATTAACAGGAACCTGCAAATGCCCCATCTTTTCGGCTATCAGTTGATTAACCGGGGGCTGATTTGTGTTGGTGAGAATTTAGCCCACTCACTATAGCTTCCACTTCTGGCTGAGGGGGAAAGACTTCTTGGAGGAAATGGCATTTGAGGTGGACCTTGAGAGGAGAAGTTTGCAAAACTGCACTGTAGCCACAATCACGGGAAACATCTAGGCAGAAGAAAAGATACGGACGCAAGGCATTTGGAGCAAATGCTCTGGACATAGAAAAAGAAGGAATGCAGTTGAAGGGGAGACAGAGTTAGAGCATGCGAGGGTTTGAATGTTAGGCATACGAGCATGGGGGAGGTATGGCATTATGACGATTTGGCTTTTGTGTAGAATAGATTAAATGGGGACTTAAGCAAAGTCACTTATAAGGAAATTATTACAGTAACCATCATATGAGGTCCCAAATGGCGCTATGAGAGGTGATCCTGACAAAGCTGAGTGTGCAGTTTGTGTGTGGGAACCCGGACAGGGAGTCGTGGGGGAGCATGTCAGTGCTGACTTCCCAGTCTGGGTGGAATGTACCATGATGAAGAGAAAGTTCTGGGCTGGCAAGATGGCTCAGCAGGTAAAGGTGCTTGCCAACAAGACTGATGACCTGAGTTTGACCCCAGAGCCCGCATGGTGGAAGGAGAGAGAACAGACTGAATGCTGTGTGTGCACAAATACACACAGACACAAGATGAAGAAGGAGGTGTGGAAGAGATTTAAAACACGAAAATAATTTACAGTAAATAGGAATTGCATGCTGCTAGAATCCAAACACTCTACTTCCAATCTCCTGTCCCATGCTAAGAAGAGTTCAGTCAGAGAGTGGAGTGTTTGCGGGCCCTCTGAGTGTCACTCTAAGCCTGAGACACTGGACAGCTTTCTGAGCCTTGGAGGAGTAAGTCAGTAATTAGAAAGCTGGACTCTAGGTGGCATTCCTCCCTGTGCTGTATGCTAAACCTCAACTCCTAGCCCAGAACAGCTGAAAGGGGACCAGGAACACATAATCGGCTTCCTTGCCCTCCTCTTCCATTTTCCTCTTTCTTTACTCCCCTGCCTGCCAGTTTAAATAGGAAGCCATGGAACCAGACCTTGTAGAGGAAGAGCAGGATTCTACAAGGACAAGACCTTATTACAATTTGGTTGCATGATCGCTTCATCTGCAGACACCCAGAGCCATTTCGTCTCTATACAGTCCTGTTATGTGTCCCAGACAGTCACAGTCATCACATTAGGAGGCCGCTTTAGTCAACTTGGACTGAACTTAGTGATTTCATGCCACCTACCTCCAAGGTGACATGCTCTGAGCACAGACTTTGGTGTATGGCATCTTCATGCTGACCTGCTGCATAGGAAAAGACCCTGGTGTCCCCCATTGAAAGCCACCTACCCCCCTCTGCAGGAATAACGCTGACACTCTCTGAGGGTGCCCAGAGTCCCTTGCATTCATGTGATGTTGCTCTCTCCCTTTGTCCCTTGGGATGAGGGTGGGATGGAGCTCATAGCTCAGCCCCAACCACACTGGATCTTCTTTCAAAAGCCTCGTCCCCCTCTTCCCCCCCCCCCCACTACACATCTCCCACCCTTTCCTATCCTTTTATATTCTGGCTTAGAGAGGTTGAAAGGGTTCAACCAGTTTGGGGACCACCTTCCTTGTAAATACTTGATAAGAGATTCTGCCTTGAGTCCAGTATCTGTCATTACTGCCTCAGCAGAAACTTCAATATGAACGTTCTCCAACACGAAGATTACTTTCAGTGATAAACTTTCAGAATTCTTTGGTAGAGCACAAAGGAAGTCAATGTTGTAAACATTTAATTAAATTTACATATGTAAATATATAGAGTGTATGACGTTATATATTTAAATATTTAGATCTACATAAATTTATGAACTCTGTGTGTGTGTGGTTTTATTCTAAGACTTGTTTTTATATGGTTTTTTTTCTCTGTATAACAGAGCCCTGGCTGTCCTGGACTCACTTTGTGAACCAGGTTGGCCTCAAATTCGCAGAGATCCACCTGCTTCTGCCTCCTGAGTGCTGGGATTAAAGGTGGGGCTCTACTACAGCTGGCCATTTCTAAGATTTTTGAACCCGCCTTCAGAGATTTGGTATATTGATTTCCTACTGCTGCTAAAACAAACTTAGCTACTTAGATGGATGTAAACCTGATGTCCCGCAGTTCCGGAGGCTGTCTTGAGCAGCTTAGGGGCAACCCTTCTTCTGGCAGCCCTCGGGAAGAGTTCAGTTCATCTTCTGACCCTGAAGGCTGCCCGCACTGGTCTGAGTGTTCTGTCCATATTCCTCCATGGAATTGCTTATGCCCCTTTCAGTGGCTGCTGGTTGGGTGAGTCATTCTCATAGATATTTTGGATGGCTCTTTCCTGGGGAAGGGCCTTTGTGATGTCATTGGTCTCATCTGGATATTTTAAAGTTAGACGCAGCAGGTGAACAGGCTTAATTCTCTTTCATTGTGCATATTAATCCTGGGCCAACTAGAGAAGCAGGAGACACAGAGAGAGGCTTGTCGTGGAGAATTGCCTGACACGGTTGTCGGGATGGCTAGGAGGGCATGAAGTGTAGGCTCCCATGGTCGTCTGAAGACGAGCACAGAGCAGGGGACAACGTAAGTTGCCTGTTGGGCAGATGTTCAGCTGAGGATGTCTGCAACTACGTTTATACAGGCATGGCACGAGGATGGAGCCAGTAGGGGGCGGTGCACTAAAGGGCAAGAGCTCCCACTGTGGAGCCCAGGAATAGGGTTTGAACCCCAACTCTGGTACCTGATAGAGTTTGCCAGGCAACACATTTAATACTTCCTTCCTCCTCCTCCCTCCCTCCCTCTCTCCCATCCTTCTTACCTTCCTCTCTCCCTCTTTTCCTCCCTCCCTCCTTCCTTTCTCTCCCTCCCTTCCTTCTCTCCCTTCCTTCCCCACCTCCTTCCCGCCCTCCCCAGAGAGTCTCATGTAGGCCTCAAACTCTGAACTTGCTATGCAGCTAACGATGACTTCGCACTCCTGACTTTGCTGTGTTCACCTCAAAGGTTCCAGGATTAACAAGCATGTCAAGATTATTATTATTGTGGTGGTGGTTGTTTTTGTTTGTTTGTCTGTCTGCTTGTTTTTTTTTTTTTTTTTTTTTGAGACAAGGTTTCTCTGTATAGCCCTTGCTGTCCTAGAACTCTCTCTATAGACTAGGCTGAACTCTGACTCAGAGAACTGCCTGGCTCTGCCTCCTGAGTTCTGGGATTTTCAGTGCTTGCCACTGTCACCTTGCTCATTTTCAGTTTTGTAAACCACAAAAACTATCTTATTGGGAGGGCTTGTTTTCCAGATTTAAAATTGTAATTTATTTCAGGTATATTTTTAATTGATACTTTATACGATTCCACTTAGAGGCATTGGTTCAGGGTTTGCAAATGCAGTCTTCATAGTGGCTTCAGAGAACATAATCACCCTAGCAACAAGAATGGACCCCAGGGTGGGTGCATCTCCTTCTTGCCATTCATGCTTTACAGCACCCCAGCTTTCACTTGGGAACCTGGACAAAGCACCCCTGCTAATGCAGGGACCTCTCTTTGCCTGTTAATGCATTTAATTGGAAATTAAACAGTGTATTATGTAGTCGCTGTTCTTTTTCCTGGTTGTTACATGGATTAGAAATTCAATCCCTGTTTTTGTCACCAAGTAATATTCTGTAACATATGGACTTGGCAGAACCTGCTCTACCCTTACTCATTAGTTAAAAGATGTCCAAGTTGTTCCTACTTTGAGGTTGCAATGGATAAGTTGTTATAGACATTTGGGTATGGTGTGTGTGTGTGTGTGTGTGTGTGTGTGTGTGTGTGTGTGTGTGTGAATGCAAGGGGTTTCCCCCCTCAAAAGTCTGAAAATATGTAGTAGTTGTGTGTTTCATTCTTAAGTAATGATCAAATTGTTTCTCAGAGTACCTGGACCATTTTACATTCCTTTCAGCAGAGTATACATGACCCCACCTTTCTGTATGCTCAATAGCATTTCATAATCATTCATTCACTTTGCTTCAGGCTTTTTCCCCCTGAGAAACATAGTGTTAGGTCACTGTGGTTAATATTTTGCACTTTCCAAGTGACAGGCAGTGTGTAACCTCTCTGCGACTATTTGTCATGTGTATGCTGCTTTGGTTAAATGTCTCTTCATGCTTTGTCTCACCGCATTGTTTGCTTGTCTACTGTCTAGCTGTGTGCGCACCTATGTGTGCACATGTGTATTTGTACATGTGTATGCATGTGCATGTGGAAAACAGAAATGTGTTTCTTACAGATCTATATTCTGTCAGAGATCAAGCAAGGCCCTGGCAGGACTGGCATCTGGTGAGGGGACACTCTCTGGGTTGCAGATGGCAGTCTTCTCTCTGAGACTGCTCTCAGAAGGTCTCTTAGGTAACTTTAGTTGTCAACTTGACCACCAGAGTCATCTGAGGGTCTAGCCCACTGTGTGTGATGCCATCCCTGGGTAAGTGGACTGGAACTGTATAAAAACAGCAGACAAAGATGAGCTTGGGAGAATTCAGCCTTCCTTCATAGTTCCTGCCTCCACGTCCTACCTTGAGCTCCTGACCCAGTTTCCCTCAATGATGGGCTGAAATAAACCCATTATCCCCCAAGTTGCTTTTGGTTATGCAACTAGAGAAGCAACTAGAGAAGCAACTAGAGAAGAAACTAATTCCACCCAAGCGGACTCTGCCCTTATGACCAAATCATTTCCTCTAATACTGCCAACACAGCCATGGTGGGGATTGGTTCCCAAATCTGGCTCTGGAGGGCCATAAACATGTGGTTACAGAAAATATCAAGTCTAAAAATCCTTTGTACAAAATTAGAGCACACAGGCTTTCTTCTATATTTTTCTTCTAACTGTTTTATATTTTATAGATAAGACCATTATTCATGTCGGACTTATTTTTGTATAAGGGCATCATCCACTAAAAGGAAAAAAAATGTTTGTTCACTGGATTTTCTTTTTGATTTTTATGTACTGATAGAAATTAGTTACTAATATTCCCATTAGTTTACTTTCAGGATCTATATTTCTATTGACCTGTGCATCTCTTTGCTAGTTCACACTCTCTGGGTTGCTGTCAGGTATGTAAGTAGGTCACACTCTCTGGGTTATTGTCAGGTGTGTAAGAAGTTCACACTCTCTGGGTTACTGTCAGTGTGTAAGTATTTCACACTCTCTGGGTTACCGTCAGGTGTGTAAGTAGTTCGCACTCTCTGGGTTGCTGTCACAATAATAGGTAAAATAAAGCACAGTGTAACTAATTTATATTGATATTTTCTTTATGCTCCTGGAGGAAATAAAGAAAATACCAGAAACAAAAGGTACAGAGTTGCTCTCAGTAGCTTGGAACAAAATCAGGGGGGGTAACATAGGAAAGACGTTGTAACAGTTTTTTCTTTTTAAATAATCCCAGCACTTGGGAGGCAGAATCATGTAGATCGCTGTGAGTTTGAGACCAACCTGGTCTACAAAAGGATTCTAAGATAGCCAAGGGTACACAGAGAAATCCTGTCTCAAAAACCAAAAAAAAAGTATTATTATTGTTATTATTATTATTATTGCAACAACAACAACAATAATAATAATCCTGAAGAAGAAAATCTGTATTAAAATAATAGACACTGAGAGAAATCAGTGAGAAAGATAATTCAAGAAGGCTAGACATCCTGTGCAGACACCAAGCTGATTTTGGTGGGACACCCTGCTTTCCTCCCTTCTGTGGACCCCCTCAGCTCCTCCTCTCAGATGGTCCCCATTCCCAAGTGCCAGCTCCCTGCGGGAACCTGTCCTCCTGCTCTGCCTTCATCTCCTGGGGACTCAGCTTTCCTCCCTCAGCCTATTCAGATGTGTCAAACATCAATACCTCCAATAGCAAGAGACTCTGCCTGTGGAGCAGCTGGCTTGGAATCAGGAATGCTGTCTTCACTCTCATTGCTGTCCTGCCCTCCATTGCAAACTCCCTAGTCTCATCCCCAGCCCTATAGCAGACCGCTTGCAGAGGCTTGTCCTCCCTCTCTGCCTCCACCCCCCTCAGGACTGCACTGAACCTGCAGGTCTAGCTTGCTTCTTCCTGTGGACTTTCTCAGCCTCCTTCTTCCTGCCCATCCTCATTCCTTCCAGACAGTCTCTAGTAACTAGACACTGTCTACTTGGGACCCCCCACTGGCCACAACTGGTGGGGACTCAGAAGTACTTCCTACTGGGCAACTCATGGTCACCATATTACCCTGAGATCCAGAGAGGGCAACAAAACAAACAAACAGGCAAACACCCCAAACCAAGGAATGGAACACTCTAGACAACAGCATAACAATGTAATCTGGGAAGGGATCCAAGATGGCAGTGCCAAACACACACCATGTCTGATCAGCAGGACAACAGTGACTATATAGCTACCAAAGGACTGAAATGAAAACTAGAAAATACTAGTGCTAGGTAAGAGGGGTCCACACTGTGTGGAGCACGGGTGGGTCTGGCCTCGGGCCACCTGGCTAATCCACAGAAAAGTCCCTGGGCTCCTGCAGGATTGTGCACAGTCTCCAAAGTCTAGCCAGTCACCTGTCTGCTCTCTCGGTGTCAGATGGAATTGGAGACTACAAAACACTAGTGTTTGGGTTTTCTAGCCCAGAGGACACCCTATGGCCTGGAACACAAGTAGATCCAACCTCAGGTCACCTGGCCAATCCATGGAAAGTTCCTGGGTCCATAAGGCATGGCTCAGGCTCCAAGGTCTAGCAGTACACTTGGCAGGGTATGCAGCATCTGAGCTCTGTGTCTTGGATTGAACTGTGGACTACAAAACACCAGTGTCTGAGTCTCCCTCCTGAGAGGAGACATCACGATGTGGAACACACATAGATCTGACCTCAGGTCTCCTGGCTGGTCCAGGGAAAGTTCCCAGGTCTGATCTCAGGTCTCCTGCCTGACCCATGTGAAGAGTTCTCTGATTCCTGCAGTTGAAGAGTCTCAACCTATAGTTACTCACCTATAAGCTGCTCTCAATGGCCAGTAAAGGGCACCAGAAACTACCACTCACAGCCAGAGATAGCAAGATGGTTAAAGGCCAGTGCAAAAACACAAACAACAAAAGGCAAACTAATATGGCATCTCCAGAACCCAGTTATCCCAAAGCAATCACCTTGGAAACTCAAACACAACTGGAACACAAGAAAATGGCCTCAAATATCTCCCAGTGAAGAGAATAACTGAGGAAATGAGTAAGAATCCATAAACAAACACAGGAAGATGCAACCAAACAGATTGAGGCCCTTACAGGGGCCATGACGGAGCCTATAGAGAGGAAATGGAAAAAAAAAAATCACTGGAAAAATTCAGGAAAATGCAAATAACCAGGTCAAGGAAATCAGTAAAATGGTTCAAAATCTGAAGATGAAAATGGAAACAATTATAAAAACACAAATTGAGGAAAGCCTGGAAAGAGAGAACTTAGAGAAATAAACAGAAACTGCAGAGATAAGAATCACCAACAATACAAGAGATAAAGGAAAGAATTTCAGGTGTAGAAGATACAGTGGAAGAATTTGAGGCAACCATCAAAGAAAATGTTAAATCTAAAATATTCCTTACACAAAAGAGACAAGAAATAAAGGATACCATGAAAAAAAAACCCAAAATCTAAGATAATAGAATTGAGGAAAGAGAAGATGCCTGTCTCCAAGGCCCAGAAAATATTTCCAACAAAATCATAGAAAAAAATTTCTGCAATTTAAAGAAAAAGTTGCCCACCAATATACAAGAGGCCTACAGAAAACCAATGGAATAGGCTAGAAAAGAAAATCTTCCTGCCACATAATAATCAAAACACTGAAAGTACAGAACAACAACAACAAAAAATGTTAAAAGCAGCAAGGGCAAAAGGTCACGTAACACACAATGACAAATCTACCAGAATCACACCCAACTTTTCAGCAGAGATCATAAAATCCAAAAGGGCCTGGGCAGATGTCTTGCAAACCCAAAGAGACCACAAATGCTAGTCCAGACTACTATAGCCAGCAAAATTTTCAATAACCATAGATGGAGAAAACAAGATATTCCATGACGTAAACAAATTTAAACAGTACCTATCCACAAATCCAGCTGTTCAGAAGATACTAGAAGGAAAACCCAAGGAGGCTAACTACACTCAGGAAAACACAGTATATAGATAACTTCATTTTAGCAAAACAAAAAATAGACAAACACACTAACACACTTCCACAGCCAACATCAAAATATAATGACCTAACAGCCACCAGTTGTTAATTCTCTCAACATCAATGGTCTCAACTCTCCAACAAAGAGACACAGACTAACAGAATGTGTGCATAAGCCAGACCCAACATTCTTCTGCACACAAGAAACACACCTCAGCCACAAAGAGAGACATTGTTTGAGAGTAAAGGGCTAGAAGAAGGTCTTCCAAGAAAATGGACATAAGAAGCAAGTTGGAGTAGCCATTCTAGTATCTTATAAAATAGACTTTCAACCAAAATTAATTAAAAGAAGTGAGGAAGGACACTTCATACTCATCAAAGGAAAACTCAACCAAGATGAGATCACAATTCTGAACACCTATGCCCCAAATACAAGGGCATCCACATTTGTAAAAGAAACATTAATAAAGCCTAAACCACCCATCGATCCCCACATATTAATAGTAGGAGACTTCAACATCCCCTTTCACCAAAGGATAGGTCAACTAAACAGAAGCTAAACCAAGAAATAATGACCCTAACAGATGTCATGAAAAAAATGGACCTAATATACCTACAGAACATTTCACCCAAAAGATCACATGAAAGATTATACTTTCTTTTCAGCATCTCATGGAATCTTCTCCAAAATTGACCATATAGTAGGTCACAAAGCAAGCCTCAACAGATACAAGAAGATTGAAATAACATTCTATCAGACATCCACAGACTAAAGCTGGACCTCAACAACAACAGAAATAACAAAAAATCTACACACATATAGAAAATGAACAACTCTCTACTCAGAAATAACTGGGTCAGAGAAGAAATAAAGAAAGAAATTCAATGAAAATGAAGATACAACATACCTAAATTTATGGGGAGCAATGAAAGCAGTGCTAAGAGTAAAGTTCATAACACTAAGTGCCTTCATAAAGAGTTTGGAAACATCTCAAACAAGTAATTTAATGGCACATCTCAGCCCTAGATAAAAAAGAAGCAGCACACCCAAGAGGAGTAGACGTCTGCAAATAATCAAACTCAGGGATGAAATCAATAAATTAGAAACAAAGGAAACAATTCAAGGAATGAACAAAAACAAGATTTGAGAAAATCAACCAAATAGATAAACTATTAGTCAAACTAACTAAATGGTTGAGAGACACTATCCAAATCAACAAAATCAGAAATGAAAAGGGAAATGTAATAGCAAGACACCAAGGAAATCCAAAGAATCATTACGTCTTACTTCAAAAGTCTATGTGCCACAAAATTTGAAAATCTAAATGAAATGAACAATTTTCTTGATAGATTTCACTTACCAAAGTTGAAGCAACATCAGGTTGGCAAACTAAATAATTCCATATCTCCTGCAGAAATAGAAGCAGTCATCAAAATTCTTCCAAACAAAAGAAGCTCAGGGCCGGATGATTTCAGCACAGAATTCTTCCAGAACCTCAAAGAAGAGCTAATACCAATACACTTCAAACAACTCCACAAAATAGAAATGGGACATTACCAAATTCATTCTATGAGGCCACAGTCACCTTGATACCTATACCACACAAAGACCCAACAAATAAAGAGAATTTCAGACCAATTTCTCTTATGAACATTGATGCAAAAAGTACTCAATAAAACACTTGCAAACTGAATCAAAGAACACATCAAAGATATCATTCACCATGACCAAGTAGGATTCATCCTAGGTATGCAGGTATGGTTCAGTATATGGAAATCCATCAATGTAGTCCACCATATAAACAAACTGAAAGAAAAAAACTCACATGATCATATCCTTAGATACTGAAAAAGCATTTGACAAAATTCAACACCCATTCATATTTAAAGTCTTGGAGAGATCAGGAATACAAGAGGCATATACCTAAACATAGTAAATCTATATATAGCAAGCTGATAGCCATTATCAAATTAAATGGAGAGAAACTCAAAGAAAGTCCATTAAAATCAGAGACAGACAAGGCACTTGCTCCATCTCTCTTCAATATAATACTTGAAGTTCTAGCTAGAGCAATAAGATAACAAAAGGAGATCAAGGGGATCCAAATGGGAAAAGAGGAAGTCAAATTATCCCTATTCATAGATGATATGATAATGTACATAAGTGACCCCCAAAATTTCACCAGAGAACTCCCACAGCTGATAAATACCTTCAGCCAAGTGGCCAGATACAAGATTAATTTTTAAAAAACCAGTAGCCCCCATATACAAATGACAAATGGGTTGAGAAAGAAATTAGAGAAACTATACTGTTCACAATAGCCACAAATAATATAAAGTATCTTGGTGTAACTTTAACCAAGCAAGCAAAAGCCTTGCATAAAAAAAAAAAAAGAAATAAAAAAACAAAAAAAACAAAAAAACAAAAAACCAAAAAAAAAAAACCAACCTTCAAGTCTCCAAAGAAAGAAATTGAAGAAGATACCAGAAGATGAAAAGGTCTCCCGTGCTCATGGATTGGGAGGATCAACATAGAAAAAATGGCTATCTTACCAAAAGCAATGCAAATGCAAATGCAAAATGCAAAGAGCAAAATACCTACACAATTCTTTACAGACCGTGAAAGATCAATTCTCAACTTCATATGGAAAAACAAAAAACTAAGAATAGCTAAAACAATCTTGCCCAATAAAAGATCTTCTGGAGAAATCTCCCTCCCTGATCTCAAGCTGTACTATAGAGCAACAGTAAAAAAAAAATAGCATGGCACTGGCATAGAAATAGGCTGGTTGATCAATGGAATCAAATCGAAGACCCAGAAAAAACCCATACACCTATGGACACTTGAATTTTGACAAAGAAGCCAAATCCATACAATGGAAAAAAAATAGCATCGTCAAATAATGGTGGTGTTCTAACTGGATATCTACGTGTAAAAAAATGAAAATAGATCCATATTTCTCACCCTGCACAAAATTAAAGAACAAGTGGATGGTGGGGGAGGAGGTTGGCTTCCTTCAGAGGTCTAGGGGAGGAGAATAGGGCAGAAGAGGGAGGGAGGGTGGATATGTGAAGATACAAGTGAGAAGATAACAATTGGGATGTAATCTGACTAAATTATAATAAATTAAAATTTTTTAAAATATGGTTGCTAACAGCCAAGATAACATGTTTCTGCCACAGCCCAGTGATGCTAAAACAGCAGTCCCTGAGGAATGCCACATAGCTGCAGTATAAGAGAAGGACTTGGAGGTAGCTATTACCAATACGTACAAAGGCCTTGAACACGGTAATAGGATTGAGTCTGTTAATGAAATCTGTGAAATCACATTCAAACAGTGGGATGAAACAACGGAAACTATTCAAGACGCGAAAAAGGAAATAGAATCATTAAAGAAAGCCCAAACTGAAGTAAAACTGGAAATGAAAAGTTCAGAAAGTCACTCTGGCCAGGGAAGCAAAGAGCAGATTTTTACCTCCTGCTTCTCTCATCCAAGTCCAGCCTCACACCCAGCTCTGCCCACCACCTGCTGAGGCCTCCCTTCCCAGACTGACCACCTGCATCTCCAGAGGACCAACCTTACAGAACCTCCCCTCCTAACTTCCTTCCCCATCCCATTGTTTTATCCCAGCCCCCAACTCCAGCAAGCAATCCTTGGGAACACACAGGCCCCTCTAGTCAGAGCAGCAAGCAGGCTAACTGCAGATCTCCCCCTCTTCCTCTGCTCCTTCAAGTCTAATCCCCCAGGCTCACCCCAGCTCTGCAGCAGACCTCTTCTGTGGCCTCTCCTTGCTCTCTGTCCTCATTCCCAGGGGACTAAGCAGATACTGGTGAAACATCCTGCTTCCATCCCTCCCATGGACCCCTCATCTCCTCCTCCTAGTCTATCCCATTCTCAAGTGTTATTCCCCCAATACCTAGAAGCACATTTTAGCTGGAAGCCTCAGAGGCCACACCTATCAGGATCCCAGAGGAATTTCCTAACAGGCAACACTCACCAACCACATTCTCCAAAGACTCAGACAGGGCAACAGAAACCAAGGGACAAAACACCCATTCAACAAAAGCAAGACCAGATATCAGCACCTAGAATTAGAATAATCTCAAACCCAGATGCCTAGATGCCAGCACAAAAACACAACCAATGACAGCCAGGACAGTATGTCTTCATTAGAGCCCAGCAATGGGATTTATTGGAATGACTAACAGGCTGCAGTCCAACTAATCCAACAATGGCCAGCTGTGAATAGAAAGTCCTGGAATCTAGAACTTGCTTGGTCCCACAAGGTTGGGCATCTCAGCTGGACTTCTATATAAGCTGGAATCCTGAAGAAATTGCCTCCAATAGATAGATGTGCTGGCAAAGTGAGTGCAAGCAGGTAAAGAACAAATAACCCATAACTGCCCCTCAAATGCACTGCAAATTTAGAATAGGTGGCAATGTCCCCTGGGAAACTTCTTTTTAGCATTTCAAACAAATATGATAACTGATGATAAAGAAATGGAAAAGGAAACACGCCTATCTGTGCAAATGCACTCTTGACAAAATACAACAATGCATGCCCGTTATAATCCTCGATTCTGCAACTGGTCACAGGACCTTAGATGGTATTTATAACCGCCTTCCTCTACCACCCATTTTGTATTTCCTCCACCCACAGCAAGCATCTCAACAGGATTTGGCTCTTTTCTTGGAGAAGTGACCCATCCCTTCATTCCTGAAGGTGGTGTGTTCGCCCTTTGTCATCCTGCCTGGATTAGGCTGTTGTAGGTTTCCTATATCACAGGACATGGTAGCATCTCCTGCACTCCAGACATAATCCTTCTACCTCCATTGTGGAGAGGCAGTTCAATTCCCTCATGGTAATCAGCACACATCACCCCTCCTAACACGGTTATTTCTCTTAGCCTGTTGGTTGAAGGTCACTGGCTGGTCACCCTGGGGAATGGAGCCATATCTGGGGTTCAGTATTGATCTCTGCTGTTGACAGAACTGGCATTCAGCAGCAGATGTAGCCACATCAGCCCTGGTGAAGTGCATGTTGCTGAGCCCATGCATAAACCCCATCTCTACCACCATGGGAGAATATAAAGGGAAATTTATTCGAACGACTTACAGGCTGCAGTCCAACTAATTTGACAGTGGCCGGCTGTCAATGGAAAGTCTACAAGAATCTAATAATTGCTCAGTCCCACAAGGCTGGGTATCTGAGCTGGTTTTCTGTTTAAGCTGGAGTCCTGAAGAAATAGGCTCCAATGGATGTGCTGGCAAAGTGAGTGCAAGCAGGTAAAGAATCCTCCTTTCTTCCATTGTCCCTACATAAAGGTGTGCCTCAAGATCTGGATTGAAGGTGTGTGTCTTCCTTCCTCAAGCTCTCGATCAAAAACCTGTGTTTTCCTACTTCAAGATATGGATCGCAGGTGTGCGCGCTGCATTTTTGGATTATAGTTCATTCTAGGTGTAGTCAAGTTGACAACCAAGAAAATCCGTCACAAGACCATAGAATAGACTATATGATAGAATACCTTAAAGAGGAAATGAAAGTACAGATAGCAAGAAATAATCAAACCCAGGGCTGAAATCAGTAAAATAGAAACGAAAACAAAAATTGCAAGGAATCAATGAAATGAGTTGGTTATTTGAGAAAATCAATAATATTTACAAACCCTTATCCAAATTAACCAAAAGGCAGAGAGGGAAGATTTAAATTAATATAACTGAAGGTAAAAAGAAGGGTATGACAGCAGACACTGAGGAAATCCAGAGAACAAGAAGGACATGCTTTACAGAATTTTTCTGGAGCTTTCAGTATGAGAGCTCTCAATTTTCTTTCTTTCTTTCTTTTTCTTTTCTTCTTCCTTCCTTCCTTCCCTTTTTTTTTTTTAAAATGTAGGCACTTGGTGCTATATGAACTTGCCTCTCAGAGCCACCTTCACTGTGTCTAACAAGTTTGGGTATGCTATGTGTTCATTTTCATTGAATTTTAGAAAGTCTTAAGTTTTT
This sequence comes from Acomys percivali, assembly GCA_907169655.1. Lineage (NCBI taxonomy): Eukaryota > Metazoa > Chordata > Mammalia > Rodentia > Muridae > Acomys > Acomys percivali. The sequence continues at coordinate 77,543,117 of OU015750.1, forward strand.
AGTAAAACTGGGAAATCTAAAAGAAATGGGTAATTTTCTCAATACATACCACTTAAAAGTTAAATTAAAATCAGATAAGCAATTTAAGTAAATATGTATCCCTCAGTGAAAAAGAAGCAGTAATTAAAAGTCTCCCAACCAAATAAAGCCCAGGGCCAGATAGTTTCAGCATAGAATTCTATCATCCAAAGAAGAGTTAATGACAATAGTCTTCAAATTATTCCACAGGAGAAGCAGAAGGAACATTTCCCAATTTGTTTTATAAGACCATAATTGCCCTGATACTCAAACCACACAAAGACTAATAAAAATTAGAATTATAGACCAATTTCTCTTATGGTCATAGATATAAAAACTCACAATAAAATACTTGCGAATTGAATCCAAGAACACATTAATAAGATCATCCACAATGATCAAGTAGACCTTATTCCAGAGATGCTGGGAAAGTTCAACAAACATAAATCAATAAATATAATCCACCATATAACCAAATTAAAGACAAAAATTACACTAGATGCAGAAAAAGCATTTGACAAAATCAAAATCCCCTTTATGATAAAAATCCTGGTGATATTAGGAATACAAGGGAAATGCCACAACATAATTAAGGCAGTTTACATCACGCCCATAGCCAATAGCAAGCTAAATGGACAGGAACTCAAAGCAACATCTAAACTAGAATCATGAACAAGACAACAATGCCCACTCTCTCCACACCTATTCAACACAGTACTTGAAATCTTAGCCAGAGCAATTAAGACAACTGATGGTGATCAAGGGAGTACAAATTGGAAAGGAATAATTCAAAGTATTTTTATCTGTAAGTGATATGATAGTACACATAAGTGACCCTAGAAGTTCCACCTGGAACTTCCTACAGCTGATAAATACTTTCAGCAAAGTAGCTGAATATAAAATTTATTCACCAAAATTATATACAAATGACAAACAGGCTGAGAAACCAGGGAAAATATCTTTTACAATATCCTCAATAACACAAAATATCTTGAAGTAACTAACCAAGCAAGTGAAAAACTTGTGTGATAAAAACTTAAAGACATTGAAGAAAATACCAGAAGACAGAAAGATCTCCCATGCTCAACGATTGGTAAGATTAATATAGTAAAAGTGGCCATTCTACCAAAAGCAATCTACGTATTCCTCGTCATAGATCTTTATTTAAGGACAATGGACAGAACATTCTCCACAGTTGAGTGGAGAGTGGGGTATGACTTTCACACATACTCTGGTCCCTCATATTTGACCACTTCCCCTGGAGGGGGAGACCTGGTGGCACTCAGAGGAAGGATATCAGGTTACCAAGAAGAGACTTGATACCCTATGAACATATACAGGGGGAGGAAGTCCCTCTCGGTCACAGTCATAGGGGAGGGGAGTAAGGGGAAAATGGGAGGGAGCGAGGAATGGGAGGATACAACGGATGGGATAATCATTGAGATGTAACAAGAATAAATTAATAAAAAATTTTAAAAAAGGACAATGGCCGGGTGGTGGTGGTGCACGCCTTTAATCCCAGCATTCGGGAGGCAGAGGCAGAGGCAGGCGGATTGCTGCGAGTTCGAGGCCAGCCTGGTCTACAGAGTGAGTCCAGGACAGCCAAGGCTACACAGAGAAACCCTGTCTCCAAAAACCAAAAAAAAAAAAAAAAAAAAAAGGACAATGATCAGCTTTATATGGAAACACACACACACACACACACACACACACAAAACCTAGGGTAGCTAAGACAATTCTGAATAGTGAAGGAAGTACAGCAAGTATCAGCATCTTTAATGTCAATTTGTAATACAAAGCTGTAGTAATAAAAACAGTTATGACATTGAAACACAAACTGACATGTTGATTAGTGGAACTGAACTGAAGGCCCATTCATAAACCCACACACCCATGGACATCTGATCTTTGATTAAAAAAAAAAAGCCAGAAATATATGCCAGAGGAAAGGCAGCATCTTTAACAAATGGAGCTGGTCATACTGGATGACCACATGCAGAAGAATGCAAGTAGACCCATACTTATCACCCTGAATAAAGCTCACTCCAAATGTATCAAAGACCTCAACATAAAGCCAGGCACATTGAATCTAAGAGAAGAGAAAGTAGGGCATGGCCTTGAAATCACCAGCACGGGAACAGACTTTCTGAGCAGGAAACCATTGGCTCAGGCCTTAGGATCAACAGTGAACAAATGGGGCCTCTCGAAACCGAAAGGCTTCTGCACAGCTGAAAGACACAGCCACCTGGACAAAGTGGTATTCTACCAAATGATAAAATATCCTTACCAACTACACATTTGATAGAGAACTAATATTGAAAATATATTTTAAAAAACCCCTAGATTCCAGGAAAGCAAATAACCCAATTAAAAAAATAGGATGCATGTTATTAAAAGGAATAATGAAAACACTTTGTTTGCAATCTACACTTAAAGTTACTTGTGTGTGTGTGTGTGTGTATGTGTGTGTGTGTGTGTGTTCAATAATCAACATTGTAGTTATTCAACAAGTAAGCATTGAGCAGTCACAATGTACAATGTCCTATTTTCATCCTTGGGAATAAAATTGTAATTAAAAAAAAAAAGGGTGCAAGCTGGATGTGGTGGCACATGCCTGTAATCCCAGCACTCGGAGAGGCAGAAGCAGGCAGATCTCTGTGAGTTCAAGGTCAGCCTGGTTTACAGTCGAGTTCAGGACAGCCAAGGCTACACAGAGAAATGCTGTCTCAACACCACCCCCCACAATAATAAAATAAAATAAAATAAAATAAAATGTCAATTCATGCTGGCAAGGACCTGCAATGTCTTTGTTAGTGTTTTTACCACTTCAGTGAAACACCATGACCAAAAAGCAAGTTGGGGAGGAAAGGGGTTATTTGGTTTATACTTCAGATCATAGTCCATCGTTGGAGGAAGTCAGGACAGGAACTCAAACAGGGCTGGAACCTGGAGGCAGAAGCCATGGAGGGTGCTGCTTACTGGCTTGCTCTCCATGGCTTGCTCAGCCTGTTTTCTTATAATAGAATCCAGGACCACCAGCCCAGGGATTGCCCCACCCACCATGGACTGGCCCCTCCCCCATTGATCACTAACTGAGAAAATGCTTTACAGCTGGGTCTCATGGAGGCATTTCCTCAACTGAGGCTCCTTCCTCTGTGATGACTTCCAGCTTGTGTCAAGTTGACACAAAACCAGCCAGTACAACTAAGCCCTTGTCAACTTGACACACAAACACATCACTATTAAGCCACAACCCTTACTTTCTTATTCACCCCAAAGATCTCAAATTAAAAACATAAATAACTTTAAAAGTTCCAAAGTCTTTTACAATACAAACACATTAAAACTCCAGTTCCTTTTAAACAGCCAACCTCTTTTCAAATCCAGGTCTTTTAAAATTCAAAGTCTCTAAACTGTGGGGTCCAGTAAAATACTTTCTTACTTCAAGAGGGAATGAAAACAAAATCAAACTTCAACTGTCTAATGTCTGGGCTCTACTCACCATCTTCTGGGCTCCTCCAAAGGGCTTGGCTCACATCTTCAGATCTGTCCTCTGTTGCACACATAGCTTATCTTTCAGGCCCTGGCTGGCTCCACTCCACTGCTGCTGCTGTTCTCGGTGGCCAACTGGGCTGCACCTTCACCAATAGCCTCTCACAGGCTCTCTTCATGGTGCCAAGCCTCAACTTCTTTCCACGACTCCTCAGTCCTGGGCCTTCAATGGACTCTGAGGCTACATCTTCACCGATGGCTTCTCCTGGCCTCTCACAGTGCCAAGCCTCAGCTGCTCTCCATGACCCCTCCATTCCTCCAAAACCAGTACCACCTGGGTGACTCTTACATATTACCAAGTCCTGTCCACAGGAGGTACAACTATGGTCGCCTCTGGAATGCAGCTTCCCTGTGCTCTCAGGAAAAACCTCCCAGAAGATTTCACCTTGCTGATGCTGGTCTCTTCTTAGTCACTGCTGATTTCTTAGCTGCACTTTACCGGCATCAATTGTCCCAATATCACAAAAGTTTTGATTCAGTAGTTCTGGTATCTTGTTAATCATAGCTGATTCTTCAGCCCCAGCAAACCAGAACCTCAGAATTTTAAATCAAAAGAGCTAACGGCCATGAAAAGAGTCTTTAATCTTCAGTCTTAAATGTCACAAGCCAGGCCTTCATCATCTGCATTGCTCTCAACATTCTCATCTTCCAAGGTCCCACAGAACATCCCACTGAGCTCCCAAAATTCAATGGCTTTTCTAGTCCAAAGTTTAAAAGTTCTTCCACAATCCTCCCCAAAACATGGTATGGGCTGTCCCAGCAACACCCTGCTATTTTTGTACCAACTTACCAGTATCTTAGTCAGGGTTTTTATTACTGCAATGAAACACCATGACCAAAAGACGAGTTGAGGAGGAAAGGTTGTTGTTGTTTTTTTTTCCCTTTCACTTCCATATTGCTGCTCATTATTGAAGGAAGTCAGGACAGGAACTCAAGCAGGACAGGAACCTGGAGGCAGGAGCTGATGCAGAGGCCATGGAGGGCTGTTTACTGGCTTGTTCCCCATGGCTTGCTCAGCCTGCTTTCTTACAGAACCCAGGACCACTAGCCCAGGGATGGCCCCGCCCACCATGGGCTGGTCCCTCCCCCATTGATCACTAACTGAGAAAATGCCTTACAGCTGGGTCTCATGGAGGCATTTCCTCACTTGTGGCTCCTTTGGTCCTGATGAATCTAACTTGTGTCAAGGTGAGACTCAAAGTCAGCCAGTACATGGAGTAAGGGGAATACTGATCCACTGCTGATAAGAATGACATTTTGTACAGCTATTATGAAAATCAATGTGGCAGTTCCTCGGGAAATTAGGAATCAACCTACTTCCAGATCTTGGACATATACCCAGAGGATGCTTCATTGCACTGCACTTGTTTAACCTTGTTCATTGCTGCTGCCTTCATAATATCCAGAAACTGCAGACAACCTAGACATCCTTCAGTAGAAAAATGAATGAAGAAAAATGACATTTATACAATGGAGTGTTATTCAGTCATATATATTTTTTAAAAAAGCAATATTCTGAAATTTGCAGGTAAATGGATGGAACTAAAAAAAAAAATATCCTGAGTCAGATATCCCAGACTCAGAAAAAGAAATATGGTATGTGTTTGCTTATATGTAGATATTAGCTGTTCAGTCAGTGACAACCAAGCTACAGTTCACAGAACCACAGGTGTTCTGTATAGACTAAGGGACTAGGGGCTCAGGCAGATAGATTTTGTAGGAAAGGGAATAGAGTAGCTAGTTATGGATGGATGGGGTTGGGGACCAGGACACGGTGGATCAAGTTGGGAAGGAAAGCGGAGAGGGAGATGAGGGGGAGAATATGGAAAAAGACAGGTAAACTTAAGGCACATTTGAGGTAGCATGAAAATCATATACAATAGAAGCTTCCTAAAATATACACATACATTAATGAAATTGCCAAATAATGGGGGAGACAGAGCCCTGACTGGACAGACATCTCTCGTCACTGACTGAAGCTTCCAGGACCAGGATTCAGTTGTATCTAATTGAGTTATTGGCCAAAGGAGTCCCATGGGAACCCCACAAACAACCCAAGGCTATAGGTTGTTTTCCCCAAACTGACCCCAAGGCCCATCGCTGAAGACAACATCTACACAACTCATTGAATGTGGAGATGTTGAGCTGGTGCCTGCATAGAGCCTTCACCCTCCGCGCCAGCATCTTTGGAAAGTGACCTGCATGGTACCAAAAGAGAAATGTCCAGCTGCAAACCCTTTGCTCCGCAATAGCACACTACTTGCAAGACATGTTAGGGTGACAGTGGCATAGAGCTTGTGGAAATGACCAACCAATATCTAATTTGACTTAAGGCCCACTGCATGAGATGGAACCCATGCCCGACACTACTTAGGTAACCAAGAATCTGAGAATAGGTAGTCCAGGAACATACGGTAAAACCAAATACTACTGTTAAAAAAAATAGCAATGAAACAACTAAAAATGGCATTCTGATAAGTTCATATACTCACACACCAGTGCCTTGCTCAGCCATCATCAGAGAACCTTTCTTCTGTACCAGATATGAACAAATACAGAGACCCACAACCAGACATTGTGCAGGGAGGGGGAGACCCTGGAACAGTCAGTCCTCATAGGATGTCTCTATCAACTCCCTCCCCATAGGGCTCAGAGGCATCTATGGAAGAAGGGACAGAGGAGTTCTTAGCAACCAAATACTGTTTTCCTACCATGGATTGCCTGGAAAAGGCTGCAGATTGAATTTATCACCATCGGCCAATGACTTAATCAGTCTCAAGGCACACCCTCAAAAAACCATCTCTAAGATTACAGATTTGGGAAGCTTCCAGAGTGGGGAGCATAGTTATGTGGTATACCCAAACTCCATTAGGCAGACACTTATACTCTGGACCTTGTACCTTGTACCTCTTCCCCTGGATTACACTTGCTTCATCCTTTATAAAAAATGAGTTGGACAAAAGGTAAGTGGTGCTCTGAGTCAGGAGAACCACAGTGGGAAGTTCTCAAATCTGAGGAGGGGATTATGGGAGCCTCTGGTTTGCAGCCCGTGAGTCAGAGATTTGGCCTATGAAATGGAAGAAATATTGTGGGACTGCTCTTCACATGTGGGAGAGGATGCTGACTTCAGGAGGATAGTGTGAAACTTGAGTTACTGAGCACTCACTCTGTTTAAAGCCAGGGATGCTAGTTTACCTCATAGTTGGCATCAGGAGCCTTGGGGATATATAGGAGGTTTTTTTTTTTTTTTTTTTTTTTAAAGGTATAAAGCCAAGGGTTTTGGGACAGGAGATGAGTGCTTGAAAGTAAGATTTGAAGGTGCCGAAAGACTTGGGGATATACATAATCCACAAAAGAAGAAAATATCTGTAGGTGAGATTCATTATTAAATGACCAGACAAGTGGTTGCTTCTCAGTGCTGGACAGAATGCTGAGGAGCACACACTTTTCAAAGGCACCTTGCCTGGCACACAGTGTTAGAGTGCTGTGGACCAGTGTCTCTGGCTGATGTGCCCTCACTGAAGCATGTGTGCGTGTGTGTGTGTGTTTGTGTGTATGTGTGCTGACACTGCTTTTTAGTTTTTCTTGTGGAACGGGTGACTGTTGAACACCAAGTGCTGTGCTACATTACCAGATTCTAAACTGAAATCTGGATGCTCTGGAGCCAGTCTCTGGCTAGACAAGAAACACCTCCTTTGATCACCTACCTGTGCCTCGTAACTATGCAAGGAGCCAGGAGAAGGCAGCAGAGCAGCCTATACAGTCAGTCTGGTTCTCACACAGCCAGTGCAGATGGACGCGGCAAGCTGAGCAGAGAAATGAGGGGAAATTACATCTTTTTGAGGTAGTGCAGAGACAGGGTAGGATTCACTGTAGGAAAATGGGAGGTGGATCTGAGGTATAGGGAGTCCAGAGGGACCCCCATGTCTATATTGTGCTCTCAGAGATTTGATGTGAAGTGAGCAACAGCCTTTGACTGGCCACGGAATTAGGGGACATTAGTATCATCCTTTCAGGTACTTTTGTGACTGAATTTTCAAATATGTGGCCAGTTTTTCCTTTCTTTTTTGAAACAGGGTCTCTCTACTATGTAGCCCCTGCTGCCCTGGAACTTGCTATGTAGACCAGACCAGCCTGGCCCCAAACTGCAAAGATATAGCTGCTTCTGTGCCCCCTCCCTCATGTACTGGAGAGCATGGACCACCACAGCCAGCTCCCGCTTTAGTAATTTAAAGTCCAGAAGAAAGGGAGAACAATGTTAGTACCTCTCACGTGTTTGGCATCCTCATCACAAGGCAATCGCTGTTATACCTATTTTTACACACGGGAGAATGGAGACCCTTTCCAAGAACCCAGCTAAAGTCCCCCTTCCCCCAGAAAAACAAAATAATTTTTATGTAGGCAGCAAATTACTTTCTCAGCCCAAAAATCAAATTAATTCCACATTAGATTTCACTGCAGTGTCTTGAGTTACTTCTACACTTAGAGTATCTTTTAAGCTAGTAAGTTACAATCCAATACTATTTCCACTGGAGAAAGAAAAAACACAATTTTTCTAACGATGATAACTCCATCCCCTGTTGATTCTATCTGGTCCCCTCATATAGATCTTCCTTTGTGTGTTTTCTTTACCTCAGACATGTGCCAATAAGAAGCTTAAGTATAGTTTAATCCCAGAATTTGTCTTTTCCTTTCTCTTTCTTTCCCCACATTCCTAAAAGTAATGATTTGGTTTTGGTCCAATACTTAATCAGATCTCAGGCCCTATGGTGGTGGTGGGTACCAAACTTAGGTATTCTAACTTCGCTGTTCTAAAAGGTAGTTCTGCAGGTCCTTACACACCCTTTCCCCTTCCTCCGCACGGGGTAGGGGGCGTGGGAGGATCCTGCCGCTAGTCCTGAGGTGGTTAACTAGGAGGTAGAAGGCTGGAGCCAGCCAGCAACTGAAGATCAAAGAACGAGTTGGACCAAGGCGCCAGGAGGAAGCGGACTGACAGTTTCTGCAGGCAGAGCCAGAATTTGAAAGAAAGGGTGCAAAGCTAAGAAAAGATGTTCTGTCGGCCAGCAGCGCCCAGTTCCCGTTTGTGTGTCCCTCCGTGCGGCAGTAACCCAGAACTTTCCCTGGACTGAGCTTCTGTTTGTCGAGGGTCCTGCCAGGACACCCTGCAGCGGTCCGAGACGTCCGGCAGGGGATGAAGAGAAAGCTGAGCGGGCTCTCTGGCTGGGAACCCAGGCCTCCTTCTACCTCAGGCCACCTTCAATAAAGTCCTTACCCAGACTGTAAAAGCTGGGGTGGCCGTTCTCTCCCCACTCTCATTTACCTACCCTCGCCCCGTAGCACTCACCCCAACGCTCACTCGCACTGCAGGTATCAGTTCTTGGGCCCATTCACGGTTCCACGACCAGAGCTGAACCCGAGCAAGCGGACTGGACATTTCCTACCCGAGTGAGACGGAAATCTGCAATTCTCGGATTGAATTGAGGGACTCTCTTGCAAGAAGTGTGAGTCCATGATGCGCGGACTTCTTTCTTCCTTAGGGGTCTAAGCGATGATCCAGCAACACCCTGGCCCCTGATCCACACAGGTTTTTAATTCCTCTAAGAACTGGATTCTTCTCGGGCACAAGATGAGCGCCCACATTGCCCAGCCACATCCCTAGGACAGAACAGATCTCATTTTTTTTTCCCCTGAGGGTGAGCATCTAACAATTACATTTACCCTAGACTGGCTCAAAAGTCGCCCTGGGTAGTGTTCTCTAGGGATTGGATATATATGTATATCAAACTAGTGGGTACCAGAGCTTTGTTTATTATTGCTTTTTGGTGTAAGTCTTTGATTTGACTGCAGGCACACCTGTTAAAAGTACACAAAATTGCTTGTAAAAATTGTACGTCCTACAAACAATGGCAGGGAGAGAGTAGGGGGTGGTGGGGTGGGGGGAGGGAGAGAGGGAAGGAGGGAGGGAGGGAGGGAGGGAGGGAGGGAGGGAGGGAGGGAAGGAGGGAGGGAGGAAAGGAGCGGGAAGGTGTCATTCTCTGCGACTTAGAATTCAAACTTTTGCAAACTCTTCCTTTTACTTCTCGGTGGCTATAGTACTTTGGTTATGTGCCTGGTCCTTTCTGAAAGCGATTTATTTCTCCGAGATACTTTTTATAGCTCAAAGGTCACATGATACTCCTCATCCCTCACTCTCGGCTCTACTGGCTTGGGACAAAAGGGTCTACTTCTGCTTTTCAACAGAGCATTAAATAGTGGCACAGGAACCTAGGCTGGGTCCCAGGGAGCCAGGGAGTCCTATACTTTGGGAAATATGTGAGAAAAAAAAGAAGGGAAACTGAGCGTGGTCAGTGTGGCACTGTCAGGCATAGAAGAGATAGTGGCAGAGTGAGTGGATAAGAGAAGAGAGCGAGAGGGGAGGGTGGAAGACGAGAGAGGAGAGGGGGGGCACCAAACCCTGTTATTCTTTGTGCACTTACCCCACCCATTATAACTGTGGGGACACAAGTGTACCTAGACTCAGAGCTTTGCTGAGCCCCCATGGGAGTTTGTCCTCACCATTAGAAGTTAGCATCCCTGTTTTTGCTCAACGAATTTTTCTGGATTTTGTAGACATCATTTCTGGGGAGAGGTGGGGGAAGTAAGAGGGGCCAGCACTGCTTTGAAGAGACACATTTTAGAGTGTGCAATCAAAGACGTTTAAAAAACACACCATTTGAGCTCACTGCCCTGGAACACACTTTGAGTGTAGGGTAAATATCCACCTGCTGACTCATACAAGTACAGGGTGTTTATTTGCTGGATCCTGTCTTTCACGAAGGGGTCACACGTGCTATGATTTCATTGAGCTGTATTAAAGCTTAAGGAGTGACTGAGGAAAAATACAAATCTGACTATTACTAGTGTTGTCATCATCTTTACTTGTAAGGAAGAGAAGACAGGATCTGATCTTCTGAAGAAACAGCCCCGCATTGCACCAGGACTTTGGTATCTCATAATCTTTCTCCTCAAGCTAAGTAGGACGAACAAAGACTTTAAAAAACGTGCGCACCTTCTGTTTGTAATAGTGGAGAGAGGGAATGGCCCTCTGTCTGTATGAGACCCCCAGCGCAGAGAGCTTAGAACGGCAAGAATTTACTTGGTTAGTAAAAAAAAAAAAAAAAAAAAAAAAAAAAAAAAAATGTCACTAGAAATTTGGGAAATTTGCTGGGCTAACTGCAAACTGGTTCAAGTTGGTGATACCAGACTTCTTTCCCTCAGAATCTCTGGATGGGTCCAGGCGATGCCCTGTCTCTTAGGCAGAAGTGAAGGCTTGTGCGAGCTTGAGCAGGTGGCACTGCCTAGAGCTGAGTTGAGCTATTGAAAGTCAAGTTGGGATGGGTCAGAGACATCACAGGACGCCATGAAATATCCAATGCAAGTGTGCAAAGGACATGGAATGACAAGTAGCTAGACAGTGGAGCTTTGCGCTTTGGGTGCGGTGGTTTCCCAGCTAGGACAAGACCTCGCCCAAGGCTCCTCCCTGCGTGGTCCTTGGCGTTGGCTGTAGTTCTGCAGCGGAAGTTATCCTAACCAGGTACCAAACCAGCTAAGAAATTAAGGGGGTGGGGGTGGAGGGCGTCGAAAAGAAAGAGCAAGCGAAGAGGAAGTTTCAAGACCTCTGTGAGGGATAACAGTATAAATAACCGAGGGCGTCTTGTAAACACTGCGGTCATAACCCCGAACATTAAACAGCCGCGGTGGCATCTGGCACATCGCCGAGGCGGGCTGCGCTGGGGCAGAGGCAGCAGGGTCCCAGGCTCCTCCGTTCGCCTCTCTGTTTATCTCAATTTAATCTTCCCTAGGAGCTGTTCCTCAGCCTGGGAGATGTTTAAGTTAAGACCCAGCCCTCCGGAAGTCTTGGCCAGAGCTTAACGCCAAGGGTAACCGCACCCGAAAAGCAGGCGTGCGCATTTAGTGCTGCAATTAATTAACTATCAGTAAGTAACGAGCAAAATATCTTGCTGCTTTTAGAATTCACAGGAAGCTCCAATCCCCTCTTCGCTGGTTTGCAAACTGCGTTTTTGTTTTGTTTTGTTTTTAAATCACAACAGGATACGGAAAGTTATAAAACTTTCCGGATTCTCAGAACAGCCACCCTGTAAAATAGTAGAAAATCAGATTTTCTTTTTCTTCGTTGTCCTTGGGTCTGTGTGACTGGATAACTGTAATTCTTTTTATTCTCTACTTACAGTTATAGTATCTTTAGTGGGCTTGAAATAACTGGGAAGAACTCTTAAAGCTTTCAGTAGGAAACATGACATGTCTTTTCCTAATGGGAATTAAGAATTAATCCTTTACTAGAAGTTTGAACTAAATGTTAAAAGAACTTTTTAAAATCATTAAATGTCCCCCATAGTTTCCATTGTTCTTCAGTTTTAAAAAGAATCACACCAAAATGCTCAGATTTTTAGCAATATAAAGAAAGATTTATTTTCAGAAGTAGCAAAACCTGTTTGAAAAAAATATATTTCTTTGAGTGACTTATTTTATAAATGTGACTGTCAAAGTCAGCTATTCTATGATCTACATTTTACAACATATTGTACAAAAGATACACATTGATAGGCTCTTATTATCTATTTATATATATAATATATATAATTACATATTGCACTTGGACCAGCCAGGCTCGCAGTCATTCATGGCAGAAGTTAATCAAGTTAAATAGATGGGAATCTGTAAGTACAGTTGGTCTCCTTTGGTTTGGAAAGGAATCTCCTCGTCGCAGTTAACTGTTCTTGCAGGGCGGGATAGGGAGAGGAGCAATGCAAGACCACAGCAGAGGAAGGGAGGGGAGGGCAGGGGTCGTCACCCTCGCCGGCCCACTGCCCCGGGAGCGCATGGTTCCCAGACTCGCTTTTCCAAGGTCAGGACGCGGTGGTTCCACACAAGCGGCTCGCAGTCACCACTTCCTTCAGGTCACTTTCGGGCTTGCCGGCCACCATAAAGGGCCAGGTCTGCAAGAGAGGAGAAGGTGGAGGTGGTAAGTAGACCTGGGGAGGGGGAGGGGTCAGCGCAGAGCCCCAGTTACGGAGGCCCGCTTGTAAGCAAGTTAGGAGCAAGGAGGCCATCGGTCTGTGCCTGGCTGGATAAGGCAAACAGCTCCAAGTGGTGGTGGTCGGTCAGGATTTTAGAGCAAGGGTAAAAGAAGTCTCATTCAGGCTTCTATGTGGAACTCCCCCCTGCCCCCACCCTCTCCTCCAAAAAACAAAACAAAACAAAACAAAACAAAACAAAACAACCCAAACTCTGGAGGCAGATATTCTAGGGCATCCGAGCATGGTGAGCTGGAAGGACCATGGCCCTACCCACTGACTGTGCAGATCTACTGATGCTGTGGTCCAGCATCCTGGCCTTCTGACCCTTATTGACTTCACTTATCTGCCAGTGCAATCCTAGCTCTGGCCACCGTTCTAAGTTAGTAGTATCCCCGAAGGTGTGTGTGTGCACTAATAAAAGACACGAGGACATTTTATTTAAGGTTCCTCTACTTAGTGAGAAAGCAAAGCCGGCCTCACTCATTTGTTTTTTTTATTTTTATTTTTTAATATATATTTAAAGATGAGGGTAGTAGCAGCAATTATAAATGTTTTAAATCGATAAACGCTAGTTTTAGATCGTAAAAAAAAGCTACTCATTACACTAACAAAATATAAACTTTTATTTGGAAGGAAAATATTTTTTCCTGACAAAATGTGTTATAGCATTTCCTCCCCCAATCCCTAAGACCATCTGAGGGAGAAGACAGTTCAAGTCTCTCAGTAAGTGCTGGCTTGGGGGAGATCTAATCCTTATCATATGTAAACAAAAGTCCTAGTAAGCTGCTGTTTTTCTTTAGAGCCTGCACGTTTTAAAATGAAATCAAACGAAAGAAGAAGTTAAAGAAGAAGAAGAAGGAAAAAAAAAAACCCAACAACAACAAAACACCAAAACTTAAATGGTAAAGCGCCTTTGAGAAAATTAGTTCAGTAATCAGAGTTTGCTTTTGCTTTCAAAACATAGAGTCTGGTGGAAAGGAGTCAGTCTTTCTTCATTGTGACTGATAGGACCTATGACTGTGGTATTATCCAGTACACTCAGACCCGAGCGCATTTACCGATTGTGTTGACAGTGGCTGGAGTTTCTGCGATTTAAAAAAGGCGATCTACTTAGCCAAGCACAGAATATTTAAGTAGCTGAGAGGATTTGCACGGACAGTTATGGAGGTGGAAGAACATAAATATGTCTGTATTTAATAGTCCTAAATATACCCGGGGGTAGAATGGAGTTGGATGTTTACAAGAATCGGTGTGTGTGTGTCGGGGGAGGGGGGCACTCAAGTTTTGCTCTTAGCTAAAAGAGGTATAGTTGGACGTCTTCTAGGTGTCCAGCATCTTGCCAGTTTCACGACAGCGGAAATGGCGCTGGCACCCTATGTTGAGATTCCCTCGGCTTTGCCAAATGAGTACCCTCGGAAATCCCTTAATGGGGTGCCACGTCAAAGCCTCGCACAAATCACTCGCGGGCTCGCGGCGCTCAGTGCAGACAGTGGTGCGGAGCACCCCGGAGATGCTAGGCCGGCGGTGGCTATGGTGTCACTCGGTCGCCCGCCTCCCCAGGCCCAGCTAGCGGTGCGGAAGGACTCACCAGGTTGACCGGGTGAATGTAGCCGTTTTCGTACTTGTCGTTGGCCAGGATCTGCCTCAAGTGAGCGATGTAGCTGGACGCCAGCCTGAGCGTGTCCAGCTTGGAGAGCTTGGTGTCCGGGGGCACCCAGGGCAGGGTGGTCTTGAGCCTGGAGAAGGCCTTGCTCAGGACTCGCATGCGGGCCCGCTCGCGTGCATTGGCCGCGTTGCGCTGGACCTGCTTCCCTTCCTGGCTGACCCCGCTCAACGGACTCTTCTTGGAGGGAGCCTTCCTCCTCTTGCCCAGGCCGCCGCGCCCCTTCTGTGGAGACCCGTTCTCGCAGTTAGAGCCCTCTTCCGTGCTCTCGTTGGAAGTCACAAACTCCTTGTTGGAGTCCACTTTCAGGGAGTCACATTCCAGCATCTCCACTTCTTGAAGGTCTTCTACATCGCTGAGGGAGCCAGTGGACATGTTTAGAGCGAGGTGGAGGGAGGGAGGGAGAGAGACGCTGAAACTAAAGGGCCTCTAAAGTTATAGGACTGCTACTTCCAGTGTTGGGGTTCGGACTTGGGATCTGGCAGCTTGGCCTCACAGCTTCCCCTTCTCAGAGTTGTGGAAGCCACCACAAACTATTCTGCAACAGGGGAAAACTAGTGCTCTATTCCCCCACTCCCGGGGAGTCCTGGCCTTAATGGAGAGTGAGAGAGCGCCGAGGAATTTGGTGGACACTAGGAATTTATCTGGGGAATAGAGAGGCGGATCCATGCAGCCCAGGGGAGGGGCCTGCCAGACCCAGCGGACTTCCTAGACCCCTTTCAGAAGAGCTGGAGACTCTGGTTTCCAGCAATCCATTGCAACATGGGTGTACAGCTTTCCTTCCTCCACTCTGGCTCAAGCCAAGAAGGAGCAAGCCCCTACTCAGAGAGCCCTTGTCTCTGTTCAACTCCTAAGGCCCCCTTTCCTCAGAAAGAACCTCAGAGAAATGGCTAGATCCTTTGCTCTTAGTGGGCCTTTCCCCTAAAACACCTCATAGTCACCTCTCCTCTCAAGAAATAACAGTCAAACTCCAAAGGCCCCTGGTTAATACTGTGGTTAAGATCACAGTGCATTACCGTGTGTGGGGTGTGTGTGTGTGTGTGTGTGTGTGTGTGTGTGTGTGTGTGTGTGTGT
>OU015750.1:77574449-77589320 GCA_907169655.1 Acomys percivali
ATCTATCTATCTATCTATCTATCTATCTATCTATCTATCTATCATCTATTATCAACCTATAATCTATCAATCATCTATGTATCTATCTACCAATCTATCTACCTATATATCTGTCACCTATCTCTCTCCTTCTTTCTCTCTCTCTCTCCATCTTCATCATAATCATCTATCTACCTATAATCTATCAATCATCTCTGTATCTGTCTAACAATCTATCTACCTATATATCTGTCATTTATCTCTCTATCTCTATCATCTATCTCTCTCCATCGCGTTCACCACCATCATCACCACCATCATTGTTTATCTCTTATTAATATAGATATATAGATATCCAGTTTAAGTGACAATCATATCTGGCTTATTTCAAACTTACACAAGTGGTAGATATTTTGTATGCTAAAGCTTAGAAGAAGCCCTTCTCTCCGCTCCATTCTCTTCCCCCGCTGTTTCCTTCAGCTTCCTTTCAGTGCTGACTGGTGCATGCTAGGCAAGCTCACTGAATTGCATTGTATGACAGCGTGTACAAGTGTTTTCATTCTAATAGCTGCATTCTAGTCTATGATTTTTTTCACTATAACTTAACTACTGCCTGATTGATGGGCATTTTGAGTTATTAGAAGCCTTTCCCCTCTTATTTCATACAATGATATATCACTTCAATTCTTTTCTTTGCTTGTATCCTGCAACATATCAAAGCAATGACTTCGAATTGTCATTGATCACAGTGCTTTTAAGTAGCCTCTTCTTACACAGCTGTGTAAACATAGGCCCCCCCTGAGGCCATAGCGCTCATTTTCCCTCATATAAGGACCACAGACATTTTGTTGTTGTTTTGTTTTTTGAGTAAGGTTTTCTCAAACCTTAGGTCTGTTCTAGAACTAGCTCAGTAGACCAGGCTGGCCTCAACTCAGAGATCCATCTGCCTCTGCCTCTCTAGTGCTGGGGCTAAAGGTGTGTGTCATCATCGCCAGGCAAGTTTCGTTTTAATGAGCATTTCTACGATTTCTACAGTTGGTTCCAACTATGTATTTGGTTTCTAAAGATCAGGAATGAGTGTTCTTCATTTCTGAGCACTTCCATAGGAATGTATCTTAAAAACAGCATGCTCAACATTAAAGTCTTTATTTCCTCTTTCATAGTAGCTCCTGGGTTCACCAATGGCTGTTGATGAGAAAGGAAAAAAAAATCCTTGCCTACAAATGAGAAGGAAGAAATGGCCAGACTTTTCAGTTTCTGAAACCAGTTTGGGCCCAAAACAATCAAAATGTGCTTGTATAATGACAATAAATCAAAACCTATTTAAAAACACATCATAAAAAAACCAATAATGTTTTAAGATACCAGAAATCCTGAGCTTTGTCAAGGCCCTGTGTTCTTTGCAATGTTATGGAGGACAAATCTACCCACCCAAAGGGACTCCTCATCGCTGTGTCTTCTTTTCTCTCTCCCTCCTTTTCTTCAGTGCTAGAAGCAAACCCACAGCTTGTGCGCACCAGGCAAGTCCTGTGCCATTGAATTCTAGCTGCAGCCCCAAAGGGGCTCAGGCTGATGACTTTTTGGTCAGAGTGTAAGTCACTTTAGATGATGTGAGCAGGTACCATGTCCCAAACATGGATGAGTTGTTTAATAACTCAAATAAACCTTGGATAGTCTGAAAAAGCAATCTTTCCTAAGGATTTTTATATTATTATAACATTATGGGACAGTTAAAAGTGAAGTAATGTTCTTTAAGTGGGTGAACACCCGACTTTGTCCTGGCCTTTGTGATGCTGCAGCTGACCCCAGACTAAGCTAAACAACGGGCAAGAACAGGGAGCAGAGCTCCTGTTGTTTCTGTACACCCAGCATTCAGTGCTTGCTGGCTAGATACTTTGCATATTTTTCTGTCCAGAATTTAGAAACCTATTTGAGAAAGATAAACGAATACAAGGATGATGAGATGTGATTTTAAAATCAGAGTATAGATACACTTTAATCTATGGGGCTGTGGCTGGAAGTATAAGTTTACTGTGACTTGTGTGACTTGTTTGGAACATTTGGCTGTGCCTAGTGCTTGAGAGAACTCTCATTAAACGCATTTGATATTGTTACTGTCATACTTGAGCAATTGTGTGAACCTGCAGGTTCTGATTTATAGTACAAGTAGTCTTCACCTTTAGTTGAAATATAAAGCACAATTAAATATAAGTATAACAATGCTATCAGTACCTCCGAAAGCTAATGCCTGGGATTCGGTTCCCTGGGGTCATTTTTCACTCAGCGCTTCATTTCATTTACTAAATCATGACCCTGCGGACTTTATCACAGGCATGACTTTTGCATACCTTCATTTCTACTTGTTTTCCAGGCTGGAATAGAATGTGCTCAGCTGCAGCGGCCATGCCTGATGGAGCAGCAGGCTGTCCTTGTGAACACAAACCAGGAGATACAATGTTGACGATGATAATGACATTAGACTCAGGGTCTCCTTCTTTCATTTAGCATGTACTTTGAGCTAACCTTTCTCTGCCTTGGGCTACTTTATAGATTTAAATCTGGGCTCTGAATAAATGAAGTCTGTTTGTTGGTTTCCGATATAGCTAGCCTAAGGCAGAAGGAGACTGACTCAGGCTATGGGGACTCTCCTTTCTTTCACTGAATTGCCTGGAGGGATGGTACAGAGGAGAGGCAGACTAGCAGTCAGGTTTGGGGTCAGCTGGATTCCTGTTTCCAGCTTCCTTCTAGCTGCTGGCACTGGGGCGTGGTTATAGTCAATCCTGTTAGTGGTACATGCTTGTTTTACAGATGAAGTGAGATCCGTACACAAGTGCACGTGTGTGCTCACTCACATCAGTGCTGACCCTTGACACCACATGCTCTGCTTTGTATTCCTTATATGCTTCAAGATATAGGTTTGTGTTTTCCTTTGTTTTGTCTGTCTGTCTGGCTTGTTCTTAAAGACCTATAGTCTGCTGATAATTTTAGATGTATACATGAATCTCTGTAACTGTGAAAATCTCTGTACTATCTAACAAAATGATTTCAAATGGTATGGACTATTTGTATTTTAAGAAATAACAACCAGAATTCAAATTTCAAGAGAATTAAAATAGCTGAGATTCTCAGATACTTCAGGTTTTTTTTTTTTTGTTTGTTTGTTTTTTGAGGGGGTGTTCCAGACAGTGTTTCTATGTGTCTGTGTAGCTCTGACTATTCTGAAAGTCACTCAGTAGACCAAGCTGACCTCAAATTCACAGAGATCCACCTGGGATTAAAGGTGTGCACTACCTCTGCTCAGTGATAGATAAGATTTTAATGTAAGAGAATTAGGGCCACTCATAGCCTCTGTTTTAATAGAATTAGTGTTTTGTATGTGAACAAAGATTTTTCTACCAAATGACCTTTAAGGATTTCAAATAAGGAACCCATGTAGAAAGGCTAAGTCTGTCAAAAGGCCAAACCCTAGTCTGTAAAGTTATGTTTTATATTTTTTCAACACATGTGATTATTGGATAAAAATATAATCTATGGTAGCAATTAATTCTGCACTGCATATTAAGAGCTCATAAAATTACTCATTTGTGAAATATAAAAAGAAAGAAAAATGAAAGTATACACAAATGTATTAATATAGACATTTATTATAAACTATATACTGATTATAGAAAGTAAAGATGCCATTGTTGCAAACTTGGAAACACTTTTTATTAATCTTCAATCATTTTATTATTAAATAATTGTATGTAGATACAATGAAAGGAAATAACTTCATTGGCTTTTGTTTTTTTTTTAAAAGAAAACTATGAATACAAATTCTGAGATATTATGCTTTGACTGTAAAAACTAATAAAAATGCATACCATATAAAAACCATTAAAGAAATGACTCATTTGCTATTACAGTCTCTAATAGTACTGTTTTTATTTAAAGGGCTGCAGACTGATTTTCACCTAGCTGTGAAGGCTTAGCTAGCTGGTTTGCTTTCAGGAGGACCTTGCAAATTGTAGGCAAATTTGTTGACACCCCAAGTCCCCTCAGGCTTTAAGAGAAAGCAACAGTCCTGCAGGAGGCATGCAGGCTTGGCACAGCATAATTTTCAATCCTTATAAACATGTTCCCAGGAAGGAGTACTGTGAGTCATTATAGACATGAAGCCACCATCTTATGTGGAGCTATGACATGCCCACATTCACTCAGTCAAGGCAGGGAGAGGCTGACGGAGTCCAGGTCTTTCTGATGGAAATATTCTCAATGCTCACACCATCTTTTACTCACCCAAGTGGTTGATCTGATTCTTAATGGAGAAATCTCCAAACAGAATTTCTTTTGTCAAACAAACGGGTGTTTTCTCAGAGGTATTTTTTTTTCAGATTTTTAAAATAATATTTCAAACTATTTTAGGTACATGGTCTGTTATCTTTGTAATATATGTATAAACTGATATATTCCCATGCCCACAGGTCTAAGCCAAGGGCAGGGAAAACTTACTTCATTCTATGGGAGCAATTCTATTGCAGAAATCAGACGCCTGAAGGCCAGGACTGATGAGCAGACTCTCCTCCCCTGCATCTTGCATGGAGGATACTCTATCACCACTTCTGTGACTCTGGAATTCATCCCACCATTTCCATCTTCCCAGGCAACGGTAGTGTGGAAGCTAGCTGCTGTTCTCCTTCAGACCAGCCCTTAATGGGCTTCCCTCAGAGTGGCCTCTTGGCATCTTTTGTTCTTCCCAATTTCTCCATTTTTCGTGATTTAGCCAGACTGGGCTTTGAATACAAATCTATGCATGTAAGTCTTCTCTTTCTTTTGCCTTTGGATTGAATCTCGCTTTTGTTGGCTTGAGCTGCCATAACAAAACACCCTACAGTAGGTAACCTACAAGTAGTTAAATTTTGATCATAGTTTTGGAGTTCTAGCTACTGTCCCATTAAAGTCAAGGACAAAGGTCATGTTATCTCTGCACAGATATAATATGGTTCTGGGAGTCTTAACTAAAGCAATTAGACAAGAGAGAAATTAATGACTAAAACATTGCAGGTGGAGGAAATTGTACTTTCTGATGATAAAACTGCATACCAGCATAATTAGAAGACTTATAAAGAATAGTTGAAAAGTTCTAAAAAGAATAAGAGAATAAGTTAATAGGATACATTGATGTTGCAAGTAATTAATTCAAGTAATAATCTTCCTGAAAATTAGAAACAGTAACAAGAAGCAATATTCATAACTGTAGCAAGAAAACAAGTATTCAAGCACCTTAGGGTTCAGGCCCTAGTAAGAGAAACACTATTACGAAGCTACTGTTGCCAAACACTGTCGTAGCTAAATGTTTTAAAAGGAGCTTCTCACTTAATTCTTATTACATCTTCCTGAGGGAAGAGCCATTGCTATTGTTTATCTGGTATATAATGTGTCTGCAACTGCATGGGAACAACTCAAGAGCTTTGATTTAGACACTATAGTTTCTCTTGTGCTGTATTTACTTCACAGAGAAACATTAAAAGACTGGGGTTGGGTGTGGGGGGGTTGTATCTCACCTTAAAAGCATAGTCACTCATGACTCTGAACTCTCAGTATTTTGAAGATGTTACTTCTTATTTAGTTAATAAATTTAATGCAGTTTCCATAAAAAATGTTTGCAAACTTTTAATAGGCTTGGCTACTCAATTCTTATATTGCCATGACATTTGAAAGGATAATAAGAAAATTGTGAGGTGCCGTGTATCAACATGGCTTGTGAATATACACTGACACCTAAGTAAACAGACACATTTAAAACATGTATATAATGAGTCCATAAACCCAAATACAGGTGTAAACTTGTGAAGTGAAATTTTAGACTTTTAATTTTTAAAAATGTATTTGTTAATTTAAAAAAGTTAATTAAGCCAGACATGTTAACACATGCCTTCAATCCTAACCCTTGGGAGTTTGGGGCAGGAGGATTGCCATGAGTCTGAAGCCAGCCTAGGCTACATAATGAGTTCCAGATCAGCTAAGGCTATACAGTGAGACCCTGTCTCAACAGCAAAGCAAATAAAGAAACACACACCAAAAAGCAAACAAATTGAATGTCATTGATAACTTGGTGTCATTAATGTTCTTTGGTGACATAACTGAGAAAAATCATTCTTCATCTTGCATATATTTATTTCCAGTTTAAAAAAATTTATTTCTTAAGTAAAGTAGTTGTTCGGATCTTTAATTCTTCTTATCAAATATGTTTCTCCAAACAGAGCTCAAGTCTTGCCCTGTAGCTCAGGAGGGTGTGAAGCTCACTAATTTTCCCAAGCTGGCTGTCTTTGACCTCTTGGCCATCCTTCTGTTTGAGCCTCCCAGAGTGCTGGGATGACAGGAAATGAGTACCACATCCAGCTTTGTTCAAATACTACAAAATTCATACAATCGAAACTGGATTGTATTATACATGCGCATATTGAGTTTTTTCCTTTTGTTGCTTAGGCATCTGTAGAAAAGATCAATGCGATGTCTATTTTGCTTAAAACAATCACCTGAATTTCCATGATGCCTAAGTCAGAGATATCCTTGCAGCTAATTTTGAAATGGGTCCCTCAACTCTAAACCAGCCATTGTAATAGGGGACATGGCAGAGCAGAGTCCTCAGAGAGAAGACCTGACGGGCATGCGCAGAGCTTGGGGGCTACTTCTGTGTTCTTATTGAGGATTAGTGAAGTCCCCACAGTTCATTATCATTCTGTATACAATAAAAGGGATAGTTTAGCACTCACTCTTCAACTAAATTGGTTCTATATTCAACAGGCAATGGCGCAAGCACCTCCATGTAACAATGTCAAATTAAGTCAGCCACCCTGCAGGGTGCAGAAGGGGGAGACCTGGCACTGTGATAAATGACCAGTCAGTTCATTGTTTTCTTTCCAAGAGAAATCACAGCCAGATTCCACTTTATCTCACCCTGACTTTTAGCAAGATAGATAGCTATGTAAAATTTTAAGGTTCAAATAGTTTCCATCAAAAGGGCTATAAAAAACAAAACAAAACAAAACAGAAAAACCTTCATATTCTGGGCACACCAACCCTTTATCTTTTTAACTGAAGGGATTTGATTTCTTTTATGGTATAAAGAGGAACTTGACTTAGATCACTTTCATAATCTTAGGTCTTTAACCAGAATAAAAGCAAAGAAATAAACCTTATTGCTTGAATCACCACGAAAGTATCAAAAGAATGTTTTGTTTTTTTTGACATTCAAAGTAGCTTTTATTCAGCATTGTGTATTTTTAGATTCACTGCATACTTGTATTATCCTTAAAGTAGAGGCAAAATTGAATCGAAAGTAGTGCAAGGCTGGTAAATTTGATTGCATTGCCACTTAGAAATTTATTCACCTATTTTGCTGACGAATAGAACAAATGTATTTGATTTTAACGTAGCAGTTAGCATAGCGTCAAAAAATCTGAAGATTTTAAAGATTAAGTACATAAGTGTAGAAAAAAATACCGGCAGTAGTGTTAACTTTTCAGGTTAGGCTTGTGAACCGTTAAAAGGCAGGGCAGCAATGGGAAATCCATTGTACTGGGGTTGTCTTCAATTAAGAACCCAAGACACTAAATGACATCTTGAAGCTGCCAACCGAAAATATTTTTACCCAGGTGAGCCCGGTACAGGGTCACCAATAGGACGCCAGAGCGGGGTAGCAGATTTAATGACTTGATTGGAACCTGGAAAGGAAGGGTCTCAGGCCTGCCAGGCAGACCCAATCCGCCCAAACAGGGAACGGGCACCTGGCCCTCAGGGCTGCAAGGCAGAGTGCAAGCATCTCAGGTGGTTCCGCTTCTGGGCATGTCCCTTGGGGACTAGCGGTGCCTGGGTGGCTCAAGCCTTCTGTTTTGGCATCTCTCAGGGTCACCCGGGACCTAACTCCGAACTCTTGCTTTGTTCAATTTGTCAAGGTCTCACATGGCATGCCTCGGCTCTCCAGACCTTTATGACGTCTAATTCAGAAAAGTAGAATTCACTTCTGCTGTGTGCGTCAGCCGGTCGGCAGCTTTTAACAATTCTGCCTTTACTACCTCTTGGGAAGCCCCTGCCTACGGAAAAGTCAACGTCTTTTTGAGCTCCACAGCCTCTGTTTACCCTCCTGGGTTCCCGGGATCTCTGGGAACAGTGGCAGACGTCCCAAACACTCTGGGGTGCTCAGCGGCCTGAAGTGCCTTCTGTGGTCCCCTAGGGTAAAGGGCACAGGTACACCTCACAAGTCTCCCGTTTGTCTGCAGCGATCCCCCCCCCCCCGCCCTTCCCCCGTGCTCATTATTCCTAGCTCCTACCCATTCTCGCTGCTGCACTCAGCCTATGAAATCACAAGTGCCTTCTTCATCCTAAAGCTCTTCGGCCAAGCAATCCGGATCTTCCGATTTCCTCTGAAATCTCTAAAGCTTTGATCCCATCTTTGCAGCTCCGTTTCCCTCCATCCTATTCTGCCCCTCTGGGATCCCTCTGGTTCCTTGCTCAAAATACCTGCTGGCGCCACAGGAAATTCACTTGTAACAGATACCCAGGGAGTGTAAAAGCAACACCCTGTTTCCAGGGTCAGGTTCCTCCCCAGTCTTCTGGCCCATCAACGTGTCGCTTAGCGAGCGCCAACACCCGGGAATTACTGTGGATCCTGAGTGCGCGCTGGGCGATTGGGGGCCCTTTTTAATAGAGTTGATGATTGCTATCCTGCACGTGGCTTTCGTGCACTCTCCTTTCGTCCGCCCTCTCCCTCCCTCCGCCCTCTCCCTCCCCTCCCAACAGCGCAGGGAAAGAGGGATCTCTGAAATAAACCTGTGGTCAGAGCTAATCCGCAGGTAACTTTTGTGAGAATCTGGAAAGACTTTAAGTAAACTTCAAAGCATCTAAAACAAGAGAAAAATATTACTTTTGTTTCTATAACTGTCATTGAAATGAAAAAAATCTCTCTCTCTCTCTCTCTCTCTCTCTCTCTCTCTCTCTCTCTCTCTCTCTCACACACACACACACACACACACACACACACACACACACTGGACTACAGAACTCACTCACTCGCTCATAAAGACTTAGCAGGTGATCTCTCATTTTGCAATTTGTTTACTTAGGTTTTCTTCTTTTTGCATTTCTCATGCAAAGTGAGCCTGTTATGAATAAAATCCATGTTATATGAATGCAAATGGCCAAGATATTGAGAGGAATCCGCTTCAGAGAGAAGGGACAAATGTGGGGAGCCCCCTTTCTCTAAATATTTGTGTCAAGTGGGTTTTATCTCATTATTATCAAATAACAAATCGTTACCAAATATATGATAGCATTATTATTTTATTTCTTTCCAAAGAAGCAAAACAGACTAGTCTATTAATAAGATGCCTTTGTTAATTATGGGGTGTTGTACTCAATGCTCTTTTTCCTTTGTGACATACTCTTGCTATTGTAGCACAGGGGCTGGGTCTTGGGAGTCTGGACAGGCACCATCACATCCAACTTCTTCCTGCTCTAGTACCTGGTACCTTTCAGCTCTACACCTCACAGACACTAGACATGAATCTGACTATTGTAAAAGCCTCCAGGCTTTAAATAATGCTAAAAAGAAAGCAGATATCCCGTTAGTATTTGTAGACATCTGAATTTCAGTAAGATGGTTCTAGGTATTTATTTGAAAATTCTTCTGGCTGTCTGATTTCCAAAAAGAAGTCGGGCTCCAGGGCTGAGTTTGCTTGGCCCCAAGGCCTCTACTGCTGAGGAGAGATCTTAAGTTCCCACTGGAGGTGGAAGCCATCTTGATGGGTAGCCAGGACTGTGTAACTGTCCCTGTTCCCCCCCCCCCCCCCTTTAACCTCATCTCGGAGGTTTCTTATCTCTACTCCAGTTTGGCTCAGCTCTTTTGGTGTTAACACCCATGGTTCTCTGTGGTTTACTTTCTTCTGCAGCATCAATGCTTTAGGGTTATCGAGTTCTATGTCTCTCCTGAGCAGAGGATTTCCGTGTGTAAGGGTCCATTTGTAGGCTGTACCTGCTTTGCTCAAGATGGAGTCTCAACAGTGGTTAAAGATAAAGCATGCATATACACAGAGTTAATATGATCTTCCTTCCAGGAGAGAGCTGCCTCATTTCAGAGATGGCAGCACGTGTGTGATGGAACTTAGAGCTGGAGTGGAAGATAACTTGTGTGACATATTTTCCACTTTATTTGCTGAATGGAAATAGCAGAGGAAGTCATCCTATAGGAAAGGTGACTAATAAGACACCTTGATGCTAGGAAAGCTAAGACTATTTAAGAATGTCAAAGACAGCACATTAAAAAAAAAAAAACACTTTACAAGCTCCAGCTTGGATGTCAGTGCTGTGATTGCTGTTTCTTGAACCTTTTAGGGAAAAAACAAGGGAGGGCCGAGGAGGGAGTTCCACAGGGTTACCAAATTAGATTGCTAAGCTGTCCATTATAGAATTTATTTGACAGTTAAACTGTGTAAGGTCAGCTAAGCCGATTGAAAAAAATTTCTTGCTCCAGAATATTTTGATGGGTGACAGAGTACAATAGTGTTGCTTTAGATAACATTAACTTGTCCCAAAAAATAAATCAGTTTCTTGATAACACCCAAGGTGAGTGGTTAGTTTCAGGTTAATGGTGATGTGCAGAAAAGCCAAGCTTCATCTGGGCTCAGCTGAGACAAATTATCGTAGCGTTAGAGAAGGAAAACAGCAGCAGCAAAGGAGGCATGTCGGGATAAAACACGAAGATCTAAACAATAATCACGTCAGTCATGGTAATTAGGTTACTTTTAAGTCACAAATTCTACTTTGTGTCTCAGATTTTTAAAGGAAGAGATTTGAAAGCCCATATTATGCCATAAAGCTGCAGTATTATTAAATTTCTAATCATCTGAGTTGTATAGACAATGAAAGTTCTACCTACAAATCTAATGCCAAATAGTCATCCAAATCTCTTTGCTTAAAATCAAACAAAACAGAAGAACAAAATCAAATTTATTGTGAAACTCATCCAAGATGTGAACAGCCAGGATTTTTATAGAATTTTTGTTGAGCTGAGGCTGTTACTGCAACTTAATTTTATTCCTCTTTCTCCTAGAAAGCTGTTTTATTGATAGTTCCTCCCCCCCAAAAGGAGGTACATCTGCTTAATTTGGTAAAAAATGGAAACATGTAGAAACCATATAAAATACTGATTTACTTCTTGTGTTGGGGAGATGGCTCAGTGGGTAAAGTGTCTGTGATGCAAGTGTGAGTATCTGAGTTCAAATCTCCAGACCCGCCTGCCCCACATGCCAATTCAGGCATTGCAGTACATCTGTAATCCCAGTGTTCCCACAGTGAGGTGGGAGGTGGAGATGGGAGAATTCTTAAAGCCGGAAGGCCAGTTGCCCCGTTGTATGTGACAAAAAAACAACAAAGAGATTCTATCTCAACCATGATGGAAGGCCAGCACCAATACTGAAGGTTGTCCCTGCTTTCTGCACATGTATGTATGCTGATGCCCACACTCTGCACACACATGAACATGTACATACATGAACATGCACTCACATGGACACACAATACATGGACAGGCACTCACATGGACATGCACATACAGATTACAATGATGGTTGGACTATTGATACACTTGTAAAGATTGAGTATATATGTATACGTATATACATACACACATACACGCATGTATGCATACTTCCATGTCCTGGTGAGTATGTAATACCTTCTGTCTGTTACACACAGGAGGGGATACTACAGATGTTCATGGCAGTGTAGGCATGTAAACCAGTGTTTCCAATGCCCTTTACGCCTTCAACAGGTAAACTGAATTGGTTGGCCTCACAAGACATATAACAAACACACACGGGCTTCCTTTTGTCTTCTATTTTGAAATTGAGCATTTATACAGACACTGGTAAGGATTACACACTGTTTATTCTAGAGAAAGTGACTTTAAATAATTATCTGCTCCTCTTGGCTGTAAAAAATGTCCAAATATACACTAAAGTAAGAAATGATGAATTATTGTTGCCTATAATTCTTTCTTCTCAGGAAAAAACACTGTGGAAAGCTGAATAATTTGTTTTACATAACTGAATATTTCTTGCAAAACAAAAATACATTATGCCTAGAAACTGTATTTTCTTTATTTTTTTGTAGCCAACACTGTCAGCATTAGCCCAATCTTGGGATAGACTGTGAGAAAAAAATGTATATGTGGCTTTTAGTTTTTAACAAATAGTACTCTGCATGTTTTATAACTTGCTGAAGCCTAAACAAATGTAGGCTTAAACACTTCTAAATGTATCATTTAATACTAAATGTATCATTGACTAGTTAATAATTCAAAGCAGAAGGCTTTCTTTTATCTTTTTGAAAATTGATACTTAAAAACAACCTCTAAAAATTATCAAAATGCCTTTATTTGTTTCTTCCTGCCAGCGACTCTTAGGACATGCTAAAGGAAGATGGATCAGCCTCTTCCCTGATAAGAGATGCTGAGAACAGAGTGAGTGTGAGCAATCAAAGCATGCTAACCGATGTTGCCTTAGGCCTGTGAGGTGTGCCCTTTAGGATATTTGAAGACATCCATGGGGACAACGTGGGTGTAGGCTCTGGTTTCCTTACACTTTGGAAGAAAAGAACATTGGTTAAAAATGGAAACTTCATAAGATATTCACTTCTAAGCATGAGAGAAGGTGCATAGCAAAATATTTGCCCCAGTTTTTTTTTTTTTTAAAGGATCAGACTTAACATATCATGCTTTAGAAAACGAATGAGAGTAACTGGGCTTTAGGGAGCTTAAGACCACGGTTGCTTGGTACAAACAATGTTGGTGAGAGGTTTTAAAATTTTCTTATTATATTTTATATAAGGATGCTTGGGTTGGGTGGGAAAAGGAAGTGTGCACATTGCAGATGATGCCATATCATTGCTTTATCTCAGGAATGAGAACAGGATGCTTTGTTAGACACTTTCTCAGTGACTTGTATACATGAAGTCAATGACAACACGGGAAATCACACCAACATTCAATGGGCCTCATGAATGTTTAAATGTGGGTGTGAGACAGTGACCTAGATTTCTTCTTTTTTTTTCTTACAGGCAGTGTGTGTGTGTGTGTGTGTGTGTGTGTGTGTGTGTTGTTAGATTAATAAAACTCATTAGTCCACATAAGTTTGAACAGATCAAAGTCATTAGTAAATGTTTTCCTGCAAAGCTTTATTTTTGAAAAAGATCAGAATTTAAGACAGATCTATCAGAAACTGCTTTGGAAAGAAAGTTTGTGTTTATATTTGGAACCCCTCATTATGGAACAGAGAACAGCTGCTCCTGTTTGCTCAGTGCTCAGCCCACTTCTGCTAGGCGGTTCCTGACAACTCTGATCACAAGAAAGCTGAGAGGGACTGGAACTTCTGCATAGAGGCACAGAGGTTGCTGAACATTCTAGAAGTCCCGAGGCCCTGTCCCCAGCCAGGGAATGGGAGGAAACACAGTCACCACAGCCCTGCTTAAGGTTTCTCTCTTCCTTCTCAGCCATGAATAATCGGCTGGCCGCTTATTTGTGCTAATTAGAGCCCTCCAGGAAAGTGTGACTCGCTAATCTAAAATTAAAGGTTAATTTAAAAGTTATCTTTTATCAGTAAGAAGCTCAATATAGAAGAGATTAAAAAAATTTGGCATTTGACTTATTAACATATGCTTATATTGTCGTCATCATCATCATCATCATCATCATCATCATCATCGGCAGGGTCTTATTGTGCAGCCCTAGCTGGCCATGCAACTTGTTCTGTAGATCAGGCTGGCCTTTAACTCACAGAGATCCACCACCTCTGCCTTCTGAGTGCTGGCTTTAAAAATGACTGCCACCATATCCAGCCCTACTTTTATTATTACTAACATACAGCTGTTGTTATATACTGTGTTTATTTATTATAAACATTTGCACACATATTTGTTTTGAGACAGGGTTTCTCTGTTTAGCCTTGGCTGTCCTGCAACTTGCTCTGTAGACCAGGCTGGCCTCAAACTCAGAGTTTCACCTGCCTCTGTCTCCTGAGTGCTGGGATTGAAGGCATGTGTCATCACCACATGGCCATATTTACTATATTTTAACTTTTAGAAATTATATTATCCTTTTCCATCTTTTCTGATTCGGTCATGGGAATTCCTCTATCTCTCCCGACACAACATTCCTTCCAGAGTCATTATTTGGAGTATTAACACTTTATATCTCCAATATTTTCATATAAATAATATCCTCCATGCTGTAAGAAATGTATCTTGATAAGTTTTCATGGTAAATGTTTAGTGTCTTATTGTCACAGGATAATAATTCTAGACTCATTAGCATTTTGAGAATCCCACCGTGGGATGACAATTGATAACTATCATGATAATGACGGCGGCGATGATGATGATGATGGCAATGGTGACTGGATAATTTTGGGAGGCCGTTTTTTTTTTTTTTTTTTTTTTTTTTTTTTTTTTTTTTTGTGGGGAAAGACTAAGTTTTTTGATTCACAGCCCTCTATTCTGGATAAACTGGAAGGTTTGTGATGCTGATGGGTAAGGTGAAGTGAGTTGATCTTCTCATATTGTGTTTATTCTCCTCTAGGGATCTGGTATTTATTGAATAAATATGTGTATAAGAAGACTACTTAGAAGCACACTGTGATATGATGACTTTTTTGAAAAACAACATGTATTGAATCAGTCTCAAGATTTTGAGAAGAGACACATTGTAAAGAGATCTGTTTATATATATAAATTTCCACACTGAATTAAAAAATTATTTAATTTGTGGTTTCTTATGTGGGGTGTGTGTGTGTGCGCGCACACGTGCATGCATACGTGTGTGTGTGTGTGTGTGTGTGTGTGTGTGTGTGTGTGTGTGTG
>OU015750.1:77589330-77602909 GCA_907169655.1 Acomys percivali
GTGTGTGTGTGTGTGTGTGTGTGTGTGTGTGTGTGTGTGTGTGAAGAGTGGAGATCAAGGGGCACTTGTGGGAGCCATCTCTCTCCTTCTGTGCTGGTTCTGGGGTTGGAACTCAGGTCACCAGGTGTGGAGCCAAGCACCTGTGGAATCATCTTCACAACCCTACAACTGATTTTTAAAAGTTTCACATTCTTGATTTTCACTGAGAATCAAATGAAGGCTGTAGACCCCTTTCAGAGAAATGTACACATAGAAGGACTTGGATGTTCCACAAGGCTCATCGTACCTCCAGGTTCATGGATTGTGAATTAGAAAACCCCATGGAAAATCTGATATTATATTTAATAGGTCTATGTGCAAATGTATGCATGTGTACATATATACATGTAAGACATATGTGTTTTTAATTGTTTAAAATTTCTAACATATGGGCAAAGAAGAGCTGGCATGTGATTATTTATTTTTTTATAGGTTTACATGAAGAATTCTGAACTTTTTGTTATTTAAAAATTTTAACTTTCTCATGGAAGTCATGAGGAAACAAGGAATTGTCAGAAAAAAAAAATAAACAAAAGGAAATTGCTCCAAAGGACCTATGCATGGAGGGCGGGGGTGGAAATGAATGATTCTTCCTTTGTTTCAAGTGTTTATTTTTATTTATTTTTATACTTTCTGCTTTCCTACAGGTATATAGTGTATTTCAAGCATGTTCCACTCATGCTCTCTGTTTTCCCTTTTCTTGATCCCCTGGTTCTGTTAGTGCGTTTGTCTCACAGACAGTTTTATTTCTACTTTCATGCCGTATGTATATGAACATGCCTATTTACACACACGCAGAGTCTCATGATTCTATATATCTATGTAAAATCTGGGCACCACAAACGAGACTCCCAACACAGCCTTAAATACTTGTTAGTTGTGTTAGCAGCCTCAGGTCACAGTCACATAAAAGAACACAAAGATAGAAAAGCTCATCCAAATCTCGACCCAGATCATTTATCGGTCGCCAGCTGTCGCTGGGCCAAGTGCTGGCTGGGGCTCTGTAGCCTTTGAGGATCCAGAGTTTCAGATCCGTCAGGCCTGGCCTCCAGGTGTTGTCTGCGCAGTGCAGAGACCCTGTGACACTGGCCAAACAGATCATTGAAGCTCACAGGTGTGATGCTTCGGAAGCGCGCAGTTAATGCTGCCTTTTTGGCTAAGGCTCCTCTCCCTCATCTGGCCTCTTCTTAATGGATCCCAGTGGGCTGAGGAGGAAGTGAGTCCTAGCCAGAGAGCAAGAGGAAAGAAGTCCGCCTGCCTTTGGCCAGTTGACAAAGGAGAGGAGCGCATAGAGGATGTGAGGACCTAGGGTGTCCACCTGTAAGCCACGGGACCTAGGACACCGCACCCGGTGAGAAGGCAAACAAGGAAGAAAGTAACAGGGGACCAGCGAATGTGCAGCGCGGAGCTGTTTTAGTTTCATGTCACTTTTGTACTGTTTGAAAGATGCTCAGTTCCTGATCAAAGGTCTCCATTCACAGATCTGGGGAATGGAGACCAGGGTAGCTAAGTTCAGGCTACCCTGGCGAGCGCCTGGTAAGACCTTGGTATCTGACACCAAGGCTGAGTCCTGCTTAGGCACCAAGAGGAGCAGAGCGCACACTGCTCCAACTTGGTAGAAGTTGGGTGCATATGCAGGGATGAGGGAGGTCAAAGATAGCAGAGAGGCTTGGGGGACACGCCCCCCCCCCACCCCCTCCCACCTGCCCTAGCTTCTTCCTCCCAACCTTATCTGGCCTAGCAAGCCCCTCACTTGAGGCCCCATAAACATGGCGCCCTCTAGAGGAGCAGAGGAGAACCACCGGGTGGGAAGAGTTAAGAACAAAGCAAGAGCTTTACTAGAAAGAGACTAGGTGGTAGACTGGTAGGTGGCAGGGAGAAGCTGAAGGCGAAGTTAGGAGGAGGCCTGCCTTCTCCTCTCAGAAGCGCCCTCCGGGGCTACTCTACAGGGGTGGTCTTGGGAAAATAGAGAAGAGAGATCTCTTAGAGGAAGTCCAGTAGTTTGCATTTTCCTCGCGAGTGTTGCCAAATCAGCGAGGACAAAGACTTAGGAGTTTATCCTCCTGCGTTCTTACTTTTGGTTTCCGGTAGTCTCAACAGGCCATGGTCAACTCTCTCCACGCAGCAAAATAGAACTAACCTAAAGATCCCTAACTGTGCACGTCCTAAAGATATCTAGACGAATACCTCACATGCTACACACCTCAGTGTCTTTGTGATTTACGTGTTATTATTCTAGTCACCCAACTTTGTTGAAGAGATATAAAATTATCACGTCTGTCTACCGTTACCTCTCTTCAAAAGATTGTTTTATTATTTGAAATGGCATGTATGGGTGTGCACCTGTATATAGGTGTGCACACATGAATGTACAGAGGCCAGAGGTCTCATGCCCTTTTGGCAGTTGTGAGCAGCCTCATTGTGAGTATTGAGACAGGAACTCAGTCCCTGCGAGAGCAGAGCGTGCTCCTAACCAGAGTGGTCTTTCCAGCCGCGATGTTTCCCTTGGAAATGAGGGAAAAGTGTGAGTCTGACTCCTAGCAGAAGGGAGGGTAAGGGCACAAGCGGCATCACAGAGCACTCACTCTGGAAAGACAGGGTAGGACTAGATCCCTCCACAGGAAGGGATAACATTTCAGGGTGCACTTTGGCAGGACACCGGATGAGGAGGCAAGGGAGGAGAAAGCCGGCAATAGGGAGCCAGCAGGTCTGTCCTAAGTCCATGTGTGTTACTTTTGCGCTGTAGGACAGACACCATCATATGTAGAGCTTAGCCTTATTCATTTATTTTTTTTAATTGTACATGAAAGCATCTCGGCAGTTTTGACTC
The DNA here is from genome assembly GCA_907169655.1 of Acomys percivali. Classification (NCBI taxonomy): domain Eukaryota; kingdom Metazoa; phylum Chordata; class Mammalia; order Rodentia; family Muridae; genus Acomys; species Acomys percivali. The sequence goes on from OU015750.1 coordinate 77,592,200, forward strand.
ATGTGCCTCTAGAAGTATTTCTGGGCTCTGGGAAGATGAACACAGTTTCTTTCTTTCTTTCCTTTCCTTTCTCTTTTTTTCTTTCTTTCTTTCTCTGAGAATTTTTAAAAGTGAGAAGATGACAAGGATAAATTCCCCACCTGACTTCAGAGGACATTGCTGTTTCTTACTGGAAAAGTTGAAAGTTAGAAACACAAATTAGAGTCTGTCCCCTGAGAAAGGAAAGAGCCAAGACCCACTGGTTAAGCAGAAAATTATAAGCATAATTAATCCCCAGCCACTTTCTTCTTGTGTGGTGGCTACTAAAGTCACATTAGGATATGTGAGTTAGTTTCCAAGCATCTCTGCTTGGAGGGCTATGTGTGCATGCGTGTGTGTGTGTGTGTGTGTGTGTGTGTGTGTGTGTGTGTGTGTGTGTATGCGCATGCCTGTTATGCAAGGGAAATGAAGACTCAGACTAAGGTAGCCGAGGTTCAAGAAAAAGAATAAGGCATGAACCGTGTAACATTTGAGCAATGAAGCAAGGCTGTTAAAAACCTACCCCTACAAAACAAAACAAAACAAAAACACAACACACACACACACAAAAACAAAACAAAACAAAACCAAAAAATGCTCTTGCCTGTGGCCAGAGGTATAGCATCACTTTAATAAAAAAAGAACAAATTTGAGACCTGGACTGTGATTAACAAATTGAGATTCTCATTTCTTTCTTTCAAGAGAATAACAGTATGGCAGGCTTCAGAGTCAAGATGGAGTCGTTCTGGTCAATGCTGACTTAAAAAAGGAATGTAGTTAGGCAGCAGTGAAGGGAGGGTGGCTCTGCACCATGGCCTGACACTGACTACCTTGTCCTGTGCTGTCGCCCGGTGGTGGCTATCACAATCTCCTTTTTACACTTACAGTCTTTTTATTTCCTCTATAGGGGGTGTTGCTTTGTGTATGTCTGTGTACCTGGCGACAGATTCCCCTGCAATGGAGCTGCATACAGTTGTGAGCCACTACTTGGAGCTGGGAGTCGAACCTGTGTCCTCTGAAAGAGCATCAAGAGCTCTTAACCAATGGGATTCATCTGTCCAGGTGCAGTCTCATTGACTATTCCCGTAGCACCCTGTGTAGTGTGGTTTACCACTGGACTCTCTGCTGTTGCTAGGCGGTGATCATTATTTTTTTTTGGAGAATTGCTCTGCTCTTTATTTAAGTGGACACCAGTCTTGCCCCTCCCCTGCCCAACCCACTCCCCAAAAAGGTTCAGCAACACACAGAGAGGCATTTCTCAACACTTAGAAGGGGAAAAAAGCCAAAAGCCAAAAGAGACCCAGGGCTGGTGGTGCATGACTGTAATTCCTGCTAATTGGGATTACAAGATTTCTAATTTCCCCAAGCTGGACTTGAACTAATTCTGAAGCCCAGGCAGGCTTTGTCCTTGTGATCTTAGTGGCTCCAAACAGAAAGATGTGGTTCAGCACATTTGCTAGGGTGTGTAAGTCCTTAAACTCAGTCCTCAGTATCACCCCCCTCCACATATAATGCATGTTTTCACATGTAGGAGTGTGTGCATATAAAATGTATCCTTTCTCCAACCAAAGAATCCATGGCACGATCTTCCTCCTTTGTACTCAACCCCCTGACACTGCACCCCATTCCCTTCCCTCATCCTAGATACTGTTTCTTGATTGTCAATATTTTTAAATTTCTGTACTAATTGAAAGATATCTCCTTCCCTCTAAAACATGTTTTCCTAAGGGCAGGCATTTCTATTTACCTATTCATTTAAATTATAGCGCCAGCATCTATGACAGAACATAGATTAATGGTGTAATTAATAGCAGATTATAATATAGATAATAATATTGCGTATTAATTGCTAAAAATCTGAATGAGTGACTCACCGAAGGCCAATTAGTAACAGGTGAAGTGAAACATAGTTACAGACCCTCAAGCATGTATCAAATGCACACACTACCTTTCTAGGCTTATCTCCCAAGTCCCCGTATCTATAATTCTAACAGGGCTCAGTGAAAGGGAATAAACAAACCAAACAGGAAAAAGGCAGCATTTGTTACTGTCTCTTAAAGTGGGTTACTTTAAAGTGAGATGGAATTAGAGGCCAGGTCAGCGAAAGGGGACACTGGTCTTTAGCAAAAAGGGAGTTGACAAGTGATGAAGTCAGGAATGTGCTGATGTCTCGGGCTTCGTGAAGGGCGCAAAGTGTGGGAAGGTCCTGGGTGAAGCTGGTGTTGGGTTAATTAATTAGGGTGAGATGCCTGCACGTTAGGGGAGGAAGGAACCTGAACATTGATTGGAGCGGACTGGAGTCTCAAGCAGTGGTTACAAAGTAGTCTACAGACAGAGCAAGGGCGGCAGAAGTGTTGGGTACAGACTCCATTTGGCCCATGGCCAAGGAAACATGTCAGATATTAGTGAAAACAAGCCACAGCTGCTGCACTTTACAAGCTAAGTGGCAGCCCTTCGCTTAGCCCTTCTTCAGCCCCATCCCCTGATCCCCCTTCCTGGAACAGTTATTTTCTTCCTAAGGCAGCCACTCAAACATAACTCAGTTCTCACATGAGGGTGTACGGGAAGGCGAGTGCTCGGGCCTCACTGCTAATGGAAGAGGGTTCATTGCCCCAGTAAGGACTCAATTTCTCAGGAAATAGAGAATTTCAACATCAGTGTCCTGAAGTCCGAGCTCCTTTTGTCCCCAGCACAGCTTTTAAAGTGGTTATTAATTTCCTTTAATCTCATGATAACTACGCTTGCCATTTCTAAGACTTCTAGAATGTATGGAACTGTTTTTCCCTCTCCTTCTTCAAAATGTTTTTGCATATTTTGTGTAAGTGTGTTTTACTCATTCCAAAGAAAGAGAGCCCAGACTGCTCCAAGTAAAATGTGTGCATGTGTGTATTCATATGTGTATATGTCTACATATGTGTGCATCTGTATGTATATATGCATATGTTACATTGGCTAGCTTAAACGTAGAACAAAAAGGACAAATAACATATTGCTACTGCATAACGAAGCTTAGCTGATTCTCTTTTCCCTGCCCCTGTATCTTTCCTGCACATAGCTTAGGCAGAGGTTAGAGCCCTGTGTAGACCAGGAAGCACAGAGCTGGTCAGGTCATCTAATGTTTCCTGGCTTTGACGAAAAGTATAAATACATTTGGGATACTTTTACTTAGAAAACCAAAAGTCAACATGAAATAAGTGTGGTTTCATATTACATTAATTTTCCCCATTATCATCTTTTTCCTGGACACTGTTCAACTGCTGTGTGCAGTCTCTGTTTGAACAAATGCATGTGGTTTATATGCTGAGAGGGAGTGACTCCCAATACTTCTAAAACCATACATTGTCAATCCTACCTGCTAAGAATGAAGATTTTACTCTTAGGTCAGTTTCTTCCTCAAATTTCTTCTAAGCTGAATTAGCACTAAGCTCATGAGAGCATCAGGAAATGTGGATAAAGATGGAAAAAACATTTGAAATGTAGCCACGTTCTATAGATGTCACCGATGAATAAATTTACCTACAGTTGTTTTGGGGGAACTTTGGTGTTTAGCTGTTAATTTTGTTGGCACTTGACTATCTAAGTCAAACATTTAAAAACTCACCTTTAAAATAATGACAGATGCTCTCAAAGGAGCTTTGGTCTAGGAAGTTGAAGAAGGCTGAGCCCTGACTTCAGTTGACACAAGTCATCTTGCCTCTGTTGCTGTGCCTGTGGCAGCCCAACAGTATCAGTACAATTATATGGCTAGCGGGTATTAAAAAGAGAAGGGTTAATCCTGACAGGAGCATGGGCTGTGGGTGGTCTTGAAAGATGAACAGAAGGAACATAGTTTTGTTGCGGGGAGCGGCTAGACACTTCCCTGTCAGAGAGTGCTCTGAATTTCAGAGTTTGTTCTAGGCAAATGTGCTGGTGACAAAAGTGTAAGTTGGATAGTGGCAACTTGCAGGATACCTGGCTAAGTAAAGGATAAAGCCCCAGACACAGCAATGGCAATGAAAGTGCCCTGAGACAGTTTATTTCTTTTAATAAGATTTATTTATTATATATGCTGTGCTCTGCCTGCATGTGTGTCTACATGCTGGAAGAGAACACAAGATCTCATTGTAGATGGTTGTGAGCCACCATGTAGTTGCTGGGAATTGAACTCAGGACCTTTGGAAGAAAAGACAGTGCTCTTACCCTCTGAGCCATCTCTCCAGCCCTGACAGTTTATTTCTTAGGCACTTTTTTGAGGTATGATTGACAAGATCTGGTGACGAATGGGTGTGGGGTTGAGTGAGGTAGGAACCGGAGACGGTGTGACTTGAGGTTGTGACGTTAGCGGAGATAAGGAAGATACTGCTGTCTGGGCTTCGGCTTTATGCCTTGTTTTTGTTAGGTAAGGGCAGATGGAGGTATTTTGGGTTTGAATATTTCGTGTCACCATGCAAACAAACCTCCTTTCACTCAACTGTCTCTGAGGGGAGGGGCCCTGGGCTCACAGCATCCTGACTTAAACTTGCTTCTCTTGGTCGCTGCATTCTACTTCTTCGTCTCCCACAGGATGTTCCACCCTGGTAGCTACAGAGTGGATTTTCCCTCTGGTGACAAGGACTAGAAGTGACCGGTGTCAACCAAGTAGCCATCTATGATTTGCACAGGACACACATCTCAGTAGTATAGCACACCTCCCTGGGTACACCATTCCAGGTGACCACTCTGGCCCTTGCAAATGTCCAGATCTGTGACTGGACACAAGACTTAGCAACGGGAAGTGGACAGTCCATGTGAAAGCAGCAGGGAACTTCTTTCAGCCCAGAGCTGAGTTCCCAGGCCTGAGTTGCAGACTGAGATATTAACTAAGCAGTCAGAACTAAATAAAGCCGAGGCTTTAAGACCACTGAGGAACATGCATGGTGTAAGCTGCTTGGCAGGACTCAGTACTTCCTTCCGCTCTGGGTCTTAATATAGTATCTCTTTTTAAAAAAATCAGCTTTGGAAGATGAATAAAGATTATGTGTTAACGGCTACTTGAGAATGCGTGAGTATTCATCATTTTCCTCTTAAACCTGAAGCTTCAACCCACGGCATTGGCAGAGGAGTTGTGGTTTTATTCAATTTTTTTCTGTTTGAAGCTACTTTTGAATTTATACCACAAAATGTAAATTCACTTCAAGGGTTTTTTTTGGGGGGAGAAGGGAACAGATGAAGGTGAACTTCTTTTGCTCTGCCGGTTTGCTATAGATGCCAGCGTGGAAGCATTTTAGTCAGTGTAACTGTGGCTTACATCTTCAGAAGAGCTCTGATTTGTACAGCCAAGAGACCAGTGGCTGTTTACTTTTGATCCTATTGTGATTTATTTGTATATTTTTAAAGGATGGAAATGGAAATCTAATTCTTTTTGCTCTTTCAATGTGACTGTAGTGCAAAAATTGATGGAGTGGAGAAAATATAAATGGCTGTGCTCCACAAGTTGGAAAAGTATGTTTAATAATATATGCATTTGGGTTTATTCATGTCAACTCTCCAAGCTACTGTGACTAGCTGAAAAGAGAAATTTCTATTTTAGGAGCCTTTATATTTTAGTGTTAGAATGGCTTCGCTGGAGTGAGAGGAATGCATCATATAATCATGTGATAATATGCGTTCTAAGTAGCTAAAAATCTATTTATTTAAAACCACAGGTGTTTTAGATAGCTAAAATACTGCGTGTGTGTGTATGTGTGTGTGTGTGTGTGTGTGTGTGTGTGTGTAATTGAGCGATTTGAGGTCACATGGTAAAGGTTTCTTTCTGGCATATTTAATTTTTTAAAATTTATCTTATTGCATTTTTACATGAGATCTGAAAATTTAAAATTGGCTAGAAGAAAGTTATTTTTAAAAACTATGAAGGATTTAAGATTTTAGAAATAGTTTTATGATTTGAGAGGTTCACTTAAAGGTAAATTAAAGAAGAATTTCAGGCGTGGCTGATAGTCTTATGACTGAATTCCTATTAGTTTTGAATTATTTCTTTTTAAATTAAAAACGCTAGTACCAAGCTTAATAACAGTAGGAAGTTATTTGATTTTAGTTAGAAGTACCATATTATTCTTAACCGATCATTTCACTTTTTGTGGAGGTCACCGTCCAGAATCCATCCTGACCAGACTGTTGGCTGTTGGAATTTTTCCTCCAGGGCTGTCCTTGTCTGACCACTGTGACGGTGCGGACGAAGTTCCAGAAATAGTGTTCTCCACTGCAGAGCTTCCTGCCTGCAGCCCACAGTTTCCTTTCATTTTCCCCATTGGAACTGTTGTCTTTCCTCTTGGACTCAAACACCTGACATGCCTTAGGAACTTTCACTTTCCCGGTAACATCTGCTGACACTGCTGAGCGAAAGAGACGTGAGGGTAAAGCCATGGGTGCTTCTTTAGAACAGAAGCCTTGCCAAGACTTCCCGAGATCCTGCAGTTATGAATCTGCGTCTCTTCTTCACTGCCCCCCCCCCTCATAATTCCATAGCGCATGTTTCACACAGCCGTGAGGCCACCCGGGAGTGCCTACTGCCCAGGCACAGTCAACATCTAGGGTGGTGGTTCCCAGTGGAGTGATAAGCCTGGTCCAGCCAGCTGCCTCAACATCTGATAATGTCTGGGACACTTCTTGGTTGTCACAGCAGGGAAGATGCCACTAGCACTTAGGGGATACAGGACGGGGTGTCGCTCAGAGTCTCAGGATTCAAGTGTAGCCTCCCATAACAGTGCTTACTCAGGCCCCAAACCAAATGGAACTGAGATGGAGGAAGCCTTCTTTGAGATCCTGTCAGCATAAGGTGTAAGATAGTCAGTCTGGGCAAAACGTTGTCTTCTTTTAATCTGAAGTTAAAGCTGTAGTGGATTGTTATTTTCTTACCAAGTGTGAAACAGAAACTTGTGAAATGGTGGTAGTGGTGGTGTGTGTGTGTATGTGTGTCCTTAATACTATCAATTCAGAAGTGACACAGTTAATGATATTTTAGTGTTATTTTCCTCACTCGTTTGAAACAAATAATTCAGCAATAACATTGACTTTTGTGACTGCTTGGTATTTATTATTTCCTCCACATCTTTAAACTATGTCTACTTTCTGGTTCCACAAACTCATTTTTACTCACTGATTAACTTATTAAATAAGTGCTCACTGAGACCGAATGATTTAAACACAGGGTTTATATGATAATATTGCAACGATGAATGAAACAGGTAATGATCTGTGTCGTCAATAAATGTACATTCTCATAGAGTGAGAGAGACAAAACCAGATGAGAAGAAGGCCTGAGTGCCGGGAAGTCAACAGCGCAGGAATGGGAGAGGGTGTCAGGTGAGGGCTGGGGTTTGAGGCTGTAAACAGGTTCTCATTGTGAAAGTGACCTTTGCACAAACACCTGGAGAAGAAGATGGGCATGAGCGATGTAATCTGGCAGAAACACAATCCAGGAAGAGAGGTCTCCAGTGAAAACGTCCCCAGGCTGGGCTGCACTTTGCACACAACAGCGCAGCGAAAGACTCCCTGTGCCTGGATGAGAGCGAGCCAGAGATGAGGGGAGGCAGAGAGGCGACAGGTGAGCAGACATCAGAGTTTTACGAGGCTGTTGGACAATGTTGGCTTTCACTTGAGCGAGGAAGGAACCATTTGGGAATGTGAGGTAGAAGCGTGTTTGGATCTGATGTGCTTTTCAATTATCACTTCTGGAAACTTCCTGGAGGGTAGACCTAGCTTTCTCCCTCAGTCCTCCTCACACTTGATCCATACTGTTTCTCTCCCCGCCTCCTCCCCCACCCTTTCTCAAATAGAGTTTTTTTTTTTTTTTTTTTTTTTTAAAAGGGAAGCTAAGCATTTTAGCTGGAGCAACTGGAGGACCAATGGGAAGGCTGGATTTCTATCCACCAAATATTTTCATTTTCTTCAATGCATTGTCATGGCCTGTGTGACTTGATTGTGCAAAAGAAGTGGTAGACACTTTACCTGCAGTGCACAGTTCAATTTTTCTTTGATCCTTCTGCCGAGTTTCAGAGAAAGGCTGCTCTCTCATTCAGTCTCCTAGAACAAAGCTGATACGGATACACCTGAAGGAGACGTAGACAAGCTACAAACAATACGTGAATGTTGGTTACTTGAAGCTGGTCCCGTGTTCAGCTTGTTCATCATTGCAGAGAAAGCCAGCTTAGCCTGATCAGTGTTGATGAGGTTTGTCTTAGTGGCGATGGAATACCGTGCTTAGGCACAGGAGATACAGGGCTCCGACTAGATAACTAGTTGAATGTAACAGGCTGGAGTCAAGGAAGTGACCAGGGTATGTGTTTGGGACTCACTAGCATGAGAATGAACATAGATGTTAGGGGGCACAAGTAGATATGTAAGGGGCCCAGGAAAGAGCTCTATACAAGCATTAAACAAAAGTGAGAATGAGTGGATGTTAAGGCAGGAGGGAGGTTTGTTCACGTGGAAGCTGAGTGAAGTGAATCTCAGGGGCAGTCACTGCTGTCCACGCACCAGTCAGTCAAGAGGGGTCACGACCCTGAATTGACTTTGGGATGAAGCAGTGGGCAGAGCAAGTTTGTAGACAGTCTGAATGAAATGAAATGAGAGAGAGAGAGAGAGAGAGAGAGAGAGAGAGAGAGAGAGAGAGAGAGAGAGAGAGAGAGAGAGAGTAGAAGAGGGGACTGCAAGCATAGAAAGTTCAGAAACGGAGCGGGAAAAGGGTCTGCAGAATGTCTTGTCTTTTGGGTAATGTTGGTGAAATAATAATGTGTTGGCCAGGCCAATGGGATGTTCGAATATAGGGAGGGCCAACTGATCAGTGAGAAGAGGATGGGAGAATTGCAGGAGAAATGTCATTTAGTAGGCCAGACAGGACGGGTTGTGGGGGTGTTGCCCGTTAACAGGCCCACAGACCGAAGCGCTCGTGGGAGCAGCAAGAGAAAATGATGCAGCTGAACGTGCTGGTAGCCATGCAAAGCTTACGTCATTTCTGGTTGTTTCTGTTTTTCTTTCCATTGAAACTGGATCCACACAGTGGAGAGGGTGGGGAAGGATGGGGAGATGTTAGCAGCTGGACACCATACATTTCTCTCCACCCACATTCATGTGGGGTGGGTAGGTATGTAGTGAAGATGGAATACATTCAACCATGGTTGGCGATTTTTCCTCATAAACCCAGCAAGATAAATCAGGACAAGGTTAAGATTACTGCCCATGTCTGATAACACCTAAATGAGAGATGTGCTCAGGTTGGGACATTTGGAAGTTTCTTCCCATGTGTATTCTTTAAAGAGCATGTTCATGGGTTTATTCTTTTTCTCTCACTAGTTTCCTGGAAAGTATGAGTGACGTCTGAAACAGCCACACTCATGCTGGTTGGTAAACTGAAGGCTCCGAGCAGTCAGCAGCACTGTGCTTCTTGGAGAAGCGCCAGAGGTGCCTGGATTGCTGAACCCATTGTGTCAGGACTTTCAGTTTTCTTGGCAGAATAAAATCTACTTCACATCAATCTCCATTTTCCAAGTGTCTCACCTGGAACCATGTTCAGTTCCTAATGCATAAAGGAAGAAAGCTATGGAAGACATGGTCAGTCTGCTGAGATGTCTCTGTACTGATTTCCATAGTGACTGGACTATTTTAGACGTGTACCAGCAGTGAATCAGGGCTCTGCATATCTTCCATACAATCGATCCAGCTATATCACTCCTGGGTATTGAAAGACTTTCACACGAACCCTGGTGCCCCAAATTTGACCACATCCCCTGGATGGGGAAGCCTGGTGGCACTCAGAGGAAGGATAACAGACTACCAAGAAGAGACTCGATGCCCTATGAGTATATACAAGGGGAGGAGGTCCCCCTCAGTCACAGTCATAGGAGAGGGGAGTAGGGGGAAAGCGGGAGGGAGGGAGGAATGGGAAGATACAAGAGAGGGGATAGCAATTGAGATGTAATATGAATAAACTAATAAAATATTTTTAAAAAGAAACAAAGGCCTCCACGTCAACTTATCTCAGAGAGTCTTATGCACCAATATTTGTTATAGAGCAATTCAAAACAGCTAAATTATGGAACCAAACTAGAGATCCATAAACAGAGGAATGAATAACAAAAATGTGGCATATATTTATATATAAAACAGAATGTTTTCAGCCATAAAGAACAAAGTCGCTTCATTTGCAGGGGAATGCACACAGCTGGAGATAATTGTATTAAATGAATTAAGGTGATGTCAGGATAAATAACCTGTTTTCTCTTTTTTAATGTTTCTTATGTTTTATATAGATATGTAAATTCATGTGAATATATGCATAGGTCACATATGTATTATGTATGTATGTATGTACAGGACATGTATTTCATGTACAAGACATGAAATATCTATGATTATATTTATGTAATTAGGAATATGTATGCATGTACACATATATGTACATAACTGCAATTAATGAAAAAAGAGGCTATGAATTTAAAGAGAACAAGGAGAGGTATTTGGAAGCATTTGGAAGGAGACTGGGGACAGGGGTAAGGGGGATGACATAATTTTACATTATAATCTCCAAATTAAAGAAATAATAATAAAATCCCATCTATGGTGGCAAAGTAAGAGGGCAGAGCAAGAAAAGAGGGAGTAAAGGTGTGACGAGGAGCATGTTCAACATACCACACACACATACACATGCATACACACACACATGAATACACACACATG
>OU015750.1:77604931-77632310 GCA_907169655.1 Acomys percivali
TGCATGGAGATGGTGGTGCATGGAGATGGTGGTGCATGGAGATGGTGCTACATGGAGATGGGGCAGCAAGAAGACCATACTGCTTTTTCTCGAGGATGCAGAGACTTGCTGATGGAAGGATGCAGTCTTGGCACTATGGCATAAACAAGAAATGAATTTCCAAGGCTTTCAGCTTATGAAAGTTTTTAATCTCTGTTTGCTATAGCAGTTCAACACCCTTTAACCACACATTTTTAAACTCAGGGATTCATTTAGTGATAACAAAATTAAAATCCAGCCATCAAAATACTAATGCACACTTAGACTAGAAGCAGGTATGCATCAGGTAATGTGTAAGCATGAGACAATGGCAGATGTGAGCTGCTCTTATGGAAGCCAGAAAAGCACAGAAAAGTGGGGTGTGAGGTCAAACAGGCAAGAAAGATAATGCATTTTAAGGGATGGCTTGCATTTCTGACTGCTTCACATGACCTAAGTCCTAGCTCTGAGTTTGCAATCAACTCACTGATGTCTGACACTGGTCATTGTCAGATGGAGCAGGCAGGAGCAGGCAGGAGCAGGCTAGAGCAGGACAGAACAGGCTAGATCAGGATAGAACACTACCACTTCCAAAGAGGCTGAATCACTTTTGATGAAAGTATTGCTGTAGTTTTTGGGCCAGTCTCAGAATGCACATTTTCTTTTAGAAATTATTAATAGTTCTGTCCTGTTGTGGCTTGCCACTGTTGCTATGCACGGTGGCCGGGATTTATGACATGTGAGTGGAACTTCATCACACGACCTTAAAAGTAGGAAACAAAAAGGAACTACTAGGCTTTCTTGCATCATCCTGCTTTGTGCACTACCCTTCACTTTACAAAATTAACAACGGGACACATAACATTTATTTGTATAGTTAATGGCATACTGAGTACACACACTTTATGTCTAATAGCATATCTGATATGCTCACTACTCTTAGTAACACTGAATAAATATTTTTAATGCCTGTGTCTAGGTCACCATGAATAATTTGGATTATTGTCTCTCTGGGATTCCTTTGTAAGATGCAATCTTTCAGAAAGATTTTTGCCCAAATGCCTTATAGGAGAAGCACAGGCATGAGTGAGGTGGACAGGCTCCAAACCGGCTCTAAGACTGCTATGGCCTGTAAGTCTGCTCCCACAAGAGAATTCCTTTTCAGTCAGGGCAATGGAGTTTGGATTCATCTTTGCTCCAAATTCTCTCTGCAGTCATGTTCCACTGATGCTCTCTTTCTGCCTGTGGTGCTCACCTGTTGCAGGATATTTGGCCACACTCTGAACCCTGAGACTGTGTTGTTTACTAGAAAAACCTGTTTCCAGTTGTGGTGTAGCTCAGCCCTGGCCCACACCTTTAACCCAAGAGGCTTTCTGCCTGAACATTTTTAAATAAAATCAACCATAGGTCAAGGGGCAGCGCAAGCAACCACTTGACAGGAAGTGAACATAGAAAAAAAAGCCATAGAGAGGGGGAAGAAGTCAGGAGGAAGGACAGAACTGTAAGTAGACAGAAGGGCCATTCAGTGGAAAGGGCCTTTTGAGATGTCATGGGCAAGAAGAATGGCCTCTTCTGGGATGCTGGCTGGGTTCTTTCTCTGCCTCTCTGAGGTAGTAGGCTTTTACCCAGCATCTGCCTCCTAAACTTTTATTGGTAAAATCGAATATTTGAGATTTTGTTAAAGCAACACCTGCCACCTGGTAAATCTTTATTTGTCTATGCAGGTAAGTTTTTTGACATGGCCCAATGGGCGGAGTAAAGTGGGAAGTGCTACATTAGGGGCTCTGGCCATATTATGTTTGGTTATCCTAAAATTCCTGTTGAAAATACTGTTGAAATTATATAATAAATTATTGCTGTAAGTGCTCACCCTTTAAATTCCTTCCTCCCTCCTTACCATCCTCAGTCCCCCTTTTTTTTTTCTTACTGAGGCATCACTTAATTCTGAATACCCAGGATAGCCTGGAATTCACTATGCACCCAAGGCTGTCCTTGAACTCTGCCTCCTGCAGCCTCCCAAGGGCTAGAATTACTGGTTTTAACTCCTTTCCACTAGGAATAGATTGAATATAAACAGAACAGTGTTTGGGTTCTGAGTTCTAAGCAGAGAGAAAAACCTTGATTTTTAATATGTTGACCCTAGAGACTAAGGATCCCAATCTTTAAGAGGTGAAGGCGTGCTTGCCTAAGGACTTGTTTTTGCCCTAATCCTCTGGTTGGGATCTGCCAGTCCTCACCCATCTGTGCCTAGTTTTGAAAAGGGTATTTAGATGTTATGTTCTCTGTGTGAAGTATTTTCCTCTCTCTGCTTTGCTGCAAGGGACTTTGCTGCCCAGATTTGGCAATGGCGTTAGTCACTTGCAAGAGGCATCTGGAGCTCCTTTCTCTCCCCCTCATTTAAATGTAGACAGTGGGATGCACAGGTATCCAAGGCTCATTAAATACACAATAAAACACTGGAAAGGAGGAAAGGGGGTCAAAATCCATCCAGGACCCTCCCTGAGAAACTAAAGGCAAAACGGTCAAAGTCTCCTTGCATGTGTTTAAATTGTTTTAAGTGAAAGAAGACACTGCTTTTATGGTCTGTGTTAACAGGAAGAGAAACACGCTGTGTTCACATTCTCTGGTAACCTTGAACTGAGAACGTTGGCTTTTTTGCCTTTCTGGTTCTTTGCATCCCACAAAGAGGTTAGCCCACATTCACTTGGCAATACTCAGACAAGCCATTTCCTAATCCTTAAAATAGCTTTTGTTTTAAATGTTTCCCAAAAGTCTTAAAATATGTCCATGAGCTGTACATATATTTCATCTGCTAAACTGTTGGGTTGAAAAAAAATCCTTAAAGGAAAAGCAAAACTCACAGAGCAAAGATTTTTAAATATTGTAAAATCTAGATGAATGGAAAAAGCACTTTAAAATATCACATCTTTCAGTAACAAGTAGAGAGCAAATGTTTATATCCAGACTAGAAACTCAATAGTACTAAAAAGCTTATTCCATACTGTTTCTGTTGTGATTCACACTAACTTGCTGGATATTACATATAGAACATTTTATTTAAAAGAAACCACTCATTGAATAGCAAACAAAAATTAGTATGTGAAGGGATTAAGAATTAGAAGTTCTTTCCCAAGCATTTCTCATGGACATTCCTCCAGGGCCATATACTCTTATTTACTGAAATTGTAAACTCATTAAGAATATTTGTTGAACATCTGTTACTAGTGATGGTGGTACGACGGGGCAGGGTAGACATTAATCCGACAATCATGCACACAACTGTCATCAAAGTCTGCATGAAGAAGGAGAACACAGGGAACATTGAATGACATGAGTTGGACCAGAACCACCAAGATGCCACCAGGGGAAAAGGAGGACCCAGAGCAACACCGACGAATCTGAGATTAGAAGGCCCATAATCTCCGCGAAGGGCTGAGGAAGATGGAGGACTCAGAGTGTGAGAGCGAAGCTGCCTTTAGGTCAGCGAATCTAGATTTCGCTTATGGCTTTGATTTTGATGCCCAAAGGGCCAAAAGTAGGTTTTAAAAAGTGCTTTAATCAAAAGGGTGTCAAGACTAAGCATCCACACACGTCTTAAAAACCCTGCTCTTGAACTGCGGACATATAGTTACCCACATGACAAATGTCGCTCTGAGAAGACCTTTATCCAAGACTTGGCAGCTGTTGGAAGAAAGGAGAACAGCTCCAAATGAAAATATGAGTGTCCACGTTAAACTATGCTACGTGTTATTCTTGAGTATATTTTATTCTACCTTGGCTTTACTCATTTTATTTATTCTGCTCGAAACACTTCCCTGTTGGGTTTACATGAAGAAAAAAATAGCAATGCATAAAATAAGGAACAACTATATACAAAGTTAATGGGAAATATAACAAGTAATGAAAACAATTAAGTAAAAATTAAAAAAAAATAGTGCAAAAGTGTTTTAGCGTTGGGAAGGGATCTGACTGAAAATCCAGGCTGAGCATGCGCTGAGCTGGAATTCACTGAATGGATTCATGTTGACCCTTCACACTGTTCATGTCTGTTCAGAGCCTGAGGGAACACCGGCATAGGCAGCAGGCTTTTCTTCATGCTACCTGGTGAACTGTGTCAAATAGGTTGAGGACATACAGGGAAGAGAGGAAAGTGAGGCCAGTCCACTTTGAGTTGTTTTGGAGATTGTCTCACTGTGTAGCTTTGCTGGCCTCGGACTTGTTATGAGGACCAGGCCGGTGTAGAACTCTCTGTCTTCCAAGTGCTCGGATCACAGGTATGATTCACCATGCTGGCCATGGGGCGATACTTGTTCTGATCCTTGCTCACAGGAATTCACTGAGCCTTTAAAACACCTTCCTATCACTCTGAAAACAAAACAAAAGCAGAATGGTGACGTTAAGTACACAAGTTATTCAACTGCTTTTTCTTCCAAACACCCAGCCACCCATTTATCCAACTGTTTTTCCATACTTCAGTTTATACGTTCATCTATGTGCCTCTCTGCTCACTCATCTCTCTTTATTTTACAGTGAGCTGGAGCTATAATGAGTAAGAAGATATGTTTCCAGATGGAAGGGGAAGTGGATAGGATCTCAGAGGAGTTGGGGGAGGGGAAACTGTAATCGGCATATAGTGTGTAAAATATGTCTTCAATAAAAGAAAAATAGAAAAAGAATTCATACTTCTTTACCTCCAAGAACATAAGAACAGAGGCAGAGATGTAATAAAATGAACAGAGTCATCAAGTCAGTTATGGACATGTATGATGTTCAAAGTCATCTTTGGTCTTTGGGCCTTTGATTCAATCAAAGGTTATTTGTGGTGCTTAAAGGAATTATTAGAAAGAATATTGCTTTGGTAAATATTGAGGCATAAGTGATTGAAATGAGTTAGGTGGGCTATAGATGTATAATCTTGGATTTAGTTGAAAATAATAAAACCCCAGTGGCTCTGGCCTACACAGCGGAAGGCTTCCTTGTAGGAATAAGGAGTGTTGCATGAAGTATCTTCAAATCCTTATTTCTGCTCATCTTTATTGGTCCTCCATCCCAGAACTTGCTCACTTCTCCACTCAGGATATGTTCAAGTTCATTAGAGGAGACACTGGCTATTTATCTCTTTTTGCAAACTTCTCTTAGGAGGAGCCTAATCGGTTTGGGTTGGAGGAGCCCTTTAACCCTGAGCTAATCAGCTATGACAAGCAGAGTTGTGGAGGAATTTTAATTTAGAACATGGCTGCTCTAGCAAGAGATCACATCTAACCACCTCCTAGGTCTGTGTGATCAAGCTGGAATACGAACACCGTATCCTTTATCTCAAGACACCGAAGCATCCATGTCTCTGAGTTCAGTTGAATAAAAGTTACTTTTATATGTGGTACTCAGCATGGTTGGTAAGAAACCATGGGATGTGTTGACTTCAGTCCGTGTCAGTGGGTAAAACAGTTTCCAAGACTTCCCATCACTAAGTTACAAGGGGCCAGGCAAGCAAGGTAAATGTCCACAAACAACTCAGCACAGTTAGGGGCTTTGGTGTTTCACATCCATCTTCATAATTGCTTTTTATGGAGATTTGTTTTCTTTCCTTCCTTTCCTCATTGGGTCCTTTCTCTCCTCCCTTCCTCCATACCTCAGCTCTCTCTCTTCTCATATTTTCTTTCTACAGCATTGACTATCACAGCCTTGCTTAGGGTAGGCAGGTAAAGCGACATTCCCTTTATTTCCTTTATCCCCTAATAGATGAATATCTCATCTGTTTACTATTTAAATCAGGGAGATTTCCCCTGAAAACTGTGTCCTTACATAATGAATGAAATAATGGAGGCCAATTTACCCCCAATGATGCCAGAATTGGGCACAAATAAAATAATATAAAGGACATCAACAGTATTATTCTCTGCTTTTTAGATGTGATTCAGTGACTGGCTATGTGTGTAAAATCTAACTTTGATTCTAAGTAAATATGATGTTCTAAGTGCTGCACGCACCTTTTGGGGACCCCAGAGGGTTCACATTCTAGTATGTATGGCAGGGCTGCTCATTATGGACTTCCTTAAATGGTTTCACATTCATCTTTCCTTTTTGGACAGGCAAGCCAGCACTGGACACTGATCATGGCACTTTTCAGACACACCTGGAAGATGAAAATTCAATACATTGGTGCTGCTACAGTGGGCATGTTGTCACCTTCATATTTATGTTCGACTCCACGCAGAAAGAGGATGTTCCTTGTATTTGCTTGTTTTGTGTGTCAACATGACACAAGCTAGAGTCATCAGAGAAGAAGGAGCCTCAGGTGAGGAAATGCCTCCATGAGATCCAGCTGTAAGGCATTTTCTCAATTACTGATCAACAGAGGAGGGCCCAGCCCATGGTGGGTGGTGCCATCACTGGGCTGGTGGTTCTGGGCTCTATAAGAAAGGAGACTGAGCAAGCCATGGGAAGCAAGCCAGTAAGCAGTGCCTCTCCATGACCTCTGTATCAGCTCCTGCCTCTGGGTTCCTGCCCCATTTAAATTCCTGTCCTGACTTCCCTTGGGGATGGACAGCAATGTGAGAGTGTAAGCTGAATAAGCCCTTTCCTCCCCAACTTGCTTTTTTGGTCATGGTGTTCCGTTGCAGCAATAAAAACCCTAACTAAGACTCTCCTCTGAAGGAAGGATGTTGGCTGATCACTCCTTGCCCTGGAAATAGAGAATCTGACTCTCTTCCTTGGAATTTGTATTCATTACTTGGAGTATCAGTGTGACATCCCCCAAGCTAGGGAAAAAGCAACTGTTCATGGCACACGATGCAAAACACATCTCAGTTCTGGACATCGGTAGACGCTCTAGGAACTCCATGTTTTTAAGGACCTGGATAGTCTGTGACTAGGATGGCCCATGAGCGGCTGAATGAAGGGGGGAAGGAATACTAATTAGGCTGACTGCATTGCCCTGGTGGATTTGCCTCCCTCATCTCTGGGAAGGCAAGCCTTTATCATCGCCTCTGTCACCAAACATCTAACTCCACCTTCCAGTCTTCCCTATCAGCTGCTGACCTCACTTATTATTCTCTTGAGGAAATAGCAGTATTCAGAAAAGATGACTTCATCTTGGCGCCAGCAGATTTGTCAGCCTCCCTGGAGATGGTGTTGGCCTCTGCTAAGGCCATGGGTGTTGGTCCCTTCATTTGCAACTGTCGTCTTTCTCTGTGTCAGTCTTTCATGTATTTTAAAACTAGAACACTCAAGCATTGCAGCCAGTGTCTTAAATAATATAACCTCACACCCATCTTTAATATGTTCCTCTGTTCCTTGTGTTTAGTAAAACTCATAGCATGATTTGTATATATGCTCAATATATTTTAATGTTCCTCTTCCATTTACACGGTTTTCCTAGAAATCTTTGATAGAAAAGGTATCTATCTGTGGTATATTTACACACTAAGTTTCAAATCTCAAGTTAATGCTTTTTACTTTCTATTCTATGAAAATGCAATATATACCACAATAGCAGTGATACACCATGTAGCACAGAGGTTAGTATGTTTGCAGATCAGGAACCATCCCCCCTGAACCTTATCATCCTATATAGAAAATCCATAGGCATCGTGTGGAATTATAGCCACTGTGGTAAATAAACACTTGGAAATCCCAGTCCCAGATGACTGACCTTTCATTCTCTTTAAGACTTAATTCATTATCTAGCATGTGATGAATTATGACATCCAAATGTAGTTGGTTCCCACTGGCCAGATGGGCTCCAATACAGCAATGAGGAATAGGTATGAAACCTCTTCATGATGTGCACCTTGGTTGATACAACCACTTGCTCAAAATTTTTCAACCAATAACTAATTTTTTCATTGTGGATGCCATTTAAGGATTGAAATCTTTTTTTTTTTAATGCAAATGTCAACCCAGGCATTTAACTCTCATCTAAGGGATTCTTGGGCTTCAGAAATCTCAGATTAAAGTAATTTATTTAAAGACTGAGTCAACCTGGGTGATGAAGCTCACTGAGCTTCAACAGATAAAGGGAGAGAGAGGCTGAGCCTGGATGAGACACATGGGCCTTTGCAGAGACATAAGCATTTAATGGGGCAGAAGTAAGTCTGTCTCTACTTTAAGAGGAAGCAGTGTTGTCCGGAGAAGATTCCCATTGAAGTTTGCTCACACTCAAAATATAAATAAATATAATTTTCTTTTGCCATTACTCACTCTCTTCCTTGTGACCCACTATTCAAGGTTTTTCCCAAGCATTAGAAAGCATTGTGTAGGATGAGGTGGCTACAGAAAATCAGGGTCTTCTCTAGTAAGTCAGTTAATCCAGAGGTGACAGAGGATTGACAAGGATTTGATTCTTCCCACCCAAGTTCCGTGAAGATCTTCCTGAGCCAATCTGCATAAGGTATTTATCCCAGTTAATGGCATACATGTCTTTTAAGACAAAGACACCTTGCACAATTTCCAATTCAGAGTTTTCAGTGCAGGCCTTGTAACATAATAGATGCTAAATTGTGAAATTATCCAAAATGGAAAGCGTAGCTTCTGAGTTCTGATTCTTTGATGAGAGGAAATCATCTGCCTCTTGTAAGGGTCAGGGTAGCCACAGTCTCTATCAGTTTGCAAGTTGTTACTATTCTGTAGATTGCCCACACTGGGCAGAAACTGGCTCCTGGGCATTCTGCTAAAGGGTGTACTGGTATGTGTGCATATGGCAGGAGGTTGGAGTAAGTATTTCCAGCTGGAGTTGCTGATAGAATCAAAGGCAAGATAATGAAATACCTGACTTAATGGAAGTGCTATGAAGAGGAGAGGCTATTTAGTGAGGATAGTGTTCTTCTTTTTCTTCTTGAGAACCTTGAAGATACATGGCATGGTTAGTGGATAGGGAACAGGTTCCTAACTGCCTGTGGTATAGCTATTTACTCTGAATCAAAACATTCCTTCCTGGAGGGACTATCATTAAACAAACAAACAAATAAATGAATTAAAAAACCCCAAGCCAAAAAATCCCCCCAAACTTACAAATCTTAGGAAGTAAATAAAATCCACAAATCTCAGGAAGTTCCTGAAGCCTACAAGATCACAAGGCCCCTCCTTAAGGTTATATATGCAATAACAATTGCTGTAGAAAAAAAAAGAGACTCTCTTCCATGCTGAGTGGTCTGCAAGTCCTGCATGGAGCTCCACAGATACAACTTTCATTAGTCTTTACCCATGGTGAGACGGGCTTTTTGATGATGTAGCTTCCTCCGAACACCCCTGGTTCTGTAAGTAATCCTTCAACCTTGATCAAATAAGTAACCCCACTCATTTCACTAAACTAAACTTGGGTAGTATCATTTTTTTCAGTCTATTATTGGTGCTTTATCTGGGATCAATAGATATTTGTTCACATACTCCTGAGGAAAAGACACATAACATTGTGAAGCCATGTTTTGATATTGGTGAATCAAATGAGCAGTGAGTCAAGAACTGGGACATAGTTAAGATCAAGTCTTCATGTTTTTTTGTTGGTGGCTAAATTACCTCAGTATACTCTACTTCAGTACCAAATTTTCTTGTTTAGCCATTGGTGTGCTTTCCTAATTGCCTGGGGGGGCATTCCTTCACCCAATAAAATTGACCAAATTAAAAATCACAGGTAAAGAGTAATTCTCAAAAGGAAGGAATATAACATGTCCGTCATAAAACACATTTTTCAATAAAAAAAATAGAGAATTTATATGTTTGGCTTTTCAATGAAATAATGTTTTCTTCAAGAAAGTGTACCTCAAAGGACAAGAGGATTTTCTTTGTGTCAGTTATAGGCAACTACTGGGCCTGGGTGCTTCAGGGTGGAACAAAAGAGACCCAAGCTTCTGGGTCCTTACTGAGTGGGTAAGTTACGGTGTTTTATAACAACTTATTTTCAAGGAAATAGACATGAGACTGTCTTCCAAATTTAAGTACTTTTGATAAACTATTTCTTGCTTCCAGGTCTATTGACAGAATTTCTTAGCCCACTGAAAACTAAGAATGTCATCATTCATTGCTGGGGGACACTTGTGGAATCACCCTTAAGACTTTCATTAGTATCCAAGGTCCTCTGTCCTTCTGAAATGTGTGTCTCAGCCTTGCCCTAGGGTGGGGGCTGTGGTGACTGCTAGGCAGTCAGGAATATAAGCAAATGATAATTTTCTATGGGATAATGAGATGCCCAGAGAGTCTGTGTTCTGAGAAGAGGTGTCAACCACTAGGGCACCCCCATTGTCTCCTCAGATGAATTCTAGTAAGCACACATCCAAAGACAACACTATGGGCTGGGCACACCCTGAGTTGGCCCCAGTCACATCTTCAGGAAGCTTCACCTGTGTCCACATCAACAATTCCAAGAGTTTCTCCTTACTGGGAAATAACTTTGTAGTAATCTGGTAAGTTCTTCGATATGCTGGTTATCAAAACCTCATGTCGCGCTGTTCATGAATTAAGATTTCTGGGTTCACTGTGGACATTTCTGTCATTTACCGCACACTCCTTTATTCTCCCATGTTTTCTGAACACAGACAAGGTTCTAAGTTTTATGAGCAGGTGAAGAGGGTGCCATCCATCCAGCAGCTCTCTGCTTATGGGCTGTCCAGGGCCTGTTGACTACAAGAATGTTAAGGTGGGAGTGTGAGATGTCCCCCACTGGCTCATATTGGTGGTGCTGTTTAGGAAGATTGTAAACCTTTGGAAGGAGAAGACCGGCTGGAGGAATGAGAGGCTGGTGAATGTGTGGGTGGGCGTGGCTATGAGAGTTACTATGAGGGCTGTGCCATATTTGTGGGTCTCTGCTTCATGGTGGGCATTTTGGAAAAAGCAGCCACCACAGGCTCCTGCCTCTATGAACCTTATAAGCCCTTACCTGCCTTACGTGCCATGACAAACTTGGAACATGTGCAACTGTGAGCCAGAAGGAATTGGCCCCATCTACGTTGCCTCTATTAGCTATTTTGTGACAGTTAGGAGGTAATTAATACAAAGGCATGGGCCTAAAAGAAATAACGAGCCAACCAAAGCCCACAGGTAGACAGTGGAAAGGATGGTGAAGAAAGAGCCAGGGAGGGTTCAGCCTGGAGTGAATGATGGGGGAGGGGGAGGGGGAGGGGTATTGAAAGGCTGGAGTGAGATTCGGTTCTGATTATTTACACAAACTTTTTCAAGAAAGTCCGATGGCTAGCCAGGTTTGAAATCAACTAAATTGTGGTTGCTCTCTGTACTCTCACAGCCAAAGGGACTCGAGGAATACTTCTTCTTTACATGTTTCATGAAGGCACAGAGAAATTGAACGTGTTATCAGAGTGAGTGTGCTTTTTTTTTTTTCATGTGGTCAGTGCCCTTTAGATACTTTTCTGTCTGACGTCTTCTGTGAGACTCTGCAGTTCCATTGATCTTCCATATAGGATGACACATTTCATAGGCACCAAAAAAGACTTGTTATTAGTTCAAGCAGAGTTGTAGTGTGACAGAACATGACCTAAAAAAAATCCCAACACATGTCTTAGTTCTCAGCTGTGAAACACCATGTATGTCATCATACGTCCCTGACACTTAATGTCAAACATGAAGTACCCATGTCTCTTTTGTAGAATCACTTAATTATGCTATGGTGTAATTGATGGTGGCTGTGGAAAAGGAGTCAGCTTGAGAGAAGTAATGTTTTCTTTTGGTAATACAGAAAAGCTGTGCAAGTCAGTGTAGGTTCTCAATTTGCCAAGAAAGCTCTGTTGGTCTCTCCATTACAGTAAGAAAAGGACTTCAAACCCATCAGATCTGGATGACTACATTAAATACCTAGGGATGATAGGCTGGCCCTGCCGCAGAAAAACCCAGACATTTCATGATCATTGCCACGTTTTCACCCATTATTTTTGGGTGTTGCCTACTTGCCACTTGAATAAAGTCACCTTATTCTACATATCTGGAGTGCCCTAGTTTGTTTTTCCGTTGCTGTGATAGAACTCCGACCAATTGCAACTCAGGGGCACAGGACTTACTTGGCTTACCACCTCCACTCTATCTCCAAGGGAAGCCAAAGCAGCAATGCAGTCAGGAACCGAAGCAGAAAGCACAGAATTTTGCTGGCTGGCTTTCTCTGCACAAATCTCTCAGATTGCTTTCTTTCTTTCTTTCTTTTTTTAAAATGTTTATCATTTTTATTCAATAGAATGAAACAATTTTTCTCTTTTTGGTTTTGGGTATCTACAGATACTTTTTTTAAAAAATTAATTTATTCTTGTTACATCTCAATGGTTATCCCATTCCTTGTATCCTCCTATTCTTCCCTCCCTCCCAGTTTCCCATTATTCCCCTCCCTTAACACCACGCAGGGCCACCTGCCCAGGGGTGGCAACAACCACATTGGGCTGGGCCCTCCCACATCAATTGTTAAGCAAGAAATGTCTCAGAAACATGCCTGTATAATAGAAGAAAATCATCCAGTGAGATTCCTCCTTTTCAAGTGACTTTTGTTTGTGCCAAGTTGAGAAAAACCAACCAATGTGGATTTGGATCATTGGAAGCTGATAGAACATTTGGTTCCAATGCCAAACCTTATGGGTTTCTCCATGCCATTAACTCTGGTTTTGCCCTTACCCTGTCAAGTCCTTAAGATTTCTGCTTTTTTTTTTTTTTTTTATTAAAGATACCTGATGCCCCTGGAAGCACATTGACCTCAATGCTGGGCTTACTTCTCATTCTGTCTGTCTGTCTGTCTCTCTCTCTCATACTGAAGAAATAACTAGTAAAATTTACACAAATATTTAGACAAATCATCTAGAGAGCATTCTTGGAGCACAGAAAGAGAGTTTTTGTTTCTTTACTTTTGGAGTCTTATTCAACTAAGTCATTATACCAATTATGTGTGTATTCCCATGTTTTATTTATCATTAAGACTTTAAGAGTTTCCTATCTTACAGATAGTCAATTTATTTTGAATATCAAAACAGACCCACTGTTCTTTCTCAAAAAACAAATAAAACTCCAATATATCAGTTAACAACAAGAAAATAAAACAAAACAACACTCCAAAAGAAAAGAAAAAAAAAAACCCACTAAATTGTATCCACACACTGTACACAAATTTACAATAAGAGTGTAAGAACTTAGAAATGTTCTGTGAGTTACTGGTGAATCAAGTAATGATTCTTTGAATAGATAAACATTTGGACAACATCACTATCAAGCTTACTATGCAAGATAGGTGATCCCAATAAAGCGAATTTTAGTCTCAACTCTACAAGGAAGAGTTGTGGACACTGGCCAATGTGGGATCAAATAGGTTTCAGTTCCTACAACATTTGCAATCAGTTACATATAAGTCGCTGAATACTTGGGGCAGATGACACACATTTAAAAGCCACAGGCACTGTACGTGCATTCCCCCTACCCCCCCACATTCTAACATTTATATTTAAATAGCCTATGAATTAATGTGGGACCAGTTTTTCCAAGTGTGTATTTCTGATTTTTAAAAATTAAATGTAATAAACAGAAAAAAATCTTTTTTTGGCTTTTATTTTTGTTATTTAATTAATTTATTCAGATTACAACTCAATTGTTATCCCATTACTTGTGTCCTTCTGTTCCTCTCTCCCTCCCGCTATCACCCTATTCCCCTCCCCTAGGTCTAAGACTGAAGGAGACCTCCTCCCCCACTATATGGTCATAGGCTAACAAGTCTCATCTTGGTAGCCTGCTTATTCTTTCTTTGAGTGCCACCAGGCCACCCCACCAAGGAGAGGTGGTCAAATATGGGGCACCAGAGTTCATGTCAGAGTCAGTCCCCGCTCTCCACATAACTATGGAGAATGTCCTGTCCATTGACTAGAACTGAGTAGGGGTTCAATATTCACTATTTGTATTGTCCTTGGTTAGTGCAATAGTTTGAGCAGACCTCCCTGGGCCCCAATCTACCCATCACAATGTTCTTCTTGTAGGTTTCTAGGACCCTCGGGGTCCTTCTATTTGCCCATCGCCTATATTTCTCTTACCTAGAGTCTCAGTAGGATGTCCTCACATCTATCTCAATCTCCGGGTAAGTGAAGACTTTTGTGGGACATGCCTTTTGGGCTAGTGCCCAGTTATAAGTGAGTATATACCATGTGAGTCTTTCTGCTTCTAGGTTAACTCACTTAGTATGATCATTTCTAGTTCCACCCATTTGTCCACAAATTTCGGAATTTCCTTGGTTTTTTTGGCTTTTAAATCAGTTGTTAAGTTTCAGTTTTTCTAAGAAACTTCCATTTTGCCCAAGTTTTCATGTGTCTGAGAAATGCTTATTTCAGCTCTTTTCTTTTAGAACCTCTGTATTGTCTAGTTATCTTATTTTTGACATTTAAGATTGTTTATTTGTGCTGTTTCATATTTTCAAAGATCCTCAAAATGTGTATTTTATTAGTTTTTTTTTCAAAAATGAACTTTTGCCTTCCTCGATTTCCTCTACTGTATATTTGTTTTTCATTTGATTGATTTCTACTCTTATCTTTATAGTTTCCTTCCTTCTCCTCTCTTTGTGTTTATTTTGTTGTTCTCTTACTTAAATTGCTTAGCTCATTTGTTTTCAGCTCTCTTCTCCTTTTGTATAAGCGTTCAGAGCTGGAAATTTGGCCTGCAGTGTGCTTCAGTTTTAGCTCACTATTCAGGCATGCAGAAAGTGGCCAAGTAGGCCTTCCTCCTGCAATTGACACTGGGGCAACAAAACAGCCCTTGCAAACATGGCGGGCAAGTGCAGCCAGTGTGGATAGGCTTGTACCATCGACACCAGCATCCTGGCCTCCATTTGCTGCACAGGTGTTTTAGAGAAGAAGCAAACAGAGGCCAGGAGAAGTTGAGTTTGTTGATGGGGCTGTGACATAAGCCTGCTCACATGACTATTGATTTTGCTTCCCCAAACATGCCGTAGAAAGGAAGCCAGACAGAAGGAAGATGACAAAACAGCCAAGCATCACGGGTCTATCTAGAGAACAACACCAACGGTATAAACAGTGACATAGAGAGAGCTAACAGTTTGCTGAAACAAAGAAGTATAAGACTACAAGAATAAGCTAGCAAATAGCCACAAGTAATAGCCACATGGGAAGACGATAAAGGAATTTATGAAGATTTCATGCTAGACAAATCTGAAAACTACAGGAATTAAAAAAAAAAAAGAATAGCAAATGTGACATTGGAATAAATTTCAAAATCATGGAGCACATTAATAATAGTTAAAGAGACCAACCTAGAAGAAAAGATGTCACAAAGGTCCTCAATCGTAATCTTCATCCTCAAAAGTCCTAGATGGAGCTGACTGGACTCTGGACGTACAAGAACAGCTGTTGGCTTTTGAAATGAGGAAACTATGGGTTGACTTTAAGCCTGGCTCAGAGGCTGTAAAGATCCATTCCTAGAGAAAAACATAGTCACTGAATTTGCAGGGGGAAAGGATGCGCATAGAATGTATACGATTAAGTGAGGTTACACAATCTCAGGAAGATTTACATGTCCTCTCTCATTCGCAGGATCCAGCCAACGATAGCTGTGTATACTTAAATTAATGTGAATGGGAGCCCAGCATAACACAGAAAAGAGACCAAGAAAGGCTAAATAGTAGGTAGTGAGGAGGTCGGAGTGCAGGTGACGGCCATGAGGCATGAAAGAGGTTATAATGCTAACCGTGTTTCTCATTCTAACTCTGTAGTGAACTTTTCTCTTTGCTATTTTGGTTTTGGTGGTGGATTATATGCATGAAATATATTCGAGAGTAAAAGGGTGTAATATGGGCATTCTAAGTGAAATCTATTGATACACATACATTTTGAGTCTGGTTAATTTTGGTGTGTAAATCTTTTAAATTTGCAAGTTTCTTTTGTTTTGTTTTTGATTT
Source organism: Acomys percivali (assembly GCA_907169655.1). NCBI lineage: Eukaryota > Metazoa > Chordata > Mammalia > Rodentia > Muridae > Acomys > Acomys percivali. Next base: position 77,620,821 of record OU015750.1, read on the forward strand.
ATGTTTCTTTGTGCAGCCTTGGCTGTCCTGGGACTCACTCTGCAGACCAGGCTGGCTTTGAACTCAGAGAACTGCTTGCCTCTGCCTCCTCAGTGCTGGTATTAAAAGTGTGTGCCACCTCTGCCAGGCTATTTGTAAATTTTTAATAATATAGTTAATAATGTTTAAGTTTAAAAAGATAAAAAGCCTGGACTAGAATAGTTCATGAATAGAACATTATGGATAACCAATACTTAAGGAATAGATTCTGAGCTGCTAAGTAAAATATTAGGTAATAAAACAAGTGTACTCAGCATTTCTAGAACATCCCACGCAACAGCCACAGTGCACATCTTGCTCTCTCCAGGGAGGTCACAGAAGAAACCTTAGCATGTTTAGTAAACCTGAAACCCCATCCATCCTCTTTCCTGACCAGAGCAGAATGAAGGCAGAAATCAATCATAGAAAGAATTCCAGAAAATTCACAAGTACACAGAGATTAGAAAAAGATGACTCTCAACAACAAATGGATCAAAGGAACATGTAAAGAAAATAAGAAATTAGCTGAAGACGAACAAAAACAGAAGCACAGAAACATCAAGCTTGTGGCAGGTAGGATAAGTATAACAAAAAAAGGGATTTTATAGCACAAATAGCTTTATCATCGAGGGCAATTTTAGCTAAGCATACATACCACATAGGAAAGGAAGAAATTAACCCTAAAGACAACAGAACGAAACACATGGTGAACACCAAAGCAAAAATACGTGAAATTTAGACAGAGATGACAGTGGAAAAGACAAACACAAACTGAAGAAGCTTTAGCTAGACTAAGAAAAAAAATTGTTTAAAATAAAGCCAGAAGCCAAAGAGGAAGAATTACAAGTGCTACTGAGAGGAGCTCAGGAGAGCACCGGGGCTGGGGATGGGGTGGGGTAGGGTGAGGGGTGGGGGAGAGGGGTGGGACAGCAGTCTACAAACTGAACAGCCTGAGAAGTGGGGATGCTCCTCCACGTACTGTCCTGCACAGACTGCGACTCAAACCAACAGTGATGAGTCCAACGATGTCCCCTATGTCATGACAGAAGTGAGAAGGGAGCCATGGCTAAGGGACTCTTGAAGTTTAACTAGAATTCTTCAATATTATCTTTTCTGGCTCTTTGCCCCTCTTTCTTTCTGCATTTTCATTCTGCACCCTGGCCAACCTCTTCTCTCTCCCACTCTTCTGATACAGGCTAAAAAGAATTTTTTTTCCAGATAGTGTTCTTAAATGTCCATGCTGAAGATGGACCTTTCCCAATAAACATAACTAAAAGTGAATAGCTTTTAATTTGGAAGAGTGGGAATGTGTGTGTTTGTCATATTATTCTTTGTACTTTGCTATCTTCCGAATGTTATTTTTTTTCAAAACTACATCTCATGCAGCTCAGCCTTTGCTTGGAACAGATGCTTTTAGTGAAGTTCTTTGTACCAGTTTCTAGAATTAGTCTAAACTTAGGCACCAAGGCTTATTAAGAAAGCATCTTACTGTGACTATCTCTAATTTTTAATCATAAGCTCGGACTTGCTCAGCAGACTGTTCAGTTATTATTTAAAAAAAAAAAAGTCAAAACGAGACAGAAAAATATGCAGTTTCAGTGAAAACTTTCACTTCTTCAGAATACCAGAAATAAGTTCAAGCTCTGGGATGAAAAGGAGGCATTCAGCATCCTTAAAAGGAATCTTTAGTTTGCCTTGAAATAGACGTGCACGTGGTAGTTTTCTCATAAAATTCCTTCCTTCCAGCTGACAACCTTTCCCACAGTTATGGCAAACCTTGCTGATGTTCAGTACATGGAAGATATCCCCATGTCCCGGAAAAGGGTGAGGTACAGTCCCACCAGGACAGCATCTTGAGGTGACGATGACAACATCCTCTTTTAGGACAGACGCTCTCAGGCACAGTACAGGCTCCCATGGGAAGCTGTATTCATGACGTAGAGGCCTGACAAGAATGATGATTTTATTTTTCCTAGAAAACAGACACTGCTCTCATGACCCAGATCTTCAAGATGGCGTGTCACAGTAGGGTACGATGATTACTGGGGGAAATTTAGTTCACTGGGACCCTTGCTTTTTTGGGGGGGGGGTACATCTGCACCACGAGAAAAGTACTGATGTGATCTTGAGTGTTTTAAGGCTGGGAAAATCAGAGATGGTCATAAAATAGAACTTGCTTCATGCCAACTTGTTTCATGTCCAGAGTGCAGACTCCAGAACTAGAGATGACCTGGGTGGAGTGTTGTGTGTGTGTCAATCTTGTGAGATCTCTAATCTCAGTTGTAGATTATGGCTATTAATAATCTCTCAAGGTCATGTCAATGACCTCATTAGTGAAATAATGAATACAACTCACTGATTATTGTCATGGGATGTTATTTGGATCAGCAACTTACCCATGCTTTGGTGGTCTTATTGTCAATTGTTTCCCCTTAGCCTATCTGCTGTATCCATTTGCAAGTCATAGCATTTTCCTTGCATAATTTCTTATATTAATTAATTAATTGTAGTTTGTATCTACAACTAACCTTTTCTTTCTTCACTCTTTTGCTGAGTATGGGAGATGAACAACACTTTGCATTTACCACAAGCTTTTGTTTTTCTTGTCTTAGGTGCCCATTGATCAAGACTGAATGTGGGTGAATAAAACTAAGTAATTCAGTTTGCCATGAGTTGAATGTATATGCCACTTTCCCAAACAAATGCAGAGTTTGGAGAGGAAATAATAAATATTTTTCATGCCTTAGCAATTAACACACAATATATACCACTGATCTGAAGTATTGTAAATTCTGGCATTATGAAACCACAAACAATAGAGGAAGCTGGAAGGGCCAAGGACACTGCAAGAAAACCTACAGAGTAATCTCATTTGGGCCCATGGGGACTCACAGAGACTGAACCATCAACCAAAGAGCATGCATTGGCTGAACCTAGACCCCTTACACATATGTAGCAAATGTGCATCTTGGTTATCATGTGGGTCCCCTAACAATAGGAGTAGGAACTGTCTCTGACTCTGTTACCTGCCACTGGATCCCTTTCCCCTAGCTGGGCTGCCTTATCAGTCCACAGCAAGAGAAGGTGTGTTTAGTCCTGCTGTGAGTTGAGATAACAGGGTGGATTGGAACCAATTGGGGTCCTTCCCTTCTCTGGGAGGAAGGTGAGGGGAGAATGGGAGGAGGGGGTTGGGGGGGGCGTGACTAGAAGGAGAAGAAAGCTGGCATCTGGAAGTAAAGTGATTAAATAAATAAATAAATGGAAAGAACCCACAAACAAGTTCTATTTAATTGTTTTACTAACAAAAATGTATTGGTCTCCAATCAATATCTGGCATGTAATAGTTCCTTGTAAAATAATACATGTTATAATTAGAAACTATATTATATTTCCTTCAGGGTTTCATTTGTACTTTTATCTTCATGAATGAGTCTTTTGCTATTCTAGAAACAGGTTTTAGAATGTTATGGGTAAAAATATAGTAAAATTCCACAGTTACAGCCATGTTGTACTCTAGTCTTTTTATTAATTTGTCTGTTTGTCTATTTATTTATTCACTTTAATCTCAATTGTGTCCCCTTTCTTCTTCTCCTCCCATTCCCACCTTCCTCCCCCCTTCTCCCATTCCCCCTCTCTATCCCTCAGAAAAGGGGAGCCCCCACCCCCAGCACATCAAAGGCACATCCTCTTCCAAGGTGGCCTGGCAAGGCAGTCTCACCAAGGGGAAGTGATTGAAATGCAAGTAACAGAGGATTTCGGGGTAAGTGATGTTGTTAAATACTTAACTGCAAAAGTGTTGATATTACTGCAAATAACAGCCAGTCCTCATAGGGATGCTACTTTAAGTCCATTTAATAGTGTTCTCTGCTTGGTTCTATTTCTTTATAGACTAGTGGAGTGTGAATTCTCAGGATCTTCTGGGTTAAATGACTGAACATACTTAAGTTTAAAGAACAAACATATGTCTTGTATATGAACTAACTTTAATAACTGGAAAATATTTTCCTATTAAGTATTGTCTTAAAAACCTTTTATGTGACTCTATTGTTGGATTAAGTTGAACCATCAGAGTTTGGCAAGATTGAAAAGTTAGGTCTTGAAAGGCTCTGAACAGTTAGACTTTCCCCCCCCTACCCACATGAGTTTTCCCAGGCCACTTATGAGTCTAAATAACTTTGAATTACTGAGTTTTTTCCTCATTGTCTTTCAGGCTTCAGCTTTAGTCCTTGTGGCTGGAAACTAAATCTCACAAGTTAAGAAGCAGGCTTACAAATCAGCTCTGGGGGATTAAAAGGCTATTTTCCACTGTGACTCTTTTTAAGAGCATCCAGGGTTTACAGTTTGCAGGGTGCCTTGCTTTTACACTGAGATGTGGGCTGCCCGCATCATGCCTCTGTGCGACGCCTGGGTTTGCTCTTGTTTTCTGTCATTCAAAAGCCACGATAAATGCTAAGGACATATTTTCCCTTGGAGAGGTTGATTTAACATTCTATCATGAAATGATAATATGATAGCTTGAGGGTAAAGAGGAGCTCACTATTCAACCATGAAAGGTTTGGACGGTTGGTTTCCATGTGTGTACAAGGTATGTATGAAGAACCACCATGCTGATGAAGAGTGGACCTTGGGCACTTGAGTATGCACTCCCAAACGCCATTGATATCTAATGAAAAATGACCTCACTGAAAACCATTTTCATTGAGGAAGTGAACGCTTTGGTGAAACCACTGGCAACATTATTCCAGTTACAATTTTTATTATCAAGATTATTTTTTCTTTAAACTTAAAAAAAATTTATTAGAATTTATTCAGATTACATCCCGATTGTTATCTCCCACAGTTATATCTTCCCATTCCCACCCTCCCTTCCTCTTCCGCCCTATTCCCCTCCCCTAGACCTCTGACAGAAGGGGCCCTCCTCCCCCCACCATATGACCACCATCTATCAGGTCTCATCCAGATAGCCTGCTTCCCCTTCCTCTGTGTGCTGTGGGGGCCTCCCCACCAAGGGGAAGTAATCAAACAGGGGGCACCAGAGTTCATGTCAGAGGCAGTCCCCACTCTCCCCACAACTGGAGAACGAGCTGTCCATTGGCTAGATCTGAACAGGGGATCCAGGTTGACTGCATGCATCATCCTTGGTTGGTGCAACAGTTTGTGCAGCCCACCGCTTCCTCTCCCCCCCTCCTCCAAGTCCAGATCCACCTGCCATGATGCTCTTCCTGTGGGACTCCTGAACCATCTGGGTCCTTCCATCCCCCCATTCTTCCATATCACTCTCCGCCTAGGAGTGGAGTCTCTCATAGGGCATCTATGTTGGCCTAATATCTGCTTATTAGTGAATACATACCATGAGTGTCTTTCTGGGTCTGGGTTATTTCACTCAGCATGATTGTCTCTAGTTCCATCTATTCGCCTGCAAATTTCAAGATTTCCTTGTTTTTAATAGCTGAGTAGTATTCCATTGTGTAAATGAACCACAGTTTATTTATCCATTCTTCAGTTGAGGGACATCTAGGTTGTTTCCAGATTCTGACTATTATTAATAAAACTGCTATGAGCATAGTTAAGCAAGTGTCCTGCGTGTATGGTGGAGAGTCTTTTGGGTGTATGCCCAGGGGGTAGTGTAGCTGGGTCTTGAAGAAGCTCTATTCCCAATTTCCTAAGAAAGCGCCAGATTGATTTCCAAAGTTGCTGTACAAGTTTGCGTTCCCACCAGCAATGGAGGCTTTTTAAAGGGCCTCTAAAACTAAATTAGTCCTACAGAAACTCTCAATATTAAATGATTTATAATAAAGAATATAAAATCTCTACCCCCTCATGTTGTCATGATACCTTCTGGAAGGGGTTTTAGTAGTTTTAGAGCATGTGCCTTATGAGGGGACAGCCAGCTAGCATGGAAATGTGTGAAAATAGGGTAATTTTTTCATGGGCCAGGAGGGAAGGTCAGGACAAATGACTAGTATTTCTCCCCCTGGATAGCTAGTTGGACTGCTATAATGTTGTTCTGGTTTCATTTTTGTTGCTGTAATACAATACCCCGACAAAACCAACTTAGGGAGAAAGGGGATGTAATTAAGCTTAATCTGAGGTTACAATCCCTCACTGTGGGGAAGTCAAGGCAGGAACTTCAGACAGTTGGCCACATCATAGCCACAGTCACTATTAGGAGGTGTGGCCTTGCTGGAGCAAGTGTGTCACTGTGTGTGTGTGTGTGTGTGTGTGGGTGATGTTTGAGGTCTCCTATGCTCACACAGTACCCTTTGGCTACCTGCAGATTAAGATGTAGAACTCACAGCTCCTCCTCCAGCACCATGTCTGCCTGAACACTTCCATGATTCCTGCCATGATGATAATGGACTAAACCTCTGAAATTGTAAGGCAGCAACTGAAATGGTTTTCTTTCTAAGAGTTGCAGTGGTCATGGTGTCTCTTCACAGCAGTGAGACCCAAATCAAGACACAGACCTATCTTGTTTTCTATTGATCGCATCCCCCCAGGTCCAGTTTCCTTTGCTGTTCTTTGTGACCTGCTCCAACTACAGGTTCTTCAATTTATCACAATTCTGCTGGCATTTGTTTTCTGAAATCTGATTTATCCTGGGATGAGCTGGCATTATACTTGTGCCACTGTGCCTTCTTGGCTCCTATGGCTCAAGATGTAAAGTAGCTGTGTACACTCACACACTTGAGTTGTCTAACTTATACAAACATGTATGTGCATATATGTTGTGTGAGTTTTGAATGCTTGATTATATGTTCTTTTCTAGCCTGGAGCGTAGAGCCAAGGATTTCATGCACACGTGGCAGCTGATCTATGTCTCAGTTTTATCTCCAGCCTTGAGGGCGTATTCCTAATCCTGTCATTCCTTCTCTTCATTTTTCTCAGTGCTTCGAGAGTTAGGAATTCGGGAAGGGATTTTTTGGGGGGGGCCCGGTGGCACTCATCTGGGGGTCACTCACGAAGCTGTGATCAGATGATGGCTTGGAACTGCAGTGTTCTGTAGACTTGGCTTGACATGACGTTCAAGTTAGTTGATTCCCACCACTGGTGTTTGCTAACAGTGCTGCAGACTAGAGGGCTGGCGGGGAGCTCTTCCACACCGTTGTCAGGGTGATTTGTATGCCTTTTGTGATGGTTGGCCTTTTGTTTGGTGAGAACTCCAAAAATTTCAGGCAGAAGTTGCACAACATTTTTTTTTTTTTGATCTGGACTCCAAAATTACATAGCTTACACAGTATTGCCTTTTCATAAGTCTGTCCCTGCACCTCCCAGTTCCCAATGGAAGGACTGTCAAGTAAATTGGTAGCAAAGTTATGAACTGTGATTGTCTATATTTTGGTCATAAACAAATAGTCCTTCTTTTCACAATAAAAATACACTCCCAAGTCTCCTATGAGGTCTCCCTGGCTACATCTCATTCCCCTTGAGGAAGAGTCCAGAATCTCATGACCCATGGCGATCAGAAGGAGGAGTCTGTGGGTGGTGCTCCTGGAGTCTAACCTGATGAGTACCATCCCCCATCTGGAGACTGTAACACAAACAACAAAAGTAATAAGCCTGGGGTTTATTATTATGTATTATTTACCATGCTCTGCATGACTAATAGAAAAGGATTGATTAGGCGTCACATGACTGATAGTACAAAAGGAAGCCTTTAAAAACTGGCTTCAGCCTAATGTAACTTTTCTTTCCATTAGAAATAAGGCATACCACAAGTGACTGTCTTTTTCTAGCTCACTTCCTGCTGTAAGGCATCCATGAATTTTGTACCCTGCCTATTCAACCCAAGATGATGGAATTCCTTTAAAATGTTAGAAGCATCCGGCGTACCAATGTGAAAGTTATTCCATGGAGATAAGCCCAACACTCATAAACCTCTTTCTGGGTAGCCTGTCTCTACTTAGAGATGTCTGGGAAGCTGTTGTAAAGTCAGGCCCACGGTCTTCACAGGCTTGTTTAGAAGTGAGATCAAGCAAGCACTCCTGAAGACACCAGGAAGATCTTTTGCTGTTTGAAAATGGCTCTAATTCAGACACTTTAATTTTATATTATTGTACAACCACCATTTAAGAGATTTAGTAATAATCCTAAAACATTTTGCTGGGAGAGATTGGAAATTGCTTTATAATATGAGAATTTGGTCTTGAAACTGAAAACCCTTTCACTGGCCTATCCTGCTCTGGCCATATATTACACATAGTCATGAAAACCCAGCTGGACATCTTACCTTGCATCCTCACCCCTAAAGAGCCCCTTACTAAGCTATGTCATCCACATAATTTTTCTTTTTGAATTTTGTATAATTTTTATTTTTAAATCCTCTCACATAAATTGATTTTTATCTGATTTTACCTTTAATGACCTTAGTAACTTTATTGTACTCCTTTTGTTTTTCTTTAATTGAAAATAGATTTTTTTATACAACACATTCTGATTATAGTTCTCCCTACCCCAGATCTTCTGCCCATGTCCCCTTCCATTCAAATCCACACCATTTTGTCTCCTGTTAGAAAACGAACAGGCATTTAAAGAACGATAATGAAATAAAATAAGGTAAAAGAAAAGCAAACAGCCTATAACAGGACAAAGCAAAAAGAAGAAAAAGAGCCAAAGAAAAAGCACAAGAAACACATATACAGAGAATCAGGCAGAAATTCCATAAAAACAAAACCAGAAGCCATAGTATGTACACAAAGGGCCTACAGAGTTACAAACAAATGCCTGGAAAACACATGATGAGACAAAGAACCTCCAAAGATGCCATTGAGTTTGTTTTGTGTTGGTCATCTACTGCTGGGCATGGGGCCTGCCCTTAAAAGAAGTTTGTCTCCAATGAGACTCCACTGGAAAGAACTGAGGTTTCATTTGTGAATGGCTATCAGTTGGAGATAGCTTCTGTGTTAGGGATGTGGGCTGTGCCCACTTCTCCTCTCAGTGTTAGGACCCCATCTGGCCCAGACCTGTTTCCTGAGCCTTCATTATAGGGGTTACATTGTGGACACGTCACTTGGGGTGGGCATTCCATGGCCACTTGTTCTCTGCAGTTGACCCAATTGCTTTCTCCATCCCATCCATTGCCATTTCTATGTCTTTTTCTGCTACAGAGAGAAGTAGAGCTACCCTTCTCTGTGGGTGTAAGGATAAGTATTTAGGGTGCCATTAGAAATTATGGCATTAGAAAGTTTTTGGAAAAATGTCAATAGTAGGAGCAGCCATGGTTTGTGGATGAGGATCACACTACGAGGCATGAATTCCTTCCTGTTTCATAAAGATAAAGTCCAACTGGAGGCTGTTGGTTGCTGCCATGATATAAGTGCCACGCTGATACTTTTGAGGATGTTTTGCCATGCTGGTCAATGTTGTGATTTGTACGCTTTATAGCTGGATAGACAGTTGATTGCTTTTCTCTGTTAGTAGCTTGCATAGTGCCTTTCTTAGCCACTAGCATTTAACATTCTAAATTTGCCATATATTAAATTATCCAGTTATGGGAGAAGACAAATGCTGCTCATCTCTCTGTGTCTGACTTAATATACTTAGCATACAGTCCTCTGGATCCATCCATTCTACTGCAAGCAACACAATATCTTCCTTTCTGGCCAAATAATACTCCATTGTATATAAATAACAGATTTTTAACATTTATTCTCCATTACTGGATTCCACTTATTAGCTATTGTGAATAATGCAGCAATGAACTTGACATCCAGATATCTCTTTCATATGTTAATATCATTTCTCTTGGCTGTGCACCTAAAAGACAGTGATATCACACAGTAGGTCTATTGTTAAACTTGGGGCCACCTTCATGCTGTCCTCTGTAGAGTCTGTGATCATATACACTGTACTGAGACTGAATATGGATTCCCCTTTCTTTGTATCCTTGCCCGAATTTGTTTTGCCTCTTTTATCATGGCCATGTTAACTATGTTAAGATAGTATTTTATTATGGCTCTGACTTGCATGTCTTTGAAGCTAACAATGTCCAGTGTTTCTCCCTACATATGTTGGCCTTCTGTTCTTTGGAGAAGTGTCTGCTTATGTGTCTTGCTTGTTTGGGGTTTTTAGTTACTGTTTGCTCTGAGTACCCAACCTTTGTCAGATACAAGCTGTGCACACATTTCTCTCTTCTGCAGGCTGACTTTTCACTCTACTAGTTGTTTATTGCGGAGAGCCTTCTTAGCTCTGTAGAACCCCATTTACTTACTCTTGCTTTGTCTGTGATTTTAGATCCTTAGCTAAGAAATCACTGTTAGGCCAGTATCTTCAAGTATGTCCCCTGTATGTTCCCCTAGGAGTTTCTTAGTTTCCAGCCTCACGTGGAGGTGCATGATCAATTCTGTGTTGACGTTGATAAGTCAAAGTTAGGGGTAGGTTCAGTCTTCTACGTGGGAGTGTCAGGGTTTCCCAGCATCCTTTACTGAACCTCTCTGATTTCTCCAAGATGAATTTCATACCATTTTGTTGAGAGTCAGCTAGCTGCCTAGGTTTACTTCTGTTCCATTTGTTTGTGGGTCTGTTTTGATATGAATAAATATATTGAAAAAATCAGTAATAAATAAATTCAAAATAAATTGAGTAGATGAGAACTCATGAGTATTGGTGAAAGCAATGGCTTTGTTGAGTAAAATCCCAAAAGATTCCAAAAGAACAGAACCAAAAGCAAAAATAAGTAAATTTGGTAAGCAGGGTGAGGTACGATGCTTTCTTGGTTGCTATAGCTTCATAGTTTCTTTTCATTTGAACCATTTCTACTTCAGGCAGCAGTTTAGTCAGCTAAATATTCTCACTACAGAGCAGGGTTTCCCCTCTACGACATTTTCCTCAATTTAAGCTCTGATTGAGAATCTCTTCAATGGCCATTGATTTCTTACAGTAGAGACCACGGAAGGTCCCCCCCCCCTATTGCTCACTTACTGCCCACTACTCGGTCTCAGAGTCAGGCTAACATCTTTGTGCTTTCAATTTCATTTAATTTAATTTTATATTATTACCCACAGCATGCCACTTCCATTCAGTTTTGTTTGCTACTGTTGTGTAGCCAGTTATTCCAAAATTCAGCTCCTTAGACATCGTCTTTTGTTTTTTCTCACAGTTTAAAGAGTGGGAGTTTGGAAAGGTCCTTGAAGGCCCACTTTCTCTTGGTCTCTCTTACAGAGTCTTAGGCAGTACTGGTTGGTACATGTGGTTTAAAGGCTCAGGTTGCCTTATTTCGGTCTGGTACCTGATGTTGGCTGCCCACACAGGCTCAGCTAGGCTCTGACTTCCAGTCTGTGTGTGCACTCTCCAGTGTCCTGGTTGCAGAAGTTACATTGGCCTGTTGATTGAGTTCTTCCACAAAATGTCTCGAGAGGATCAGGCTGAAGCTGTGTGGCCTTTCCTGACTGATTCTTTTATGTATGTGTATTCACACTGGTATGCATGTGTGTGTGTGTGTGTGTGTGTGTGTGTGTGTGTGTGTGTGTGTGT
>OU015750.1:77637310-77655252 GCA_907169655.1 Acomys percivali
CACACACACACACACACACACACACACACACACACACACACACACACCAATGATAATCTAAAGTGCAAACAGCAAGAAACAAACAGTAATGAATAAAGCAGGACAGTTTTAGTGAAATCTAAAATTAGTAAAATCACCAGCATCAATATTCTTGTGTACTGCAGCCCATTATAAAGTAGGGCAGGCATAATTTGAACACATGCTACTACAATTCTGTGAGGTCTGACATTCAGGACAGCTACCAAGCCAGGTAACATACAGAGTGTGTATACTCGGGACAAAGAGAGGTTCAGGATGCAGGCAGGATGGAGCCTGTGGTGTGAGAGTTCTTGTACTACTCAGGATTGCAAGCAGTAACAGATGAAGGAGAATCTGCTCTTTGTGACCTTAGTGATAACAAAGGGTTGTTCAATGCACACGATGTCAGTAGATCATGGCACTTAATTATGTACCAAACAAAACTTGAATAAGATGCGGACAATAAAGCATCATTTGTATTTCCCCAAGCTGACATCATTTTTGAGTACTTTTTAAAAAATTACATGTATTTGCTTTTTGTCTGCATCTTGCCACACACTGAAAATTTTACAATTTAGGGGAAAGTTTATCTTAATGTATTCATAGAAATTATAAACTTAGAAAATTTAAATTCCTCTAAGGCTTTACTGTTTTCTTAATAACCATATACTAATGCTTATATCACAAACTATAGTGACATAATTTTATCTTGCATTCAATTGAATCATTAAAAAGTCCCAGGTGAGCAACACTATAACAATCATAAAATACAGATGAATATTTAAAAAATAGAAATGCAAAATAAGCATGAACCTTGAAGATAAATAGGTGGTATTTGTCAAATCAGAAAAAAATTACAGTGTTGTTCAATAGACTGCCTCTACCACAGACCAGGAACACTTGTGATTTTAGCGTAGGGTTTTGGGAACATTCTGTACAAACCCTCGGTTGTTAAGTAAACAATGTGTTTCAAAGCAAAGCTAGAGCAACCGTTATCGGCAAACACTTGCAAGTTAGAGCTCACTTTATGGTCACTATTGGTGTTATTATAATATTTTTGTATCATATTTTCAGAAATTCAGAAATGCATGCAGTGTATTTCAATCATATCCACAGGGCACCTCCCTCTAACTTCTCCTGAATCAGGTTCTTTTATGAAAAAAAAAAAAAAAAAAAAAGATAATCCACTGAGCCCAAATTGTGTTGCACGTATCTTCATGGGCGTGTCGACCTCTCAGGGACTATACCCTGACAGCAAATTGATTCTCCCTCCCCAAGAATGCAAGGCTCTTCATCTGGGGTGATGGTGGTGGTCACAGACCTCCCTTGTCCATGCTAGAATGTTGACAGGATTGATCTTGCACAGTTCTTGTGCAGATACCTCTAGCTGTTCTGATCTCACAAGAGGACCAGCCCTGCCACATCCAGAAGACATTGCTTCCTTCTGGGTCTGTCCCATCTCTGCCTCTTACGATCCTCATTCCCATCCTCCTTGACGTTTCCTGAGTCTCGGGAAGAAACAGGGAGACATGCAACTTCTGTTTCCCATTGCAGCTTATGGTCCCACCAGCAGCTTCTCTCTGCCTAAGCCCACACTGTACCACTGAGGGATGGCGGCCCAGCTTATTGTCTCGGTGGTTATAAAATGAAATAAGGGCGCTATCCTCAGTGGATGGACGGGGGCTTCAAGCTGATGGCAGCAGGACACTGGCAGCGAGTGTGTTATGCTGACAGAGGAGGGGTTCAGATAAGTTTCCATCACCTTCTAGTGAGAGTCCCATGGGGATTGACACTGAAAACTTAGAGGCATGAAATGTGAGAAACAAGCCCCAAATATGCTTTGAACCTCCAAGCTGGGGAGGAGTTATAAATAACACAACCTAGAGAGGGGCAATCAGGAGAGGCGTGCTTACTTCAGGTTTTCCAGATTACATATAACTGCACATTTTACAACAACAAATCCCAACACAAGCAATACGTTGGTTTATTTCAGGGCTGGGGCTGGGGAAAGAAGTGAGCACTCACACAAGTCAATTAAGAGAAGAAACCCTTGCTTAAGAATTTCCTTTATGGCTTGTAATTGTAAACTCTTCTGTACTCTCTACTTGTGAAATAAAAATTACTGTTCACAGTCTATCCTTTCTTCTCATGCTTGAGTCTTAAGTTTTCCTGTGAAAGGCTGAAGGGTCTGCTTTTACTCAGGGTTTTGAAGACTTCCAGAACCCGAGTCCTTGCTTTTCCCCCCACTAGTACTTATCCAAAGCTGAGGTATCCGGCTCAGGGCTGTTTCAGAGAAAGCCCTTTGATTTGTCCTGCATCTGGCCAGCGTCCAGCCATGCTGCAGGATGATTAAGTGTGCTTTTACCCCCCAAAAGCTCAGAAAAGCCTCAATTATTCTAAAAAAAAAAAAAACCAGCAAGCCTTATCATCAGACTTTATACACAATTTGAATCCCAGATAAATGTCCAGTTTTTTTTTTTCCTTTCTTGAGATGGACTCAGCTGTGAGGCAAATCAATATCTGCACAGAAGAAGCTTGGGTTTAGAACGCCAGAGGGGAACTCCCGTCCCCGAGATCACCAGGTGCCCTTGTCTCTCTGTTGCTCTCATTTCTTGCCCTCTTTTCTGGCCTTTCTCAACATCCACATATTATGTGTGGCTTTGTGCTCGTGACTTTATAGACTTCATTTGGCTTTACCGGCCACACTATTGGAATCAGTTCAAGGGCTCTAAGAACACTGGGAAGGTTGCTCCAGTGAAAAGAGCTGTGCAGAAGATAGGGGTGGGGTGAAATGCCTAGGAGTATGGGGGGGGGGTGCTAAAACTTGCAGTTCTGTGAAAGACATGGTGCAAAATATTGATGGGGTAAATTGTTACTTTGTTATATACTACATTGCTTATCACTAGTATTCAGCGATTCTCCTTTGACAAAGAATAAAACAAACAAACCAAGCACTCCAAACTAAGTTCTTACATTTTTCATTTTACCAAGTCTGACCACTTTCTAAACCCTACCTTGGCCACAGGTTTTCATTCCAGCTTTTTTTGGTTTTCTCTACCCTTGTGTTTTACTTACCTGCTATGTATGAGGAAAGGTCCCCTTTCCAGTGCTAGTCACTTTGTTGTTTTGTTTTTTTTGTTTTTTGGCTTCCATTAGAGTATACAGCTGGACCTACATAGGTGATACATCACATTTTGCTTGCATTTCTTCAGTCAGTGTGCCTAAACCTGAGCTTCCCTTGTGCTTTTGTCAATATTTTATCCCATCCAGTGTTTATTAATTTATTGGTCTAATATGGACCAGCCATGGAGGGATGTAGACTGAGTGGGATGGTTTTGGTTTTAGAACTTGGAGTCTATTTTAGAATGCAGTTAAATAAGCAAGCAGTTACTACTTTATAAATGTTGAAAAAAAAAAAAGAAAAATACTGCCTTATATAATCATAAAAAAAAAAAAAAAAAAAAAAAAAAGCACTATTCAGCCATGAACACCAGAGAAGGCAGAAACACCAGGAAAAGGCGCCAGGGAAATTGAGACGCCCAAGATAAGCAGGAGTTAGCAAAGCAAAACAGAGAAAGAACACTTCAGATCAGGAAAACGGCATGATAAAACTCTAGAGTACAGAGGATGCATTAACAAAAGACAATCGGGATAGTGTAGCTTGAAGTGTCAACTTGATAGAACCTGGAGTCACCCCGGGGGAAGCGAGACTCATTGGGAGAGTGTCTAGATCAGGTTGGGATGTGGAAAAGTCTGTGGAGGATTGCCTTAGCTGAGTTCATTGACATGGGAAGACCCAGCACACTGTGGGCACCACTATTCCCTAGGCAGGGGGGGCCTGGCTGGGTGAGAGTGGAGAAACCCATCTGAGCACAGGCAAGGGAGCATGTGTGGATTCGTTTTTTGTCTGTTTTTTTTTTTTTTTTTTCCTGTGTATGTGGTGTGACCAGCTGTTGGAATTTCCTGCCTTGGCTTCCTTACAAATGAAGGGCTGTGACTTGGAATTATAAACTGAAACAAACCCTTTTCTCTCCTAAGTTGTTTTCTGCCAGGTATTTTGTCACAGCACTAGAAATGAGGTGATACGAAAAGGAAGGCGGTGTTAGTGGATACTAAAGGACACGGAATGAGAGCTGACTGACGGCAGGACTTGGAGCTTGAGTGAAGGGAGAGGCCTTTCTCCTGTCACAGGAACGGTTAAGACTTTACCTCAAAGGTGTCACGGTTAGAGTCTTCCTCTGTACAAGATCGCGTGGTGGCGCACGCTTTTAATCTCAGAACTCGGGAGGCAGAGGCAGGTGGAATTGCTGTGAGTTCGAGGCCAGCCTGGTCTATAAAGCAAGTCCAGGACACCAAGGCTACACAGAGAAACCCTGTCTCAAAAACAAAAACAAAACAAACAAACAAAACAACGCACTAGCAAAGCAAAGCAGGATAGTCGCGAGACTGTGCATTTGTCTAGGTAGAAAGCAGAAGCTTTGGCTCCCCCTGTAGCATTGAGGCAGCTGCAGAGCCATGTGGAGACAAGGGTTCTGGAAGGTGAGGCTGATAGGTGTCCCAGCTGAGGAGATGAAGGGGATGAGGGAGGGAAGGCCCTGTGCCTGCATCACTGCATCTGAATGGATCTGATTAGCTTTTCTCATCTACCACAGGAGGGACACTGGGGCCTTTTGGGAGGAGAACTGGTCATAGATTCCCTCTTTTCTCCTCCTCCTCACCTTAAACAACTCCGTCTTTCCTCCTGTCTCACTGTCTTAACAAAGAACTGTTAAAAGTGGGCTCTCTCTTGTTTGAGTCAGGCTCTCTCTTGTGTCTGTCTCAGTGTGTCCTCCAAACTAGCTGGGTTCATAAACTTCCAGGAAGTTCTGTCTTTGCCTCCCATCCTGCTGTAGGAGTGCTGGGATTGAGGATGTGAGTGGCCACACTCACTCAGCTTCATGTGTGTTTCGAGGATCAGACTCAAGCTGTTAGCTTGGTGCTGCACAGCCATCTCATCAGCCATTCCTGCTTTCTTGTGTTTTGTTTTGCAGGCTGTGGCCACAGTTAACTGAGACTGGACAAGGTGGTTTCCCAGTTTAGAATCGTTTGACTTCTCATGTGGAAACCTTGTCTCAAAAGCTCTGCTTTTCTTTCCTCTTTGTGAGAAATCCTATCTCTGCCTATTACTTTCCAGGTAAAGTTTGCTATTCTACATAAAACCAGACCAGCTGTTACCTCCTCCACGAAGCTGTTTGTAGATCCCACAAAAAGGGACAAACCCCTCAGTTATTTTTTCCTGTTGCTGTGGTATAAAATCCAGACAAAAGCAACCCAAGAGAGCAAGGGTTTACTTTTGCTCACATTTCCTGAGGGATACAGTTCTTCATAGCAGATAGGGAATGACAATCGGCAGGCTGGTCACATTGCATCCCCAACCAAGGAACACACACACACACACACACACACACACACACACACACAGAGAGAGAGAGAGAGAGAGAGAGAGAACAGGAAGTGAGGTGGGACTGTAAAGATCCGCTTCCGGTGGCATACTTCCTCCTGTGAAGTTCTACCCTTTTTTTGCTTTGTTTTTGTTTTTTGAGATAGGGTTTCTCTGTGTAGCCTTGGCTGTCCTGGACTCACTTTGTAGACCAGGCTAGCCTCGAACTCACAGTGATCAACCTGCCTCTGCCTCCCAAGTGCTGGGATTAAAGGTGTGTGCGCCACCATGCCTGGCCACCTCAGACTTTTCAAAGTGCCCCTACTAGCTGGAGACAGTGTTTGAGCACTTGAGCCCATGTGGACCTTTCACGGTCCAACTGCACCAATCTCCATCTGATCTTCCATATCACCTGTTCATGGCTCCATCTCAGACCTTACTGCCCCACTGTAGTGTCTATCTCCTTCCCTGACATTTTCACTGTCTCCTCACCCACTGCTGGCCATCAGTAGCTCTTTGAAGGCAGAAATTCATATTTGGATTGCCATGAAGGTAAGGGCTTGGGCATGTTACACGTCCACTAAGAGGTTAGTGAAAAGTAACCGCCATGTTTTCTCTACAATTTCATTTTCACATACAACCCTCTCAAGACCACCTTTTGATTATATTCATTCGCCAGTGTCCCCGGCATGCTATGCTCTGTAAAGGTAAGATACTGATACTGTTGAGCAAGCTAGTTCTCCAATACCATGTACAGTGATGCAGATGTGGGGTTAGTTGTGACATCTAAAATGAATTACTTCAGTTTTTTATGCTGAATTGTTTAAAGCTTTCTAAGCCTATCTAACATTTAAAATGGTGACAATTCCTAGCATATTAACTTATTACAAGAATTGAGAAAAATGCCTTCAAAGTACTTAGCAAAATACCTGTAACAGTAAAAATGCCCAATAAATAGAACCTATTAATCTCTAACATCTTTATAATTATAATACATACATTTTTCAATTATTTAATCACTTTACAGCCTGATTGAGCCAAGCTTACTTTCTCTTCTCCTCCCAGTCCTGTTTTCTTCTTCCCATTCCCCCTTCTCCATTTTCTCAGAGAAAGGGAGCCCCTTCCCATGGGTACCAACCCACCCCGGCACCTCAAGTCATAGCAGGACTAAACATATCCTCTCCCACTGAGGCCAAACAAGGCAGCCCGTCTAGGGGAAAGGGACCCAAAGGCAGGCAACAGAGTCAGAGACAGCCCCTGCTTCCACTGTTAGGGGATCCACATGTTGACCAAAATGCACATTTGCTACATATGTGTAGGAGGTTTAGGTCCAGCCCATGTATGTTCTTTGGTTGCTGGTTTGTTCTCTCTGGATCCTCATGGGCTCAGGTTAGTTGTAGGTCTTCTTGTGATGTCCTTGACCCCTCTGGCTCCCTCAATCCTTCCTCCCACTCTTACATAAAACTCCTGAGTTCAGCCCATTGTTTGGCTGTGGGTCTCTGTATCTGTTCCAAAATGCATAGACTTTTATAGTTTTTTGTTTTTCAACTTTAATAGTATGTATGTGTGTGCATTTTGCAGATGACAAATCAATTTCTAAAGAACCCAGTGAACATTAAATACATTCAACTCAGTCAGGAAAGCATATGGTTTCTGTGTCTGTCCCTGGCAACAATCTTGTGAAATCTCTTGTTTTGCTGTTAACTTATGCAAATTTTTCCTATGTTTCCTTTTTTGCTGCAGCAGGAGTCATATCTGCTGTCTTTGGATCCGCACAGTGCCAAGCACTATGTTCTGTGCTTATTAGGCAGTCAGTAAACATCTGAACAACTCTAGCCTTGCTCTCTTGACCTGGAAGCATGGGAGAAGCTGTCTAATCTCTCTAGTTATGTCTGCAAAGAGCCCTGGGCCTCTGGGGGAGAGAGAAGGAGGTCAAGAATGGCCATTTCCCACTAGCTCAGAATGCTTTGAGTCCTCGCATCTTGTTTTCTGAAGTTGTAGGGAGTTCCTTTTCCTCTTACCAGTGCTCATTCCAGAGTGAGTTAAACAAGAAGAGGGAGAAGGAGAAAGAGAAGGAGAAGGAGGAGAATGAGAAAGAGGAGGAGGAGGAGAAGGAAGAAGAGGAAGAAGTGGAAGAGGAAGAGGAGGAAGTGGAAGAGGAGGAAGTAGAAGAGGAAGAGGAGGAAGTGGAAGAGGAGGAAGAGGATGAGGAGGAGAAGGAGGAAGAGGAAGAGGAGGAAGAGGAGGAGGAGGAAGAGGAGAAGGAGGAGGAGGAGGAAGAGGAAGGTAAATGCTGAATCAAGGTACTCCTAACACCCATGGTGTCAGTATTCGAGACCCAGCATTTATGTTCAAAAGTGATGTAGAGCTTCAATGAATGCCAGGGTTGAGGACATTGGGTTATGTCTAATCATGCAACCCTAGACACTTACAAAAGAGCATACCATATCCTTTCATTCTTCTTTCCCTTCATTTCTTCTTTCCTTCTTGTTTCTTTATCCTCTACCTTCCTTTCTACTCCTTTATTGCCCTTTTTTTTCTGGTTAGAAATTCTTTGTAAAAATTATGAGTGCTTATTTTTAAAAATTCCAAGTGATATGATGAAATAATATTTTTTTCTCATTTAGAGTAACTTCAGAATTTTACTAGATTGCCTGTTTGGGACTAGGATGTAGGCGTTGTTTCAGTGGTCCACTCACATCATAATAATGATACCATGAGAGACAAGATGTTTAAGCTGGCTTCAGAGAGTTCTCTATACCATAATATGGTCTGTACTGGATCTCCAGGATGCTCTGTCGGGGAATACGTTTTGTAGGGTCAGGCCTTATTAACATCCATTCATCACAGCAGACTTATTTAATGTGTAAGATGATGGATCTATGATATTTACTGACACAGTGGGCTAAATTGGCTGGTCTTGCCATTCTTTCCTCTCTGTAGCAAGTGAGCTTCTTGTCGCTCTCAAGTTGGTGTTTGGCAAGACCTTTCTACATGGAGCCCTCATCGTCATTCTAATGCATACGAGGGGATTTCCTCTCTCTGAGTGAAGTTTTGAGCTGTCTCCCAAGTCCAGAACTTTCATGGTTTCAACAAAGTGTGAACAAGCTGTATGTTTCTCCAGGAGCTGGTTTTGCCTTTTCCTTTAGAATGTATGTGCTTGGTTGAAATCAGAATAGCCTTCAAGGTGTAATACTCATAGGTTTTGGGTCTCAAAGCCCTTCTCACTCTTGTTTCTTGGAGAGGACTGTGTCTTCCCACAGGTTGCTGAATAGATGATGTGGAAGTTGCCTTTGAATGCCTCATTTAATACACTTATGTATGTGGTACCCAACCGCAAGATGGAGGACTGTGCTCTCGCATATAGAATGGGCACAGAACATCCATTGGCACTGAATATGGTTTTCACTGAGCTCTTTAGGAACTGAATGGCTTTGATGGCACTGTTTGTAGATAATCCTGACACAAGACATTTTGAAGATCAAGAAGGTCACTCTATATTGGAATGACAACCAGGGCTCCACCCAAAAAGGTCTTTACCAAATACAGATTTAAAGATAGGGACAAGCATATATGTCATAGAGACAGGAAAACCAAGACTGGCCAGTTCAACTCATAGGGGTCAACAAATGTCACAGCACCATCATCTCACACTTGAGTAAGGTTTTTTCAATAAGTGGTATTTCTACAAACCCTTGATACTTTCCTTTGCAATGCACATACTATCATGAAGACACTAGAAGTGATCTGGGCTCCCTTAGGAGCATTTCTTCATAACTTGGCTATTCCAGTTGAGTCTCCATTTTCCATGTGAAATTTTCCTTTTTGCCCATCTTTTTCTTTGTCCCATCCAAAGAGCGGCCTGTTGGTGCTTCTGCATTCACCATCTACCCACCTAGCAAGGAGAGGCTGAGAGGTACGCACAAGACTGTCATTGACTAATGTGGCATACACAGTCATGAATCCTAAAGGTCTGGAGTCTGATCTCATAAAGTGTTGCACAAGAGAGGGTTTAAATAGAACACCATATTGAGAAAACTTTGCTCCAGTTTATTTCCCTCATATTGCGCATGCACATAAGGTCAGTGCTCTGATGCATATGGGGAAGTGAGCAAACAAGATGGACATGATTGCTTCCCTTCTCTTTCTTTCTTTCTTTCTTTCTTTCTTTCTTTCTTTCTTTCTTTCTTTTCATTTCTTGCCCTCTCTCCATTCTTTCTCCACCTCATCCTTCCTCCCCTACCTCCTTCCTTCCTCCCTTCATTTCCTTTGTGATGAAGTATGAACCCAGCACCTCACACATAGTAGGCTAGTGGTCTGCCAGTGAGATATACGTGCATTTCCTCCCTTAATAACTTCAGGTTTGAAAACAAGATAAGCACATATATGCGTCTGAAGAAAGGAATGGAAACCACCGAAATCATCATCATTATCATCATCATCACTATTATCATCATCATCATCATATCATCATCATTATCATCATCATTACTATTATTCCAGAGTGTCTAATGATAGCCAGAACAAAGCCTCTGGAGGCATAACCGGGCAGGCACATTCTGAAAAACATTGCCCATAAAACACCAGCATATCAGAAACTTTCTTTTTCTCTAAAAATGATGTGCGAAAGGGGTATTTTTAGAAACGATTCACCCATTTCACAGATTGAAATATGATATTTGGAAATGTTCCCAGATTTTTACAAAGAAAGCCTGTGGCAGATGAAAGCTAGAAACTTGGGAATTTATTTTCTCCTCTTGCACTGAACCAATTGGAGACACGCTGTCTCCAGACTATATTTTCTTTTTAATAGCTACAAAGTGAATGAACTCAAAGGAAAGTCTGGTGTCTTGCTGCGATTGATATGAAAAAGGACAAGGCAAGAAAAGATTCCTCATTAATGGATGTGCACTGTAGTGATAGGGATAGGGGTGGAAAGGTCATTTTGAAAAGTAAAGTGAAATATGGAGCATGCACAAAAATTATCTTGTTATCTGACTCAGAGACATGGGGCTGCACGTTATCCTCTGTTCGTTTATTTTTTCTCCTGGTTTTCCTTTTATTTTTAGATAAATGTGAGCTAGACAGATGAGACAAGAGCAATTTTTAGAAACTTGCTCTCTTTCTCTCTCTCTCTCTCTCTCTCTCTCTCTCTCTCTCTCTCTCTCTGAAAGCTTGTGGGAGCACAGTTTTGCTCTTGTTACATATTCTGACTAGACATGCCATTGGACAGTTGAGGGAGAGTCTAGGAGCATGAAATCAAGTCAAGAACCTTGGGGAAGGTTGGGAATCCTATAAAGGGTGAAATAATTTCCTGCTTATTAAGTGTGGTCCTTAACAACTGGACAAAATCTAAAACAGTGCAAAAAGTGAGATTGAAGCTCTCTCCACTTTTTTCTTTTTAAGAGAGAGAGGGGAGGAGAAAAGGAAGAAAAGCAGAAGGGGAAAGAGAAGGGAGAGAAGATGTTGGGAAGAGGAGGGAGGGAAAGAGGGAAGGAGGGACAGAGGAAAGGAGGGAGGGAGAGATAACTAAGGCACTTTAGTTAAACAGAAGCATGGGCTTAGAAGGTAACAATCCAGGTAATCCCATGCAAAGTTCTTTGTATTATAAACAACTTCACTTAACTTTCAAGTACTTGACCAGACATATTTTCTTTACAAAAATAAAAATAAAAAGTCATTGAGGACTTTAGGTGCTGACAAAGTGTCTGGGGTTCAAATCCAGCTTTGTGATGGCCCAGCTGTCTGCTCCCCTGCCAACCCAGAAGTCCTCCAGCTGTCCCCTAGCTTCTAGTGTTGGGGACATAGGTGAGAAAAGAGCATCTCATCTTCCTTATCTTCACACCTACGAGTGAGACACAGCCTGGGCCTTAAGCCACACCAGATACAGTTATACAAAGGAGGCAAAGGCCATTGTATTACATTTGGGGTGAAACAGGATGGCCAGGCCATAATGAAGCGGGAAGGAAGGATGGATCTTCCTGTCTAGAGGGCATTGTAGGTTATCTAAGATGGTCAGGGAAGCCTGGACAAAAAGGCTTGAAATAGCACTCCGGAGCTCTGTGGAACAGGACGCAGAGATGAACTTCAGACAAATGACACACAATGTACCAGTGTAAGGGCTTATGCAAGATTTGAAACATGCTTCTAGCAACTCATTGCTTATCGACAGTTCAAAT
Source organism: Acomys percivali (assembly GCA_907169655.1). Lineage (NCBI taxonomy): Eukaryota > Metazoa > Chordata > Mammalia > Rodentia > Muridae > Acomys > Acomys percivali. Next base: position 77,648,927 of record OU015750.1, read on the forward strand.
TTAACTGGGTATTTAGTAAGTGACTTTTTCTCCTGGCTGTGCTGTGCATTTGGGCATGTTGGAGTGTAGAATCTAAAACTGCAAGAAACAGTAGGCATGAGGAGAGCATGAGGGTGAGGTTTACTGGTTTGTCCACGTGCAGGAAAGCAGGGTTAGAAAGGCGATCTCTCTACACATCATCCAGCTGCCATCATTTACGCCACCCATCGATTAAAAACAGCAAGCAACTTGAACACAGTGTCATTTCTACTCAAAAAGGACTACTGTTTGGCTCAAAGAGTCACACAGCAAAATGACTTACAACAAACTTTCATCCGATTATTATTTTTGACATAAAGTAAATGTATGAGAAGTGGAAGAAATGCTTGGGTTAGAGAGAGAGGAAAGTTAAATAAAACCAGCAGGACAAAAAACCAGACACATTCGTTGTCATGTATACCATGTATTTCCTGTTTAATTCGTAAGTGGGGCAAAAAAGATGGGAGGGGAACTCCCTATCTAATCTAAACTCTATCTAAATCAAGTCAAAGGCAGACTGTTCTGAGTCAGTGGTAACAGAGACTAGGAACTGCGTGGGAACAACTGGGGATCGCTCCGAGTGTGACAGATAGCTCCCTCACATTTAGTTAAGACCCCCAAGGCTATGAGGGTGTTCCAGAAGGCATGTTGATTGGGCCTGTGCTTTAGGCTGTATCTGTAGTACATCTCTGCTTGTGGTACTGGCTCAACTGAAGTATCTAAACACTTCAACAGGGCATTTGGGAGAGCACAGAGGTTCAGGGGAGCAGTGACTGCAGGCCAGGGTAGACTTTCCTCTCCTTCCTCATTAAATATGTGGCCCTGTCTTTTGTTTACTCTTCTTTCTCTAGAAAGGATTTAAGGGGTGCTCATAAACACTTGTGAGAGCGATCACTCCTACACAACGTGGCTCCTGAGGCATTTTAATAATTGTCTATCATTTTTGTTTAAGAGGACACTTCCCTGTAATTTGTTTAAACTTGTCTTCATTCTACATGAGGTCTTTAAGGACAGACAAAATCTAACTCTGGCAAATCCAGTCTGAGTTTTATCATTAAGATTTTTATAGAAAAAAAGAGGAAAAAAGATGTTTATAGATAGAACAGACCAATAACCATAATGTCATAATGAATGACTCTGACTCATTAAGATTTTCTGGAAAAGGTTTCTATTGCTAGACAATTCTAAAAGGTGATATTAATAATCAAGAATACAGAGTAAGTCTATTTTTAAAAAACCCACTTGCAGTCAACCATGCTTTGCCTGGGGGAAAGGTTTAAGCACTCACAAGAATAGCCTGAGGGCTGAGAAACATGTCTTTGGCAGAAAGAACATCGCATGTTGGGAAGAGTCAACCTTCCAGGGTCTCTCCTGGTGGCCTGGGAGTATCTTGTCTGATGTGGTGAGGGTTCATGGACTCAGATGATGACAATCCCAGGCTCCACATTAGCTTGGAAGCGTGTGAATCTCACAGGGTAAAAGTTAGTGGGAATAAGCAGTGACCATGCAGCCTTCACCCTGGGATTACAAGGTAACTGGGAAACTGGTTTGCACTGAGTGTGGTCAAACATAATAGTCTGGGGCTTTTAGCTAACGATGAGTTCAATGTGGGTAAAGACTCTACAGGGCTGCTATCAATCTGGTAATGTTCAGAGGTGGCCTTTAGGACGAACTAGGTTACTGAAGGTATGAAAACCTGCATCCAATTTCCAAGGTGCTGTGGTCCAAACTGATTTCTTTCTTTCTTTTTCTTTTTCTTTTTTTTTCCTTTTATTTAAAGCCTGAGTTTGTATTTGGGTACTCTACTTTAAAATTATGCTCTCTGCTTGTCGAGAGCACATAAAAACCATGTCTAAAGAGGAAAAAGAAAACCCCACAAGAATAGAAAGTATTTTGCACAGAGGGAAGAACTTTGTTGCTAAACATAAAAGGTTTGTGCTCTCTGCTCTTAAGTGTATAGAGGGACTAAGGGGTTGGTGTCTCCAGATAAGGAGGGAGGGAGGAAGAGGCAGTCCTACCAGGCAGAGTGGAAGGCAGGGTGACCTCATTGTATCTCACCCCCTGGTGGGGCTAGAGAGCTTGGATCTAGGTCTAGAAATCTGTGGTCCACCTACATCCGCTAGTGTATAGCTCTAAAGATGTTTAGGGCATTTATGCATGTTTCCTGGTGCACATATCTTCTAAAAGAATTACCTCAGGAAATTTACTGACATTAAAAAAGAGAGAAAATCTCTTTCTACATCTTGGCTATCCTATAGACAAACTGTGTGATTTGACTGGAATCCCGTTTTGGCGCTTAGATAGCTGGGGCATTTTTTTGCGGGGGGGGGGGTGCGTGGTTATGGAGTATTTGTGCCTCAGTGCAGCTTTTTCAGCATAAGTAGCCTATAGAAGGGTAAAATGAACTACACACAGAAACAAAAAACCCGAGTCAAAGCAGTTTCTGGGACTGGAGATGCAGCTCCACGGCGGTGTGCTTGGGTTCAATCCCCTGCACTGAGCACAACAAAAGCAAGCACCAGCAGTTCTCTCTGCGCAACGCCCACCGTCATCAGAAGTTCGGTGTCGTTTGCTCTCGTAGGCACTGCTGTCGCTTTCCAGATTTTTAACGTGCGGTGAAATATGTTCAGACAGCAAACTCATGTCAAGCCCCAGCCAATGGCTCCTTTATCCATGAGAATATTTGGTATTATAAAATATTCACATGGAAAACCAAGTCAGCTCTTTGGAGTTTGCTTTAGTAAGATTAATGAAATCACTTCTTTGATTCATTTTTTCTTTCTATTAACACTCCATCTGTCTCATTAATGCTTGCCACCAGACGGCTTTTTTTTTTTTTTTTTTTTGTTCCCATCACAAAATGACTTTAAGCTGAAAGATAATTAAACAAAAAGAAATTTGCTCCAAAAGTTACATGGGGCCAATTATGTCAGCAATGCAAAGAACTAGTACATTTTGTTTTGAAAAAAAAAATCTGGCAAATTTTCTACTTAACCCCTCAATCTTATCTGCAGAATTCCTAGTGAAATGGGTCACTTCCTTGACCCTCATCTCTAAAACTTCAAGGTCAAATTTTGGTGATGTCATCAAATAGCATCTTGTGTAAAGTACTATAGAACATTAAATATACAATAGTGTGTGTGTGAGAGAGAGAGAGGGAGAAGGAGAGAGAGAGAGAGTGAGAGAGAGAGAGGGAGAGAGAGAGGGAGAGAGAGAGAGGGAAAGGGAGAGAGAGAGGGAGAGAGAGAGGGAGAGAGAACATCCAAGGGATAGAGTGAGAACACTAAATTATATTGTTAGACTGTTAGGATATAATTCACATATTGAACTTTTTATAATTAGCAGTCAGAATCATGCTGACAGTGCTGGTACATTTCTCATCAGGCATTAAGTTTCTCTAATATCTTACTTTCATTTCTTTCATAATCTTTTAATGTTATTACAAGGTACACTTAGTTCTAGAGTTCAGAGATCAATTCCAAAGGCTCAAATCAGAATTTTCCAGTCAGTATTGTCTCAAACTAATGTTCAGAGAAATGAATCTTTGGGCAGAGAAGCAGTTGCCATGTTCCCTCTTATCGAGAAACAGACCAACAAAGTGCGCAGCTTCCTGGTGGTGAGATGTATAATGAGGCCAACTGAGGACCGTTTCCTCACCGTGTACAGTGAGGCAGCCTCAGGCGCAGGCAAAATGTCCCTGGGCCAGACAACTCTGTAGAATGACGTCACATTGTTAGATTCCCAGGAGATTGAAATAGCAGTTATCTTCTTCTTTTATATTTTACAAACAAACTTCTACCGTGCAAAGACCTTGTTTTAAGCCACTGTAGGACATGCTATGCTGTCTAATGGAAGATGCATAATTGTTTGTTCAAATCGTGCATCTTTGAAAAAAAAAAAAAACCAAAGCTTTGCTCAAATATGAGGTCTTGTGGTTACATATCATTTTAATAGCTAGCTTCAGGGCATGCAAGGGCCTCCAGCCTGCGGGGTGCGAGAGATTAGCTCTAGCCCAATTACTTTCTCAGCAAAAAAAAAAAAAAAAAAAAAAAAAGAAAAAAAAGAAAAGAAAAGCCAGTGGAAAATTAGATGCATCCCACTAGGCAATAAATATATCACACTAAACAAAATTTAAACTAGACAACAATCGACCTCTTTCTTTGTTCTTTCAAAGGAGAAGTGGATTAGACCTTTTAAGAAAAAGATCAAGAGCATTTTATGGGAAATTCAGGGGGAAAAACTATTTGGACTGAAATCAAAATGTTATGAATAGTACTTTCTAAGTAATGGCACAGATCAGCAGTATTTGTGGTCGTAAGAACAGCGTGATAAATTTTAATCACTTGGGACTCCAGCTCTGTGGGGAGTGCTTGCTGCACAAGCATCATTTATAGGTTTCCAGTTATGACCTACGTCTACAAGACGTTTTAATGATAACTGGAGGAAGCAGATGAATTGTCTTCCCCGAGTGTTGAAATTCCTGCTTGTTGTCACCCTGAGCTCTATTAAAGGCTTTCAAAGGTACGCTTCATCCTTGCAGTCAGCCTGTGAGACCAAAGGGATGGAGCTATCAAAGATAAAATATGCCGGCAACAGACGCTCCTCAGGACTTCCTGTGGGAGTCTGACCAAAATAAAGCAATATTAATAAATATAAATTCTGGAACACTGTTATCAACAGAAACAGGGTCTTGAAATGTACCCTTGAAATTCCTCTCGTTTCGTCAGGCAGGTCAACTATTTCAGTGTGGCCGTGCAAAATGTCTGACCTCCCTACAGGGACAATTGCTTTAAATTATATTAAGGACTCAAAGACTCATAGATCTGGGAGAGGAAGGAGTTTAATTTGCTGGATGCTCTAAATCTTTGTGCTCACTCAGGGTCCTTTAGCCCCCTGACCCTGAAAATATTTTGACGGGGAGGGGGGCAGAGGGAGGAGTATCAAGGGGAGAACTGTGCTTTCAAAGCATCTTAACATTAAAGGATATGCAACTGGCCAAATTACATTTTTATGATTTCCCCTGTCTTTGTTATTATTGTCGTCGTTTCTTTTTTTTTTTAGGAGATTTTTTTTTTTTCGTTTCATTTCTGGAGTTTGACTCTCAGTCCCCCAGGATTGGTAGGCAAATGCCGCACCACTGAGCTACACTCCCCTCTACACCATTTCCTTGTTTTCATGGCCATTGTTTGGAGGCATAGGAAGTCCAGGTGGTCCAGATGGAGTAAACACAAGATGGAAACATCCGCCAAGCTGGTCTGCGCTTTTAAACCCTGGAGAATTGTTGTGCTCCTTCAGATTTTATCCTAGGGTTTTGAAAAGCTTCCCTTTCAATGGAGCACAAAGTCAGATAAAACTTTCACTACCAGCGTTTGTCAGGTTAGTTTAAAAAGTTCTCAGGATCTGAGCCTTCAGTTTCTCATGGCTTCCACGAGCAAGCAAATCATCCCCCAGTCAGAAGATGATGGCCTGCTCCCAACCCTGCTTTTCTTCCTATCGTTTGTCCACCAGTGACACAGCGGGGATTTTCTTCTCTGATTTTTATTGGAAATATTCCTTATGTCTCTGGTAAGCTCTTTATAATCATAGGTTAATGTGTCTCTCAAGCCTCATGCAAGAAGTCTTTGCAGTAGATGGAAGTTAACACAGAGACTCACAACCTGTCAACAGAAAGTGCGGATAGGAAGACTAGAAAGTTCTCATCTTTTCGCGGGACTTCTGTATCACACTCTCTTACCCCATGGCCCAGGGATAACCACAGAAGAGGCTGTAAGAGTCAGAAGGAGTCCAGGTCTGCAGTGACATCATATCTGCCGATCTTGACAGTGACCTTACCCATAGAACTCCCATGGCTGTGATTCTATGCACAGGATCAAGCTAGCCCAAATCTCAGAACAGAAGAGGGAGGGTCTCACTTTTCTCCCCTACCTGAGAAGATATTGGAAATTGGTGACTTATCAGGGAGAGAGTTTGTTTTTTTTTTCTTCAGTGATACAGTCCCTTAGAAATCTTCCTTGTTCCAGTAGATAATCCCCTCACGTATGCACCTGCACACAGCACTAAATGGACACAATGGTATCAAATTTAAAAAAGAAAAACACCTGAAAATGGGAGAGACAGTAGAGAAGTAGAGAGCTGGGGAGGAATTGAAAGTGAGTGTGGATTTGCCCAAAATAGGTCATATGCATGTATAAATATAAAATTAAATAAAATCAGATATCTAGGAAGACACACACACACATACACACACACACACACACACACAGAGAGAGAGAGAGAGAGAGAGAGAGAGAGAGAGAGAGAGAGAGAGA
>OU015750.1:77655262-77670895 GCA_907169655.1 Acomys percivali
AGAGAGAGAGAGAGAGAGAGAGAGAGAGAGAGAGAGAGAGAGAGAGAACACAGTGAATGACAAACTTTTGGGTCTTTCTCATTACATTCTGGTTTCCAAATATTTTTATCCCATGATACAGTTTTTTTTTTTAATATAGTGAAAACATTGGGTGAAATGCACGGTAGCTTTATAATTTCAGGCTAATTTTGGCTAAAATATTTTGCTTTATAGGGCAATTTTCTCAGTTGTTGCTGTTATTGTTTTTAACTTTTAAAGTATTTTTTCATGGTTTTTAATATTTTAGGAAGACATTGCTTTAAAATTCTGTCAAATTTTATTAATTTATATGTACAGGTATTTTCCTGCATGTCATGTCCGAGTGCCATCTGTGTGTCCGGTGTCCACAGAGATCAGAAGAAGGCACTGGATCCTTTGGCACTGTGGTTACAGGCAGCTGTGAGCCACCATGTGGGTGCTGGGAATTGAACCCAGACCCACCGGATGAGCAGTCCGTGTCTTAACCACCGAGATTCTCTAACATATTGGAAACTCATGGGAATATTTTCTTCAGTGCTTTTTATTTTCCCTCAACCTACTCTCTCAAGAATGTTTATCTTATCAAAGTAAAAAGAAAACAGAAGTCCTTATCATGAAATGAATATCTGTAGACGTGTTGAAACTAGAAAACAGTAGAATGATTCTTAATTTCTGGGTTAGGTTGACTTGTCCTCCATTCTGTGATGATAAATTACTTTAGGGTTGAGGAACATGGCTCAGTCAGTAAAATGTTTCCCATGCAAGCATGAGGACCCATTTCAGCACCCATGAAAAAAGCTGGGCATGGCAGTACATGCCTATAACACCCTCACTGAAAGTGTGTGTGTGTGTGTGTGTATAGGTGTGTGTGTGTGTATGTGTGTGTGTGTATGTGTGTGTGTGTATGTGTGAGTGTGTATGTGTGTGTGTATGTGTGTGTGTGTATGTGTGAGTGTGTATGTGTGTGTGTATGTGTGTGTGTGTATGTGTGTGTGTGTGTGTGTGTGTGTGTGTGTGTGTGTGTGTGTGTATTCTGGGCTTGCTAGTCCACTGATTTAGCCAATCAAAATAAATTTAAATGGTTGAAGAAGATAATCTTCCTTTGGCCTTCCATTGGATCAACTTATGGCACCCACAGACAGTCACAAACATAGGTACCTATGAACATATACACATGCATATAGCATGCATGTGCACACACCCATGTACACACCCCTCCCCCCCACCTTGAAGTTATTCTACAGATTAGCCATGAAAACTAGTTAATGATAGTGCTTGGCCTAGCTGTAATAACTTACTCAGGACATCTTTTGAACTATAAAATACTCTTAGTTTCCAAAACTTTAGTTGAAGTACCATGGGTCAAGCTTTTTCTCCGCTGTCTACTCCATGGATGTAGACAAAGGTTAGACAAAAGAGCAGCTCAAGTAGTTATTCAAAGTCTCTGGGAATTGGCAAACTTCTGGCTCAATAAATTATGTTTCTATTTCAGTTTCCAAGACCTTTACTGCAAGTTCCAGCATCCAGGCTAACAAAAATGTGAAGATAGTCACCAAATGGCATACAGTGTGCGAGGAAGTGGGGAGAAGGAAGAAGGCTCGTGATCGCTGATAGATGAGTGACAGCGAGTCATTTATTTGCCTCAGGACTGAAACAGTTATCAATTGACTTTGACCTTTTCATCCACAGGGGTTGTTTATTGTTGGACATTCAATTAAGACCACATTGGACTTTTGAACTTCCCATCCTAATGGGAAGGTCTTGTCAGAGAGAAATCTGAATGTGTACAGGGTTGAGAAGCTGACACCATACTGTATGTATCACTGACTTGGAATTGCAGACCCTCCACAAGTATAATGCACACATCGTCCCAACACTCACAAAGCTCAGCTGTGAGGAACAGCTCCACTGAGGCAGAAATTACTCAACTAGTACTTTGCCTTGTCAGAAGCCTCCCTCAGAAGCAGGTCCCTTTGAAGGCCTCTGTGTATCACATCAATGGTCAGGGATCGATCAAGCTGAGTACCCACTTATTGTCACCTGGGACCTGAACTCACAAACCATAATTACAGAGGCAAGTGTTCAGGTTTCATAATGCATGTCCTTAACTGAGGAGCGCCATAACTTTGCTTTTATGCAAACTGTATCCACATCAAAACACCATCTGACTTTCCTAAGGGTTGTTAGTCATAGATCCTGAGGTGAAATGAAATTTAAATTACTGAAAACCAAGAAACAATTGAATTATTTCTATTCCCAATTTTCTACCACCTTTTGCCAGTCTGCTCAAAAGAAAATACATCTTAACCTAGATTCGTAAGTCTGACTTTAGAAATGATGTCCTTAATGTTTTCAGGTAAGGGCATCTTACTCTTTGGTCATCATCCTCAAATTACTTGAAAGAATCACCCACTGATCCTCAACTTCTCTTTAAAAACATCATAGGATGCACAAGGTCTTTCTTGTTGTCAAGGTGGAGAGATTGCTGCATTCAAAGCACACAATTTAATTTTTTAAGTAAAACAGTTTCAGATCTCCATTATGAATGCTTGGAATTTTAAAACGACAAGCAGCACACCACTCAGATGTTTTTCCAAGACCTGAAATTCGATGCCTTCTCATTTACCCAAACCTCCCACCAGAGAAGTAGGAAAGATAAACAAAACTGCAGCCCCCTGGGTTGTACATATCCACAAGACTCCAGGACCTCAGATTAGAATGGCTCATCCCTGTATCCAGTGTCTCCCAGAAGGACCACTTGTAGGAGGAAGGAGGAAGCACAAGGTTAGGAATTTCAGAAGATTAGGCAGATAGTCAAGTACTAGACGGATGAGAGGGCCTGTAACTCATTAGCTGAGCATCTCCCAGGGGTCCTGTAAACATCCTACTGCCAGCAAAGAAAGCTGAGGTCCCTGACAGCCTGGATGGATGTTATCCCAGTGCCCAGTGGCATCACAGTGCTGTTTACAGTGAGGGAGAATCCAGGACGCACTGCCAACATAAAGCGCTAACAACCGCAGAGCTGGAGAAAAAGATTAATCCAGTTGGCGGCCGTAACTTCTATTATATGTGAATAGAGTTAGCAGGGCAGAAAATCAAGGGCAACAGGGTTGGATTTACCACCATTGACTGGTTAGCTATCATTGTGAGCTGTAGACTAAATTTTTTTTTCATTTTTAAAACTTTATTTGTTTATTCACTTTACATCCGGATCTCAGCCCCCTTCCTCCTCTCCTCCCATCCCACCACCCCACCCTCTTCCCCCTTTCCCCTTTCCTCTTCTCCTCAGAAAAGGGGACCACCACCCCTATACCAGCCCACCCCAACACACTGAGTCGCACATCCTAAGCACATGCTCTCCCTCTGAGGCCAGACAAGGCCACCCCGTCAGGGGAAAATGATCCAAAACAGCCAACTCCATCCATGTCAGAGACACTCCTGCTCCAATTGCTAGGGGACCCACAGGAAGACCAAGAGGCCAATGAGCTACATATGTGTAGGGGGCCTATGTCCAGTCCATGCATGGTCTTTGGTTGGTGCTTCAGTCTCTGTAAAGCCTCATGGACCTAGGTTAGTTGACTCTGTTGGTCTTCTTGTGGAGTTCTTGTCCCCTCCTGGTCCCTCTATCCTCCCCTCCCCGACTCTTCCACAAGACTCCCTGTGCTCTGCCTAATGTTTGGCGGAGTCTCTGCATCTGTTTCAATCCACTGATGGGTGGACCCCCTCAGGAAACAACTGTGCTAGGCTCCTGTCTGCAAGCATAGCACCATATTATTAATAGTGTCAATGGTTGGCTCTCTCCCATAGAGTGGGTCTGAAGTTGGGCCAGTCAGTCGTTGGTTGGCCATTCCCTCAATCTCTGCTCCATCTTTAAGGCCTCCAACTATGACACTGAATTAATCTTTTTCCCCTGACAGTTGTATGAGTTTTACCTCACATAATTTAACTCTACGTTGGTGAGAATTAAGGACTGCTAATGTTTTCTTGAAGAATTACCCTCCTTTACTCCCTAGTAATTTCCCTTGTATTGAAGTCTACTCTATCTGAAATTAATCTAAATTGCTTTTCAATAAATTAGTGTCAGTGTGGTATATTTTCTCCATTCATTTAATTTATATGTGTTTTTAAAGTGAGTTTCTTGTAGACAACATACATTTGGGCACTATATTTTTCTCTGCTCTGACAATCTCTGTTGCTTAATTGGTGCCCATGAGAATTAATGTTTAATGGGATTATTGTTATGGTTGGATTAATAGCTGCCATATATGTTATTGCTTTACATTTGCTATTCTTCTTTGTTCCTATTTTTGTTTTTTCACTCTTTAACTGCACTTTGTGTTTTTAAACCAACATTCTATCTGATTCAGTTTTTTCCTCTTACTAACATATAAGTTAATTTTTTCTTTAGTTTTTGCACTGGAGTTTGCAATATAGACATATAATTTATCCAAGCCCACTTTCAGTTAACACTATATTAGATAACAGAGACTGTGGCTACCTTATAAGAAGTGATTTTAATTAAAAAAAATTGCAGGGCTGAACATGTGGTGGAAAGTGTGACAGCTGAGGCGGTTTTCATGCAAGAGGCAGAAGGAGAAACTGTGTACTGTGGCTTTTCAAATGTCTATTGAGTTGGTTATTTTCAGTGTTTGTTCTGCAGCCCTGGGAATAGAACCCAGGGCCTGAGGAATGATGAGCGCATGCTTTAACATGAACCTCTTTTTCACTTCCTTTTCGAGCCAGTGTCTTACTAGATCAGAACTGAACCCATTCTGGAACCCAGGCTGGCTTTGAACTTGCAATCCCAATGCCTCAAATGATGGATGCCTGGGGTCACAGGACGGGGCTAGTCACGCCATCTTAAGTAGATGTTTATGAGACCCGTTAGAAAGCACAGTGTGCCAGGCATATGCCTCAGGAAGGTGGGAGAACACTCTTACTTTAGCTCAGGGTTTCAGGCTGGTTAGGGATGCTTTCGCTTGTTTCCAGGCACAGTGAGTATTCTAGGGACAGGCACAATCCTGTCACTCAACGATGAATTCCTCTTGGTCCACTTGGAGTCATTTAATCTCCTATGGCTGTGATTGTTTAGAAATCAGCATAACAAGCAACTAATGTGCTAGATGCATGGCGCATGGGCCTCCCCCACCTTAGCAGGGTGAGGTAGGTTCGACCCTAGAGAGGTTAGAGGTCACCCTCTCATGGTCTTCCAGTGGCTAGGTGTCCTCTTAGTCATAAAAAGGTACAATTATCTTTATTCTCTGAAATAAAACTCATTTCCCATCTCTATGCATTGTTCAAAAAACAATAAATCCATGATATAATAATAAAAAAAAAGAAAAGTAGTTGATGATAAGACAATGTGATTTTTGAAATGTGACATTTTAGGCGCCAAGTGACCTGGTTGAGGGTGACTCCTTGCAATGTATAAATTCGGACTGAAATGGAGAAAATATTTAAATGTATGCTGTCAAGCCTTTCTTCTACGTGGAGTGTGACAAAAAAATCAAACAGAGTGATGAAGGTGTGTTTTAGCAGCAGCCCAAACACTAAAGGCAAAGCTTTACATGTCTGGAAAATTAGTTATACTCACATCTGATTTAGGAAATTATGTATTTAAGCCACACGGATTTGGCTGCTAGTCTCAGATGATAAGAAGCAGGTGATGCCCTCTTCTGTCCCTGGAGCACTGAGGATGCTGCAGTCTATATTACATCACACCAGCTCTGCACTGGCCCCCTTGGCCTGGTGTACCTTGCTTTCTCCTTCTGCGGCCCCTGGTGCACACCTGATGCCTGTTTTGTGAGGTGGCAGCTGAGGGCATTCCATCACTCACCATGGTAGACAAGACACCTGAAGAAGGAGCCAAGATTGAGAATGGTGATCCCGTTAAGATGAAGGCGGCGGGCAGATGGATCTGTGGTGCTTTTTAAGGTCAAGGGAGAGACACCACTTAGAGAACCAATGAAAGCCTGTTGTGAACCACACAGCTTGTCTGTCATGCAGAGCAGATTCCGCTTTGATGGGCAACCAATCGGAGAACCAGAGAGACACCTGCACAATTACTGAAAGCGAAGGAAGAATGAAGATATGACCGGCGTGTTCCCGGCAGCAGCCTACGGGGAGGTGTGTACTGAACAGGGAGCCAGACCAGGAGTCCATTGTCAGTTAGAAAGTTGCAATTCGACACCACCACCACGCCCTGACTACCTTAGCATGGATTTCTCTATTGTTTATTTCCCCTTCCCAGTTCATTTAGTGAGCACACTGTAAGTGGTGTATGTGCACAAGCATATTGTGCTCGCTCCTTTCATCCTAAAATCAAACCAAGCCAAACCAAAAGGGCTAGTGTTGCGTTCAAATGGAGAGACTAGTTGGTTCTGCTGAAATGCCCCTCCCCCGCTTGTGGCACACTCAGCTCATTTGCCTCTTCCCTTTGTGTGGCAGTGCGTTGTTATTTTACTCTCACAGTTTAAACAAGATAATCCAACAACATAAATGCTCTCCCATATTTTTCTTGATTGGAAAATTTTTGGTGTTTTTTTTTTTTCATTTGTCATTGTAAAAACCAAGAATTATTTTTATAACTGTTTGTGTGTAGTGAATATATACATCTTTATGTTGGGGTAAATTACTTTTAAAAAAGAATTCTAGATAATTTCCCTGTCAAGTTAAGAGTCTTATTGTTTAAATGAACTTTTTATTTAAAATGAAAAAAGTATTCTCTGTTATTACCTTATTTAAAAAGTAATGCTTTTTTTTTTTTTTTAAATTGTGGTACTTGTATGTGAAGGTGAATGTGGCGGCCAGAAGCTGATGTCCGGAAGGCTTTTCTTGATCTCTTCATTATCGTATTTTGTGAGGTGGGTTCTCTTACTGGACCTGAGGCTTGCTGATTGGATAAGACTGGCAGGCTAGTGAGCCAGCAGGATGCACTAGTCTCTGACCCCAGAGCTGGATGGGCATGAACCTTCAGCTCTCACATGGTTCTGGGGAGTCCAACCTCAGGACCTCACCTTCTTCGTCAAGCACCTCATCCAAGGATCCATGCCTCCAGCTGTGCTCTTGCCTTCTCGGTGTAAAAGGGGATCCCTCAGGAGGGTCAGGAGCCACAAACTGCTCTTCTAAAGACCATCATGAGGTACATGGGTTTGTTAGTCAGTTTCAGGTGCTTTACGAAATATCAGTAATGCCATAAATCCTTCTGCCTAGTTTCCTTCCACTTTGTCTCTTTACAACCCTGACATCCTTTCTTTGATTTAAACCCATGTGCTCACCAAAATATCACATGGAACTTTATATTTCCCATAGGTTCATGATAAAAGTACCCCAGCCACCCATCCCAATTATCATTTTTTTCCAAATACATTTTTTTCTGGGAATGATGTCTCTTTTAAATCTGAAATGGTCTCTCAACTTTTTGATAATGTATTCAATAAACGTGTATTTAAGATTGAAAACTCTACATATATAGGCACTTGTGGGGTAAAGCCAACTACTTCTTTAAGAACCACTTTGAAATTTATGTGTCTATGTGTGTCTGTCACATGTGTGCAGGTGCCTGCAGAGCCAGTAGGGACTTGGATCCCTTGAGGCTGTAGTTATAGTTGGTTACGAGCTGCCTGATGTGGGTACTGATCCCTTGGAAGAGCAGCCAGTGCTTTAAATGCTGAGCGTTAGCCCTGGACAAAGGTTGCTTATTTGTCCACATGCTAGTCACCCATAGTTTTGCACCCTCTTGGAAGTGTGCCCACCTCTAAACATCTTGACAGTAGGAACTAAACCTCACACATCTCTGTGTTCTATCGACAGCTCCTGCCATCTATTCAACATGTAATAGGCCCCGGGAACTGTTTCTCAATGTTATTATTATTGTATCACTCCAGTGTACACAGTATCAACCAAAGGGATGCTAATAATTCAAGATAGTTGGTTGTGTTGTCCAAGACCGAGGCAAAGCACGGTGTCATGCAACACGGCTGTGCTGGGGGACATCTGGGACGGAACAACAGAGACACTGGGCTGGCTCTCAGTGGTCAGGAAATGAAGTGGCTCATTCCTAGCAACGGCCCACTTTGTATTTTGGAGGCAGAGACATAAACAAAGGCAGGCTCCCTGAAATGCAGCTGCAGTTAGAAATCTCTCAGCAAGCTTCATATGTGCAAAGGACAGGAAGGACTCCTGGTACCCTACCAGGCCTGGCAGTCTCACGGAGCACAGAGCAGGTGCCAGCGTCAGTAGTGTTGCTGGGAGCACCGTGTAGAACAACGTGTCCACATCCTACTTGCCATGTGAGTGAAGAAGACAGACAGACGGGGTGGGGTCACTGACATCAGCTGGGTATTTTTGAATTTGTTTATTAACCCTGTGGAATCTGAACAAATTCCATATTGAGAAAATCACTTTGGAAAAAAAATCCTCTTCATATTAAGAACACAACAAATTTATATATTATTTCTACCTCTTTCGTTCCCCCTTCCTCTTCTGAGTGTCTGCTGACCAGCTGACAGGCTGTTTGGGTTATCATCGTCTCATCTGAACACTTTATTGTGAGAGGACAGCATGTGAGAGCTAACATGATGTATTCGACATGTGAGTAACCATGGAAAGACGTGCTTAAACATATGGATTCTTTGGAAATGTGCATAAATATTTACAAGATTAGAGTTAAATCCAATTTTAAAAAATGAACTGTATTCCTTTGTGTGTGTGTGTGTGTGTGTGTGTGTGTGTGTGTAAGTGAAAAGCATCAAGTTCTGGAGCAAAGAGCAAAAAGACACCAGGAAAAGTAACTCATTTTGCAACCTGGCTACTTTGTAACCACCTGTAATTTTCCTCCTGCTTTCTCTTAAAATCTTTACAGATTTGCAAGTTTCTAAGTGTGTGTGCATGCATGCGTGTGTGTGTGTGTGTGTGTGTGTGTGCATGCCTGTGTGAGAGCATGTGTGCATATGTGTGAGAGCATGTGTGCATGTGTGTGTGTGTGTGTGTGTGTGTGTGTGTGAGTATGTGAGCATGTGTGCATGTGTTTGCAGTGTAAGCGATCTGAGGATACATTTTGATTATTAAATTCAGCACAAGGCAGTTTGAGGTCAGGACCTCCTTAAATGTTAGCAACAGCATTTATCAAGTCTCTGACTTCTCAAGTTTGTGATTCACAGCTTACAATGCCAGATTTCTCAACACTTGGACTTTTTTTTCCTAACCTACTTGTGATTCATTTTATTATTAAGCCGTGTGTATCTGTGTGTGTTTCTCTGTGGGCATGAGCACGTGAGTACATTTGCCTACAGATGGCAGATGTACCAGATCCCCTAGGAGTAGAAGTTATGATCTTCCAGACATAGGTGCTGGGAACTGAACTCTGGTCCTCTGCAAGCGCAGTGTATACTCTTAAAGCTAAGTAACCCATCCCCAGCCCCTGGCCTATTTTCTTTCCTATTCTAGAATATGCCTCCACATATAGAAATGAAAGCAGGTAATTTTCCTATCATTAGTATTGGTAAATATAAAGCCATAGAAGTGACCCTACATCATATTTAGGTCCAAACGCTCTGGTCTCTGCTTGTCTATAGGAGAAAAGACATTTTCTCAGTTGAGCCTCCCTTTTCTCAGATAACTCTAGCTTGTGTCAAGTTGACATAAAACTAGCCAGCACAGTGCGTGTGCGTGTGCATGTACGTGTGCGTGTGCATGTGCGTGTGCATGTGTTGCACATGAATGTATGAATTTCTCACCCACAGGCCACAGAAGGATGTTGAGGGTCTACCTTTATCTCTTTTACCTCAATGATACTGGAGTTTTTGTTAGGCTGACTGGCTTCCCTGAAACACTGGGGTTAAAGGCATGCACAGCCAATGCTGACATGCTATGTGAGTGTCGGGTCGGGGATTTTTGCATTCATAAAAAAGATCACTTTGGGGCAGCTTTTGTGACCACTTGGTACTGAGAAACTCCCAGATCAGACAGCCTGTTACAGGGATCTGAGGCACATGACTAGTGGGTGAAAGACACATTTCCCAGACCGCATTGCTCCCAACCCAGAAGAAGGGTGCCTCTCTACCACGAACCCCACCCTCCTCTTCACGATGACATCTTTTAGCTTCAGGTCTATAGCTGCTACAGCTCAGACTGATCTCACCTCTCCCACTCCCACCGGGGCCTTCTGCACTTCCAACCAAAGCCCTACCCCCTTTAAAGACACACCGTGAATAGCACCTCCAGATGAACGGCTTCTCTATCATCCCAGCTAAGTTCAGCTTTCTCTCTTCCTTGTTTTCACACTTCTCATGTCTAATAATTATGAAGGTTCAGGGAAGGAAGAAAGGGAAGGCGTGGTTGTCACATACTCAGTATTTTTGACAGTATTTGAAATTTTGACATTTTATTGATTTTAGTAAGCACAACAGGATTTATTTTAGACCTATAGTTTAGTGCATAGCTAGCTTGTCATTAACTTTAAGCTATGTATGTGTGTGAGTACATGTGTGTAGATTGAAAATTACTTTTCTAAAATTGACATTTCATGACAAAAGTTTGTTGATGTAAGGATATACATGATTTGATGCTCTTAGTCAGACGTTTTCAGGGCTTCATGGTCCAAAATTTTATTGTGTAGAGATAAGCAGTTTATTGAACTAACCCTTATCTTGAGATATTTCTAATTTTCCCATTTTTATATTATAAATATTCTTACTCACTCAAAAATATTAGCCTTGGCCACATAACACAGCATGGGTCAGTGAAGATGTCCAGAGCCCCTCCAGGCTCCATGCCACCTGGGGCAGGGGTGAGGGGAGGACGTCCAGAGGACCTCCAGCTAAGTGGCATACCCTTAGTGGGCTCCACTAAGATGTGTGTGGTGGACTGATAGGAGAGATCGAGAAGTGCAACAGTTTGAGCACCATGACTCAAGGTGGAACTGAAGATGCGAGGGTGGAGAGGAACAGCCTGTTGTGTGTAGTCAGCCCTGCCACCTGAGGCCATGGTGAAGTCTCAGCCTGTGCTACCACTGAGGGCCATGTCCGGGTCTGTGGCCATGAAGCAGCAGGGTCTGTGTTCATGTCCATGGCTTATGTTACCACTAAAGACCGTGTGGATCTCCCTGGTCTGGCCTGCCATCTGGCAGTATATTGATGTCCAAGGGCTGTGAAGAGCTGGCCCCACTCCTCTCTGGCTGTGGCACTTAAGTGAACAGAGTCTGAACCTGCGCTGGGCAGCACAGTAGAGCTGGTGGTGTGGGTACAAGTGAGCTGGCCCTGTGGGTATGGGAGCAGGAGAGCTGGCCCTGCCCCTTGTTGGCTGAGCACTGTGTGAACTAGCCAGAGCAGGGCTAACAAGCTCACCCTGGAGGTGTAGGTGTGGGAGAGCAGGCAGTAACCAACTCTGAGGCCACCCAGACCCACACTGCAATATCTACCTCATTTATGAACTGCTGGAGCACAAAAGGGACGGTCCTGCGGATCCAGAGCTGCAGGATCTCCATGAAACGGGGCAACAACGGGATCTCCAAGAGACGTCCAGGTGAGCATCTGGTATCGATGGTGTAGCAGAAGCCAGGGGCCTGGAAACAGATCAATGAATCAATTGCAATGAACATTTGCAAATAAAGATTTATGGACAAAGGGGTATATTGCATGACATACTGTGATACACTACAGCTTCCATGACAAGAATTTTTAAAATTTTCTATCTTATTTTTTCTTTGGTGGTGGGATTTGCAAGGGCAGATAAGGCCTCATGTAGCTCAGGTTGGCCTCAAATTTGCTAAGTGGCTGGGGTTAACATTGATGTCTAGATCTTATGTCTGTACATACCAAGAAATGAAAAGGTTTCATTTTAAAATAAAGTTCTTCCATACTTACTAATATAAGAAAAATACAGTTACTATTAATAGAAGTTTTTTTTTTTTGCCTTGTAGATATTTTTAAAAGTGCTTCTAGAATGTTTATTTTTGATTTTTTTTCTTGGTGTGTTTAGCTCAGATTAATCAGTTCTAAGTTTTTAAACTTTTTTTTTCTTTCTAATGAGACTGTGAAAATAATGGCACTCTTCTGTCTTCTTACAACATTTGTAGACTTTATGTGCTCTATATCGATAAATTGAAACACAGAGCAATCCCTCTGTGTATGATTTTCTACAGTCCATCTTACTTAGCAAGTCTGAGTCTTGCTTCTCCAGGGAACTTGGTGGCTGACGTCAACAGTGTTCTTCTTTAAGGCCGGACCACATCAGAGTGGGGACTAGAACTAAATGAACTTAATTATGCAATATTTGGGTCTGATAATAATTTTCATTTGGATTACATGAGGAAGATTGTTTCACGAGACAGGCAGCACAGGCTGCGATGGAAGAACAGACACTAATGAAGTTTCTGCTTGGCCTTGTCCCTCCCATGAGGGGGAATTCTGGGCCCTGACCTTTGAGATCTTGAATGCCAGGTTTTCATCCCAGAAAAGGAGTGTTGGGATAGTCTCCCTGAGAACCAAAAGCAGGGAGAAATAAACTGAGAGTTTCTGGAGATTCTGATGTGGGCCATGTGTGTTTGTGTGCGTGTGTGTGTGCGTGTGCGTGTGCGTGTGTGTGTGTGTGTGTGTGTGTGTGTGTGTGTGTATGTGTGTGTAGTATAATGTTGATAGTTGCCAGAGGCAAGCCTCCAGCTAACTAAAAAAATAATAAATCTCATTACCCATCTTTCTTATTTCTTCCTTTATCTTTTTCCCCATCCCTCCCCAATCTGGGCGGTGAGTACATTGTGCCTGCCTTCACAGAGAATTGTGCCAGGGACTTTGTTATTTTATAAGCGTCATTTAGTTCTTGCCTTTGTTGCCTTTGGGGCAACATCCCTCTAATGGATGAGTAACAGAGTCTCCTGGGACCTCCTCTGGGCTACCGCCACAGCAGAGGAGTGGTTTTCGTTACTCGCCTTCCAAGAGGACTTCCAACAATGCCTACACCATACGCTGTGGCAAACTTAGCTGGACCCTTTTCCTGGGGAGGACACAACACACAGTTTTCACTGAAGCTCCCACTGTTTTTTGCTAAATACCCAAAGTGTTGATCCCCCAGGAGCCATGGTCTCTTTCATCTCTGCCTCTCTTAACTCCAGGTGATCTACGGAGCAGTGGGACTTGTGGTCATTGAATTAACTCAAAGTTTGATTTAAGAAGCCAAATGTGCAGGGAGACTTTTGCAGGGTGGATAGCAACTTTTTTTTTCAGTAACATTTATGCAACAGAATGTCCTGCCTTGATTAAATGGTCTTCACAATTTTGTCAAAGATTATTTGACAACACATGCCAAGATTTCTTTACTGGGTCTCTGCCCCATTACATCTGTCTGTCTTTGTCTCCCTACCAGCACTGTGCTGTTTCAGTCAGCTTTTTGGTATGGTTTGAGGCATGGGCATTCCAACTTTACAGTGCTTCTCTTCCAGAGTTGTTACTGCTATTTTAGGTCCCCTGAGGGTCTATAGTGTTGACTATATTGATGTCACCATGACCCAAAATACAAGACAAAACACCTCAATGGAGCAAGAGCTTGTTTGTGCTTATACGTTCTGAGGGATTTTAGAGCTGTTTGGAGGCTTGGCAGCAGGAGCTTCTCTGTCCAGGGTGATGGAGGGTGTGTTGGAGACTCACATGGAGGCAGACTAGAAAGCAGAGACAGCTGTACTGGAGTCAGGGGTAAGTGTGACCTACACCTGGGAATGTACCTTTGCTATTAGGCCACACCTCCTGACAGGTGCAAAGACTTCACAAGCTGGAGACTGGAAATGCAAAATATGAGTTTGTGGGGGAAATTTCAGATTCAACCAGAAGCAACATACACACTTTAGGATAGGTTTTCTTCTCTTGCTGTAAAAGCACCCTTGTCATAGAGATTTTGTTAAATGTATAAATTGTTTATCAAAGCAATTGTATTGTTAAATGTACAGATTGCTTATCAAAATGAAAGTATTGGCACTTTTGATAATATTAAAATTTATGATCATCAACATAGGCATATATTCTTTAATTATTTTCAGTGACTCCTAATGTAGTTTTCAACATATGAATATTTTATACCTTTAGTTAGGTTTATAACTATCTTATTTTTCTTGATATTATAAATAGAATTGCTTCTTTTCTTTTCTTTTTTGGTTTTTCTAGACAGGGTTTCTCTGCGTAGCCTTGGCTGTCCTGGACTCACTTTGAAAACCAGGCTGGCCTCGAACTCACAGAGATCCACCTGCCTCTGCCTCCCAGAGGGCTGGAATCACACCCAGCTTGGAATTGTATTTTAATTTCCTTTTAAAGATGTTCATTGCTAGCATATAGAAGCACAGCTTTTTAGTACTATGCTGAATGGCAGCAGTAACAGTAGCCATCTTCTATGCTTCAGAATATAGCTGTGAGTTTCTTTTGTTGGAAGGCTGGTCTTCAGTCCAATATTGAAGTGTCAGGACCTTTAAGATGTGGGTCTAGTGCAGAGGTTCTCAATCTGTGGGCTGCGACCCCTTTGGTAAACCTCTGTCTCCAAAACTGTTTACATCATGACTTAAAACAGTAGCAAAGCTACAGTTATAAAGTCTCAAGGGAAAGAATTTTATGGTTGGGGATCATCACAACATGAGAAACTGAATGAAAGGGTCGCAGCGTCAGGAAGGTTGAGAACCACTTGTCATGACAGTACTGTGTTCAGAAGGGATCAGTGCTCTCCTGGAGTGGTGTCACCCTCGAGACTCACCTCTTGCTCCCTGTCTGGCCACTTGCGGTGCCTTCTGCACACACCCTGCAGTCATGATGCCATCTATCACACGCCCTCCTGAGGTCTGCGTCAGTCTTAGATCTCTAAGCCAGGAGTTAAATTTCTTTCCTTTCTATGTTACCACACATGAACTATTTTGTTCTACTAGGGAAAATGGGCTCTGGCAGCGTTTCCCTCTTGGTCATGATCTTAGAGAAAGCACTTTTGACCTTCTACTGTTGCGTGTATTAGGTAGGGACTTGCATGCACAGCCTTAATTTTAGTGTTCTTTCTCTATTACGAGTTGCGGAGTGTTCTTATGAAGGAAGAATGTTGAATCACTTTTCAGCATCAGATGCTCACATTTGTCTTGCTATAGTTCATTTGATTCATACAGTTCAGACTCAAAACTATTTGCTTAATATGAATTTAATCAAAATACTTTTAGCTTATCACTAAGCATCACTAAACATCAACTACTAGAATAGGTATAGCCTGATGGTGAAAACTACAGATTGAGCTAGGCCTTTAAATCAGCTCCACAATGGAATGACTTTCTCTTCAAAAGTGAGAGATTGTAATACTTTCCACCCTCTGCAGAGAGCTGAGAGCTGAGAGAACTGAGAGCCCCTCAACCTATTCAGTCAACCGATTTAAGTCTGGTAAAATATCTGTGAAGAGTCCACTGTGCAAGGGTGGCCAGGCAGGCAAGATCCAAGCACTAGACGCTGCCTGTGCTTCTAGGACGCGTAAATGTAAGTGGAGGAAAAGCCTGCGACAGGAGGGGAAATGGCACTGCAAAGAGGAGGTGGGTGACTGACGGTGGGAGGAGACTGGCTCGGTGTGTGTGTGTGTGTGTGTGTGTGTGTGTGTGTGTGTGTGTGTGTG
>OU015750.1:77670905-77700394 GCA_907169655.1 Acomys percivali
TGTGTGTGTGTGTGTGTGTGTGTGTGTGTGTGTGTGTGTGTGTGTGTTTAAGGAGGTGAGGGTTGCTGTCCATGACATCTCTTTCAAGGGCACTGTAATTGATGAGCTGCTAATAACCGTGAGTCTTTCTCATTGATAACAAGGCTGGGGGAGGTAAGTCTGCTGTAATGACACAAAAGTGAGGGCAGCAGGACAGTGCAAAAGCAAGCTGTGTAGAAAACAGGGTCAGTGTCCAGCTGAAGGTGCTAAGCAGAATGGATGGTCTCAGAGAGCCAGTGGGTTACAGAGAAGCAACCAGAATATCTCCTTCCCTCCCTCCCTCCCTCCCTCCCTCCCTCCCTCCCATGAAGGAGGGATCCACTGCTCTGCAACCTAGGCCAGGTAGTATTCATGTAACAGGTATGTTATAGTCTCCGTTCTATTTCTCCTCAGCACTCAGCACTGGTGGACACACCCTTGTTCTCACAAGACTTCCTTCCTCTGGCTTCTATGGTCCTCTGGCTTTCCTCACTTCTATCTATTTTTATTTTTATTTTTTTTTATTTGCTAGGTTGCATACTGCTCCTCATCTGTGAATGTAACGCCATTCTGTGTATTTGATTTTCCTACTCCATTCTGCCACCACCCCCACCCTCCATTCCATATATTTTCATGTATCTTCTGTCTGGTTAGGTTTCTTTTTTTTTTTTTTTAACCACTATTGAATTAGCTCTCTTAGTTTATGTTGCATTTCTAAACCAAAATCCTTGAGGCTTGATTGCCTAAGAGGCTTACTCGGAAGGTCCAAACGGCACGTAGTAGCAGGCGATCAAGCAAGGGGTCCCTGGCTGTGTCGCAGCATGGAGGAGAAACAGAACCGGAATCAACCACACTTAGGAACGATTGCATGGGAAGACAGGGTGTAAGGCGTTAGGAAGGAACCGATCTCAGTTTGAAAAGCAGATTTGCTTTTTAGAGTGTTGAAGCTTGAATCCAAGATCTTGGCTATATCAGGCAAGGGCTCCACCAGCCACTGAGACATCTCTACCTCTTTACTCTTGTATAACAGCATGCTCTCACCAAAGTACTTCACTCTAGCAGCCTTGACCTATTGCTTTGAGACAGAACTAATCAATTCATGGATGCTACCATGGTCTAATTACATTCCACTATGTCCCACCACTTGCAGGAACTTCTGCGGGGCATACCATGACTTGAGACCTCCCCCATTCCTCCCTCCTCCTCACCTGTCATTAGTGTCACTAGGCTGTCCCACAGATGCCTCCAACAGATGATCATAGTGTCTCTGTCATCTCTGTTTCAAACCCATCCCTCACATTTTCTTTCTTCACTAAGTGGTGAACTGCAACCCTTATTGGAATTTTTCAGTACAGACTTTAAAATTCGACCAGTCTCCAGGCCTGGCTTCTGTGTTCTTGGTGCCGCTCAATTCCGTTCATTTCCTCCGTGGCATCTTCTCAGGAAAAGTGGCCAGCCTCTCTCCTGTACACTGTTGCAAGGTCTCTGTGTCTGGCTTTGGCCTGCCGTCTATTCTCCGCGCTGACGTTTCTGATATGAATTTTTAATCATTTTTCTTCTGCTCTCTGCTGTTTGCAAGGTAAAACGTCAGGCTCCGTTGCATGGTGTACAAGACTGTTAGCTGAGCCTTGCGGCCCTCTCACCCTTCTTCCTGCCCCTTTGCTCTCCCGCCTGCTCTTCATGTCCTAGCACCTTCTCACTCCTCCCCACATCTCTAGGACAAGTCCTTCAAGCATCGTTGTGTGGGCCAAGCATTCTTTCTAGAAGCTCCTCTCTCTGTATCCTATTCTACTGAACTGTGCTTGCCTGCCTGCTTCTCCCAACTAAACTTCAGAAGAGAGGGGACTATCTTATGGACCATGGTTCGTTAGGAACGATCACCTGGCGGGGGCTCGGTATGAATTTATTTATGTGTTGAATGAACTGTGTCGTAGGAATGTTAAAGATACAGCTCCATGTATACAACCAGCCATTGTACCTTCTTTCTAGCCCATTTCCTTCTCACCTGCTCTCTGGAACATGTACATCTCTGTTGCAGCTCTATTTCATTCTGGAAAAGCAAATGAGTTTGTTTCCCAATGGACAGGGCATCCTCCACAGTTACGTGGCGAGTGGGGACTGACTCTGACATGAACTCTGCTGCCCCATATTTGACCACCTCCCCTTAGTGGGAAGGCCTGGTGGCACTCAGAAAGAATAAGCAGGCTACCAAGATGAGATTTGATGGCCCATGACCATATAGTGGGGGAGGAGGTCTCCCTCCGTCACAGACCTAGGGGAGGGGAATAGGGTGAAAGAGGGAGGGAGGGAGGAACGGGAGGATACAAGTGATGGGATAACAATTGAGTTGTAATCTGAATAAATTAATAAAATTAAAATTAAAAAAGGCAAGTGAGTTTCACGTCACTTGTCCATTCATGCTTCCCACTATTGTCCATTCCCACCATCTCAGCCAGAACCGGTTCTCTGAGGCGCGGGGAGCCAGCTCTGTTAAAACTGTCCAATATCGATGGTTTATTCAAACCCCTGCTTGATATTTAATGGGCTCTCACTCTGACAAGTTATATTCACTATTTTTTTTTCTGTTTCCAATTTACTTTTAAAAAGCGAAGATGGCCTGGGGATGCCTGCTTCTCATGTGTTGTACTAGAGAAACTTCACATGCTATCTTTCTTTTCAAAGTGTTTTTCCATAAAAGTGGATGATCACACACATCCCTGTGTGTTGGTCAACTTATTGACTCAGGACTGCCATTTGGCTGCTGAGGCATTTTCCTTGATCTGAGAGTTATGAGGTTAACTGTGGATTTAGGTACTTGTGCTGTCTATTACATCTTTGTGCTGCTTTATAAAAATAAACCCCCCGTCCCTTAGCAGGGTCTAGACCTGTGTTTAGATTGGTAAGGTAATAAGTTCAGGGGAACTCAGCTGAGGTCTTTATGTGCTAACCCCCATCTCAGTGTTTATACTCTATGCTTAACATGCCAAGGATATTCGATGTTTTATATGCTCACATTTTACAAGGTTCTGATGATAAGGAATGTCACATCTGTACAGGAAAGTGGTGCACGCTTCCTCCTTTGAAGGATAAGTCAACTTTTTATGACATTTCCATCTGTTGAATTATTTTTGTCATATGAAAACTCAGTCTCTTTAATTGAATATATAAACATTTGGGTTGAACAGTGAATCTAATTTTAATATTTTTTTATGACAAAAACACTTCCAACAGGAAGAAAAGGATGTCAAATTCTATTTATAAGCCAGGAAAATGTTAAATGACATATGTCTGTAATTTTTAAAAGATTATGGCTGTGTTGGAAAGAGCGACACTGCATATTTAATTGAGTTTATAGTCCTCTTTGCTGATATTACTTTTCTTCCTCTTAATCTCACCCTCAGGTAATTTAAGCAGATTTCTTTAATAACTCTTATTTTATGAATACACTCATCTACAAGGATGATTCCTTTCTTGCAAGTATGAGCCGGATTAATGTGGAGTAAGTCTCATTTGTCAGGTTGGAGTTCTTTGCAAGGACAGCCTTGTCCTCCAAGGCATCTCTTGGCGACCTGTCCCTGGCAGTTTTCTCTGTCTTCCTTCCTTCTCTTGGCTGAAAGTTTAGCACATTCTGCAGCCTCCTCCTTGTTTCTTCAGAGCAAATGTCAGTGTTTGTGTTTTAGGACCCGTGGAGAGGTGAGATGCTGAATCCTGGATGCTTCGGTCCTGGGCTTTCTCCTTTCTTTGTTGAGGGCTGTCTGACAGCACGTTGGTGGGCATCCTCTTCCTTAGAGAGATTGAAAAGCTTCTGGGCTCTGCAAGCTCATTTGGCTCCTAACTTGTGAGGCACAATAGTACTACTGGTCAGTCCAGGAGTGTCCTTCTCTCATTTTTCTTTATAATAACCAATTCGAGAACACTCGGATTAATGTTCAGCTGCATCACACACAGACTCGAACTTCCTCTCTCCAGACCTACAGATTTATAAGCATGGCCCTTACTCGACAACAAATGCACTCTGCCACCTGTCAAGACACCTTGCTTCATGGGGAAACCCTGTTTTCGTTCCCCCACTGATTCGGACCACATACCCGCTGCTTTTCTGCCCAGAGCATCAGCAGCTCCTTCTGGGAAGTATGAAGCTTGGGTTCATTATCCCGTTTAATGAGTTTCCGGCAGCTGGTGCCTGGGGAGGGCTATTCAGCTTTCACCTTGACATGGACAACCACGTAGAAGGGGCCACAAAGAGGATGCTACTGAGATCTTGATGGAACCCTCCAGGATCCCACAACTGCCTGGCTGCTTAACTGCCTGTCAGCATAAAGCCAGTGGCTTATAGATGCTGGCTGCCTGCTAGGGGTGTCATTTCTGTTCATTATTTCATACTTTAGCATTATACTTTCCTTTCATCTTTTCTCTATTTCTTTGACCAAATCGCATTCATCCTGCTAATTTTGGCATGTGAACACGTCTTTCCAGTTATTACAATAACACACAAAGCAATTAAATTATTCTGAAAGTTTCTCTAGTCTTTCCTTTTTTTTTTTTTTTTTTTTAACTGACCACTGCTATTCTCTCTCAAGAGGGGAAAACCTTTTTATGGTTTCAGTCACCTTGTAGTAGCTTGATTTCTGCCATGGGGGTTAGCACAGCATTAATAGTATGCAGAATTTTTTGTCTTTGACTTCCTTGGAAATTAATCCAGGTTGCTGTGTCTGTGTGAACTCTTTGTTTCTCTTTCGGTAATTAATTCTGTCCACACACAATGGCTTGTTCATCTACAATCTCGTGGACTGACGCTTGTTTCTAGTTCTTGACATTTATGTGTAAGGGTGTGGTAAACATTTGTCTTCAAGCCTTTAAAGATATAAGTATTCTTATATTTTTCCTTGGGTAAAAATGTAGGAGCAAAATTACCATTGAAATGATGTGTTTAGTTTCCTAAGGAGTTGGCAAACTATTTTCCAAAGTATCTATCTCCTCTGTAACAGGTCAACAGGTTCTTTGCTTCAGATCCTTTGCCAAGTTCTCGGCTTCAGGCTAATTTTTGTGTGGTTTCAAGAAGGGATCTAAGTATTGTGTATACAAAGAACTTTCCTTCCATGTTAAAATGTCTTGGAGCCTTTGTCAAAAATTAAACCTGTGTACCACCTCGCCTGCTTACATTCTAGCCCACCAAAGTCTATATGTCTCATTGTTATGTGTCGTTACATCACAATCACCGATCACCATCGCAGTTTGTGTTGCGTCTAAAGTCAGTTTGAGACTTCCGATTGGAGTTATAAAGTATTTTGGTAGTTTTTCTTACTGCTTTGAGTTTAGTTTCTTCTGTTTTGTTCTCTTTTTATGAAATACAAATCTTTTACTTACCACTACTTCAGCGATGTTCCCTACTTTTATTTTTACCCAAACTATTTTCTAATGTTTCTTGTGATTTATTTATTAGATTTCAGAATGAATTACCTATATATATATGTATATATATATATATATATATATATATATATGATTATTTTCCTTATTTCAAATTGTAGCTCAATTCCCTTGTGGTCAGAAAGGACATTTTGTATAATTCTATTTTTTTTTTAAATAAATTTATTGAGATTGACTTTATGGGCCAGAAGGTAGTCTATAGAGATGAATGTTCCATGCACACTTTAAAGGAATGTTTATTCTACATGTAGGAGGCTGAATGATGGCTCTGAAGATAGGAGGGCTTAATCCATGGGACTTGTAACTGTTGCCTTATTAGGCAGAATGGCTTTGCAAAAGTTAAGGATCTTGAGACAGTTAGGCTACCCTGAATGTCCAGGTGCATCTAATGTAATCAGAGGGGCCCGTGGAATCCTTATAAGGGTTATAAGAAAGAGGCAGGAGAGTAAGTGAAGCAACCGGCTGGGGAAGCAGAGGCTAGAATCCCCTGCCTGCTGACTCTAAAGATGGAAAACAGCCGTGAGCTGTGGAATGTGGCAGCCTCAGTAAGTGGAAGAGGCCAGGAACTGACCCCCCCACTCCCACCCCGATTACAGAAAAATCATACAAGCTTAACAGCACCACAGCATGGGCACAGAGAGAATCATGGCCACTGGCCCTGTAAGCCAGCACATATGTAATTATGGTTTTGGTTAGTGAGATTTCCTAAGTATTTTTGAAACTTGTTATAACAGCTGAAGAAAAAAAAAAGCACGTATGTAAGGGTCCTGTGGTTGCTTTTTCATAATGTTACAATCATCACTGTTCCTGAGTTATTAACAAAAAGGTAATGATTATTTAGCTCATAGGATAGTTTTGAGAAATAATGAAGATATTTGAGTGGAAAAGAACAGGACATAATTCCTGCTACAAAGTAAGCAATATGCAAACATTGTTGCCTTTGATGTTCTGTAAGCCAGCACCATGGTTTTGGGTGCTAATCAGAATGGATGACAGTTGCAGTAAGACAGCTCCCAGCAGTCATTAGGTGTGAGCATCCAGGAGTTGACTCAATAGTGCAGGTATGAGGTGCTGAGCTATTGGGCTTCAGCTATGACAAAGGGAACAAGAAAGAAAAGAAGCATTTCAGAGCTCTAGGAGCAGTGGATGAAACAGTGGATTGTTGAGACCGAGAGTGGCCAAACATGTCTCAGCAAAGTGTCCCCACTGGGGCTCATCTCGAATGGCTCAGCCAGTAAGAACACTAGCTGTGCAAGCATACGGCCAATGCACCTGTGCACAAAGCTGACTGCAGTCGCACACACTGCAACTCCAGAGCAGCGGAGTGGGTTGGGTGGAGGATACAGTAGGATCCACCAGACTTGCTGACTGCATGTTTAAGTGAGCACATTTTAGGAATAAAGCAGAGAAACACAGAACAGGATGGTCCACTTCTCCTGTGTGGAACCATGTATAAACCCCTCCACACACATAGGTACATGTGAGCAAACACCACATACACACAAACCATCACACACACACACACACACACACACACACACACACACACACACTATCACACATGCAGTATGCAAGCACACATGCAGTACCCAGCTCTTATTAGCCCACCCACCCCACTCCCAGGACCTAGGGAGTAGGTTAGCACTGTAAAGCCACTGCCATCTTTTGAGTGCGAACTAACTTGAGAGGCCTTTGCTGCTGCTCCCGTCAGTGCAGTCTTTAAAACTTGACGTGAGAGACATGTCCTAAGCCATATTTGTTAAAGTATAACTGTTTAATGAAAACAGCATTAAAAAATATTAACAGAGGGACCGACAAAAAGGCTCAGTGGGTAAAGAGGCCTGCAGCCAAGTCTGATAATGCAAGTTCAATCCCTGGAACTCTCACAGATTGTCTTCTGATTTACACATGTGCACCTCAACTCCCCACACATGCACACAAAATAAAGACGTTTTCAAAACTGTAATAAATAGTAAAAGAAAGAAGAACACTATATGTATATAGTAGGAATAATTTTACCTTTTCGTGTATGCAGGCAAGTTACATTGCAAAGTTTACTTCTAATAGGCCACTCTCAAAAAGGTCTGAAGATGCATAAGAGGCATCAACCCACCCATGGCCGTCTTACAGCATAGCAGAGGTTAGACCCCCCAGGGCTGCACAGTGACCCCAGGCTCCTTTCATTCTCCACTGTCTGAGATTGACCTCAGGTTAGTAGATGACTAATAATCAGAGTCTTTATTAACTGAGGTTTACAAGGCAAGTCCATTAAGGCTACATATTTATGAGGTGTGCTTTTAAGTATTCTGTTGTTCCCCTCATAAATAACAATCATTTATTCAATAGCCATCCAAGAGACCCTATGTTCTCAGGAATCATTGGGTCATCTACTTTTGAGGTGACTTGAGGCTTCGCATGTGCATTCTTTACATTGCGAAGTCCCAAGTCCTGACAACAGCCAATGTCTACATTTCAGGCATTTTATAGTATTTGCATTTAGAATTTATAATAAATAATTCATTAGCCAAAAATCACATGAATTTTGACATGCCTTTTAAGGCAATGGGAGGCATGTCTCTGGGGACAAGCTGGAGACTCATGGTGGGTAGGCTCCTAGGAGGAGATGGAGTGACTCTAGCTGAGACTCTCAGCTTCAGGGGACATGGAGCCTGCAGTGGCCACCTCCTAGCCAGGCAGGACTTCCAGTGGAGGGAGGGGACACCAACCCACCCACCGAACCTTCGACCCAAAATTTACCCTGCCAACAGGATGTGCAGGGATAAAGATGGAGCAGAAATCGAGGGAAGGGCCGAATGACAACTGGCCCAACTTGAGACCTGCCCCATGGGAGAGAGCCAACCCCTGACAATAGTAAAGATACTCTGCTCTGCTTGCAGATAGGAGAGGACCATAACTGTCTTCTGAGGGGCTCCACTCAGCAGTGGATGGAAACAGATGCTGAGACCCACAAACCAACTTTAAGTGGAGCTCGGGGCGTCTTGTGGAAGAGTTGGGGGAAGGATAGATGGACCTGGAGGAGTTAATTTAGACGTATGACCTAATGGATGTTTATTATTAGGCTGTAATTATGATGGCAGCGGTATTTTCTAACCCACTATCAATCAATAAAAACACAGACACCTGTTACATTTTTAAATTGCCTTGGTTCACCTAGGGCAGGGCAGATATTAATCCCCTAAACTACCTCCCATACATCCCTGCCCCTATCCCATGCCATCTGCTTCTAATAATTTCTATCAAGCTACTTCCCGTCCATAATCCCAAATGCTTACTAGTGCTCTTCATCTGTGTCGAACCCGCCATCCACGCCGGCCACATGCTTCTTTTTTTTTTTATTATTAATTTATTCTTGTTACATCTCTATGGTTATCCCATCCCTTGTATCCTCCCATTCTTCCCTCCCTCCCATTTTCCCCTTATTCCCCTCCCCTATGACTGTTCCTGAGGGGGACCTCCTCCCCTTGTATATGCTCATAGGGTATCAAGTCTCTTCTTGGTAGCCTGCTATCCTTCCTTTGAGTGCCACCAGGTCTCCCCCTCCAGGGGACATGGTCAAATGTGAGGCACCAGAGTATGTGAGAAAGTCATATCCCACTCTCCACTCAAGTGTGGAGAATGTTCTGACCATTGGCTACATCTGGGTAGGGGTTTAAAGTTTACCGCCTGTATTGTCCTTGGCAAGTGCCTTAGTTTGAGTGGGACCCCTGTGCCCAAATCTGCCTAACATAATGTTCTACTTGTAGGCTTCTAGGACCCTCTGGATCCTTCTACTTTGCTATTCTCCCATGCTTCTCTCATCTAGAGTCCCAATAGGATGTCCTCCCCTCTGTTCCAGTTTCCTGGTAAGTGAAGGCTTTTGCAGGACACGCCCTTGGGTTAGTGTCTCTCCCACGGCGGCGGCCTCTTCCTTCCTTGTCCTCTCTTGTCTCCTTTCCAAGACCTTCCTCCAGTCTCTGACTGCTTCCCTTCCCAAGATCCGCTCTGTCCCCAAAGCCTGCGAACCTTAATCATGCCTATCTCATTTGCCCTGGCTGGGTGTGTTGGCTTTTTATTGGCCAAACAGGAATACTTTTTAGGCAAGGTTACACACAATCTGGGGTACATGAATCTGCTCATTTGGGCAGCAACCAGACAAACGCCCAACACAAGAGCTCCACAAGTAGACCAACAGAGTCAACTAACCGAGGACCATGGGGGCTCATAGAGACTGAACCATCAAGCAAACAGCATGCACTGGCTGGTCCGAGGTCCCCTACGCATAAGTAGCAGATTGGCAGCTTGGCCTTCATGAAGGTCCCTTAGCAATTAGAGTGGAGGCTGCCTCTCACATGGACTCTGTTGCCCACCTTTGGGTCATTTCCCCTTGCTGGGCTGCCTTGTTGGGCCTCAGTGGAAGAGGATGAGCTTTGTCCTGATTTGGCTTGATGTGCAGGAGTGGGTTGGTAGAGGGGGCTCCCCTTTTTTGAGGAGAAGGGGAGGGGGAAAGTGGGGAAGAAGGTGGGATGGCCAGACTGGAAGGACAGGAGAGTGGGGGCTGTGATGGGCATGTAAAATGAATAAATAAAAATTTTAAAAAGAGTATAAAAATATCTTTAGGCATTAAGAATAAACTCCCAAACTAGGGACTCAAATGTATAAATATTTGCAAATATATCAAGTTTCAGAATACTTAATATCTTTTTATCAAATTTTGATTTTTGTTTTATGAAAATATTGATTTAAAAAAAGGACAACTGAGGATATTAATCACATTTCACCTATGGTTACATTAAAAGCATAGAAGTTTCTTTTAGAAAGAAAATAGAAATAGGAATGAGCACAGGATAGACTGTTATTTGGCAAAGGACTGGAGGGCTTTGGGGACTTTGAGAGGAGGGACAGACAGATGAATCACCACATTCAGTTTCTAAAGCAGAGAGTGAAATCTTAACGAGGCATCATAAGATCTAGATTTTGAAGTTAGTCACATGTGTATTCCAATAGCCCAGGTGCAAATCCTGACAGAACAGCCGCGGTAGGTTCTTCATTCCCCGACTCACTCTTATTTGCTTTGTAACCATCTTACAAAGTGCACATCTTGCTTAGACCTATGGACAATGGTATTTACAGGAGGAGCTGTGGGGAGGCCCTGATTTTTGGTCATGCATTTCGGGGAGTTTATTTTCATTTTATTGGTATTAGTGTTACCAACCTCTGCCATTTCAGTTTTGAACAGAGTTTTACAACGTATCTACAGGCACATTGGAACATTGGTCATTTCAGCCTCGTTTCAGAAAAAAAAAAAAAAAAAAAAAAAAGAAACTGGGATATTTTGACACTGTGCCAGATGCCTTTATATCTGGAATGAATTGTGACTTCTTTTTATGACTCTTCAACATTTGCCAAGAGGGACAGTTTTTACCCACTGCTACATTCATAGGCTCGTCAGCAGAGAGGTGGGTAGAGGGCAGGCAAGTCTTTTTGTGTTGAATAAATTATATCATTAGGTGTTTGAATATGTATCGGCTTGTTCTCAAGGTCTTAAAAACCAAACACAGCTGAAAGCCAAATCCTGACACAAATGACAGGCATGTACAAAGATAAAAAATAGCATATAGCAAATGGAACGTCCAAAAGCCACACTCTCCTCTAATATACACCTGGTAAATGGTCTTGCAAAAATGTAATTCAGGGAGGAGAAAGAATTCAGTGTTGCTGCTTTTCCACTCAAGCATTACTTAAAAAGCAAAAACACAGCAGATGCATTAGCAGCAGACCGGGTTAATGTGCTCTGTCCCACATTCAACATAAAGGAACCAAGAATGAGAAGAGAAGTGGGGAGGTAAGGTTTAAGTTAAGATATGAGACTGTTCCCCCTGACACTGTTGCTAAGAAACCATGGGAAAAGTCAGCTCAACAATGGGAGTAGATATTTAAAAACATTTATCTGATTAAGAATTAGTATTTAAAATATATTAAAAAAAAAAAAAAACCATCCAACTCAAAGGCAAAGTGTCCGCAGCCAACGAGACCAAAGCAGGGATCTCTCTAAAGAAGATGGAAAAAATGTGACTGGGTGTGTGAAAACATGTTCCATGTCCAGAAAGTGTGATATTTAAGCACAGCAGATAGCACTTCACACATATTTGGATGTTTTAATTTGTTCATTTTTAATTAAAAAAGAAAGGAGAGAATTACATTGACAAGGATGCCGTAAAAGGCAAGTCTTGCATGTACACTTGTCCCTAAAATTGTAGATTGTGTAGGCACTGCAGGAAGCAGTAAAAAGGTTCTTTTTTTAAAAAGTTAATTTATTCTTGTTACATCTCTATGGTTATCCCATCCCTTGTATCCTCCCATTCTTCCCTCCCTCCCATTTTCCCCTTATTCCCCTCCCCTATGACTGTTCCTGAGGGGGATTACCTACCCCTGTATATGCTCATAGGGTATCAAGTCTCTTCTTGGTAACCTGCTGTCCTTCCTCTGAGTGCCACCAGGTCTCCCCCTCCAGGGGACAAGGTCAAATGTGAGGCACCAGAGTATGTGAGAAAGTCATATCCCACTCTCCACTCAAGTGTGGAAAATGTTCTGACCATTGGCTAGATCTGGGTAGGGGTCTAAAGTTTACCGCCTGTATTGTCCTTGGCTGGTACCTTAGTTTGAGCGGGACCCCTGTGCCCAAATCTGCCTAACATAATGTTCTACTTGTAGGTTTCTAGGACCCTCTGGATCCTTCTACTTTGCTATTCTCCCATGCTTCTCTCATCTAGAGTCCCAATAGGATGTCCTCCCCTCTGTCCCATTTTCCTGGTAAGTGAAGGCATTCATGGGACATGCCCCTTGGGCTAGTATGCAGATATAAGTGAGTATATACCATTTGAGTCTTTCTGCTTCTGGGTTAACTCACTCATTATGATCATTTCTAGCGCAATCCATTTATCCACAAATTTTGGAAATTCCTTGTTTTTAATAGCTGAGTAGTATTCCATAGTGTATATATACCACAATTTCTTTATCCATTCTTCTACTGATGGACACTTAAGCTGTTTCCATGTTCTGGTTATTATGAATAAGGCTGCTAAGAACATGGTTGAGCAACTTTTCTTGTTGTGTGCTGGAGCATCTTCTGGGTATATTCCAAGGAGTGGAATAGCTGTGTCTTGAGGAAGCCCTATTCCCAATTTTCTGAGATAGCACCAGATAGATTTCCAAAGTGGCTGTACTAGTTTGCATTCCCACCAGCAATGAAGGAGTGTTCTTCTCTCCCCACATCCTCGCCAGCATGTGGTGCAATATAAAATATTTAGGAGTTACTCTAACTAAGCAAGTGAAGGACTTGTTTGAAAAAAATTTCAAAACTCTGAAGAAAGAGATTGAAGATAACATGAGAAGATGGAATGATCTTCCTTGCTCATGGATCGGGAGAATTAACATAGTAAAAATGGCTATCCTACCAAAAGCAATCTACAGATTCAATGCAATCCCTATCAAAATACCTACACAATTTTTTAAAGACATTGAAAATTCAATTCTGAACTTCATATGGAAAAACAAAAAACCCAGAATAGCTAAAACAATCTTGTACAATAAAAGGTGCTCCCGAGGAATCTCCATACCGGATCTCAAACTGTACTATAAAGCAATAGTAATTAAAACAGCATGGTAGTGGCACAGCAACAGGCTGGTTGATCAGTGGAATCGAATCGAAGACCCAGATATGAATCCACACACATATGGTCACTTGATTTTTGACAAAGAAACCAAATCCATTCAATTGAAAAAGGATAGCATCTTCAACAAATGGTGCTGGTCTAACTGGAAGTCTATGTGTAAAAAAATGCAACTGGACCCATATTTGTCACCTTGCACAAAACTCAAATCCAAGTGGATTAAAGACCTCAACATAAAACCAGAGACACTAAGTCACTTAGAAGAAAAAGTGGGGAAGAGCCTGGAGCATATTGGCACAGGAGACAACTTCCTGAACAGAACACCAACAGCCCAGGCCTTAATGTCAACAATTAATAAATGGGACCTCATGAGGCTGAGAAGCTTCTGTAAGGCTGGAGACACTGTCAAGAGAGCAAAGAGACAGCCTACAGACTGGGAAAAGATCTTCACCAACCCTACATCTGACAAAGGTCTAATATCCAAAATATATAAAGAACTGAAGAAATTAAACACCACCAAACCAAATAACCCAATTGAGAAATGGGGCTTGGAACTAAACAGAGAATTCTCAACAGAGGAATATCAAATGGCTGAGAAACACTTAAAGAAATGCTCAACCTCCTTAGTCATCAGGGAAATGTAAATCAAAACAACTCTGAGATTCCACCTTACACCCATCAGAATGGCTAAGATAAAAAATTCTTAAGGGAATTACAAATAGAACCACAAGACAACACAGCAAGCTCCTCTTCTAGGCAAATGCCAAAAGGAAGTTAATATACCATTCTACAAGGATATCTGCACTCCATGTCCATGGAAATATTACTCCCAATAACTACATGAACTGCCACTCTCAGCCCTTACAAGATTCTACATTAAAAAAAGAAAAACACCATGATTTGTAGACTGTACAGTTTCTTCAGTTCTATGGTTTTAAACCCTAATCAACTTAATTAATTAGATGAGAAGATGAGGTACATTGGAAGGGGAAATCTTGCTTGTATCCCTGACATAAATCTGTGTAGACTTTGTCTCAGGGATAGAGGGCTTACCTAGCATGTAAAAGGCTCTGAGGTTGACTTCTAAGACTCCAGATTCATCAAGAAGCATGCTAGCTGTCTTCTTAGGCTGAGGAAGTTTCTGGAATAACTAAATCAGATTCATCAGATTCCAAGTCAAGTGCACTCACACAACCTACATGACACACAAGGACATAATGACAAACACTGTAACGTGCTGTAATAATATTCTTTAGCACTCAGCTCACATACTATTTATCACCTCCCTCATGGAAAGGCTCATCTCAAAACATAGTTTTTCTTTAAAAACACAAAACACACACACACACACACACACACACACACACACACACACACACAATACTTGCCTATATAGCACAGATGCTCCTTAGCACAGGTGGGCTGTCAAGTAACTAAACCCTTTGAAAGCTGAAGGCATTGTAGGATGAGACTGCTAAATACATCTAACCTTCTCAACATCACAGCCTGGTCCAGCCCACCGTGAGCATTTCAGAACACTTAACCTCAAGCTACAGTTGGGCAGATCCTTGTATAGATTTTTTTGAGTCTATGCGTACAAATTGTGCTGGCAACCCCAGGGCCTTGTGGAGGATCTGTGGCTTTCCCCAAACCACATAACTGTCTGACAGCTGCCATGTTACTCAGTATCTTGAAAGAGCACCACGCAACACATTTGTAACCTGAAGACAACATTTGTAACCTGAAGATAGCATCGCAATTCAAAATTCTAATTCTAGTGTTTACTGAATGGATCTGTTGCCCGTGCCATAGTGAAGTGTCTGAATCACAAGCTACCATAACAAGTCAGGGACACCTGCCCTATAAATCCCACCCAAGAGATTGTTGCTCATTTATCTTGTTAACTATCTTGAGAGAGACCTTTTCTGAAAGTAATCCTAAGTATCAATACAAGTATTATGATTGCCTTTAAACATGGTCATAGCATTCTATTACTAGCCAATACTAGTCAGGCTAGGAACTAGTCAATGCTGTAGCCAAGAGAAAATTAGGCCTGATGGAAGAATAAAAATCATAATACACATTAATTTTTAATGTGACTTCTGAGTTTATGTGAATTTATCTCAAATTCTCTAATGCAACCTAAAAAGATTTATAAGCATGTTTCTCTTTAAATCCTGAAGAGTTAGTTAAAATATCTCATAGTCGCAAGAATTCTTCATTTTCACTGAACTAGCCTATTAATAGAATGGTAAATAAAATGGAAAAGTACTGTAGTTTTCTCTCTTTTTTTCCCTCTTATAAAGAAGCTTAGGAGGAAACAGGAGGCAGATGTGTGTACTCTCAGCGCCTGGAAGGCAGAGGCAGGATGAATGAGCTGGGTTTAACCTCATGATTAGTTTATTCTCCATGAAGTCCAGCCAAGCCTCTACCCAGTAAGACCCTTTCTCCAAAACCAGATGAACAAAAAATGCAAAGCATATCATTTATACAGCCAGATATTATCATTGGTTTGCTGACACACTACAACTTTAGTGGACTATTGATATCGGTCAATATTATTTTCCTCTTACTTCGGTGCAGGTGTAGATAAGTAATTTATTCAATAAATCCTAGTATTTTCTTTATGACAAGAATTATAATCAAGACTAGGAACATTTCAACTTTTCTTGACATATACACTTATGACTTATACTTCCTGCCAGTGTGCTCATTAAAAAAGCGTTTAATCACTGTAATATTATAAAACCTTATCATATAAAATAATACATATAAGAGAAAATAACATGAATTTCAACCATTTAAAGACTATACCTTTAAATCTGTATCTATAGCAAAACTTAATTTGGCAACAGTATGCCTTTTTTCCCCCAGGGGAATCTGTTTAAGTATTATCTTATATGTGGGATGACATTATATATCTCAAAAATAAGTTTAATATTACCTTTTACAATGCTTATCTCAGTAGATCTGCTTTTTTTCTCCAGATGAGAATTTTTTTTTTAAGATGGTGACTTTAAACCAGAGTCTCACAGGTGTGGTACTTCCCTCTTCACCACTGACGCTTTGTTCTTCAACACGTTGCTTATAAGATGCCTTCGGAACCGGCTCTTTGTGGTATACATTGCTGTATATTTAGGACCTAAAGAACTGCATACCCACTGGGAAAGACATCACTCTGGTTTGTCATAACTTGCTTCAGTGTCTTCCAAACATTTTCTACTACAAAAATGAACATGACCATTATATCTATACTTTAAAACAAATCTTTGAGTCATCAACAACACTTGGCGAATTATGTTAATAAAAAGTTATACATAATCAGTTTTGAGGGCAAACTATATTTCCGGCATGGTGTCTTAGTAATTTACATCAAATGTTTTAAATTTTACAATATTCCTTCCAGGAATTTGTCTTAATCGGCTTTTGTGTCACCGTGACAAAACACCTGAGATGAACAAATCAAAGCAGAAAAGATTTACTTTGTTCTGTGGTTTTGGTCCAGAGTCACTTGGATGTGGTGAGGCTGTTCTCTCTGACAGAAGAAAATTGTTTATCTCATGACAGCCAGGAAACAGAGGCAACCAGAGAGGAAGTGTCTGGATGGGGATGTATTCTCCAAAGTCATGCCCCAGAGACCGACATGCCCTGATAGGCCCTGCCTCTTAAAAAGCCTGTGGGGGAGGTGTGGCCTTGGTGGAGGAAGTATGTCAATGGAGGTGGGCTTTGAGGTTCCAAAAGACAAATGCCATTTCCAGTTCCCGCTCTTTGTTTCATGGTTGCCGTTCTAGATGTGCACACTGTCAGCTGTTCCTGTTGTCATGCATGGTGCCCGCTACAGTGCCTGGTGCCCGCTGCCATGCTGCTGCCTGCTCCACTGACACATGGTAAATGGACTCTCATTCTTCTGGA
The DNA here is from genome assembly GCA_907169655.1 of Acomys percivali. NCBI lineage: Eukaryota > Metazoa > Chordata > Mammalia > Rodentia > Muridae > Acomys > Acomys percivali. Next base: position 77,687,936 of record OU015750.1, read on the forward strand.
ACTATAAGCCCAAAATAAACCTCCCCCTTTACAAGTTGCCGTGGTCACAACAGGGACATATGCTCAACCATGTTCATAGCTGCCTTATTCATAATAGCCAGAACATGGCAACAGCCTACGTGTCCCTCAGTAGAAGAGTGGATAAAGAAACTGTGGTATATTTACACTATGGAATACTACTCAGCTATTAAAAACAAGGAATTTCCAAAATTTGTGGACAAATGGGTTGAACTAGAAATTATCATAATGAGTGAGTTCATCCAGAAGCAAAAAGAGTCAAATGGTATATACTCACTTATATCGAGACACTAGTCCAAGGGGTACGCCCCCATGAAAAACTTTACCTACCAGGAAAGTGGGTCAGAGGGGAGGAAATCCTATTGAGACTTTAGGTGTGAGAAGCCTGGGAGAATGAGGAAATAGAAGGATCCAGAGGGTCCTGGAAAACTACAGGCGTGTCTGGGCCCTGGGGTCCTCCTCAAACTATGGCACCAGCCAAGTAAAATATAGGCAGTAAACTTCGAACCCCTACCCAGTCTAGCCGATGGACAGGACATTCTCCACCGTTAAGTGGAGAAGGAGATCTGACTTTCACACAAACTCTGGTGCCCCATATTGGACCATGTCCCTTGGATGGGGAGGCCTGGTGGCACTCAGAGGAAAGATAATAAGTCACCAAGAAGAGACTCGATACCCTAGGAGCATATACAGGGGGAGGAGGTCCCCCTCAGTCACAGACATAGGGGAAGGGAGTGGGGGGGAAGCGGGAGGGAGGGAAGAAAGGAAGGATACAAGGGATGGGCTAACAATTGAGATGTAATATGAATAAATTAATAAATAAATAAAAAAAAACAAGTTGCCGTGGTCACTGTATTTTATTATAGCAATAGAAAAGTAAATATGACATAAATTGGCAACAGGAAGTTTATGCTAATGAGCTTTGGTCTTCCTTTAGCCCTTATTTCCTCAGGCGTCCTCATTCCTCCCTTTGGAATGGTAACGTATCCTCTGGGCTGTAGTTTATTGGAAGTATATAATTTGTTCTTTCGATTTTACAGGGAGTGACAGCTAAGAGATTGACTTGGGTTTCAGAAGAGACTTGTTGAGACTGAAAGGCCGTGGGGGGGACTTTTGAAGTTGCATCACAAGCCCCAGACTTTGAATGAGAGATGCCACCCCCCTTCCCCTGCCATAGTCTGTGGATTTGAATGCTTTGCTCTCAGTTGGTGGACCTAATTGCGATGGCTTAGGAGGGATGTATGACCTTGCTGTTGTAAGCATGTCCCTGGGAGTGGGTTTTGGCTGCTTAAAGACTTGTGCCGTTTTGAGTTTGCCTCTCTCTTCTCAAGCTCGCAGTTTAAGATACACAGTTTAAGATACACAGCTAAGATTCTCGGTAGCTATTCCAGCTGCCGTACTTTCTAACACCACAACACCACAGTGAGGGCAGCTTACCCCTGTGGAGCTGTTAAGTACAAATAAACCCTCCCGTATCTCTTTTCTTGGTCATATGGCATTTTATCTCAGCAGTCGGACACTGATACAGACAGAGGTGGCAATGTTATGACTATTGGCTCTAGGCACAGAGGGCACAGACACTCATTCTGTAGAAGAAACAACAGCATTGGCCTCTACAGTGTTCTGAAGCCTTTAAGCCCACAGTTTCTTTAATGAGCTTTTCAAATTTACAATGGATCCAAATGAGCTTTTCCTTGGGGTTGTATTGATCAGTAGTTACTGCATCGGAGCAGAGCACAAATGGACACAAAACCACACACATTTTGCTTTTCATTTCACAGGGTCCCTCAGCTCCTCCCGTGTCCGGTGCATAGCACCACAGCTTGATAAATCTCCGAGGAGCTGAAGATTAGAATAAACTTCCATGGAAGATATGACTTAGTTGGAGTACTTTGGATGGTTCGAGCAAACAAACTACACAGATTTTATGCTGCGAAGCCAAAGAATTCTCCATTGTAAATCATAGGACTGGGCTCGATGACCTTTAAAAATCCTTCCAGATCTAGGATTATATTCTGCTGTGATTCATCCTAACTGGCCAGCCACACTGCTGTGACTTCTCTACGCTGTCACACCACCTCTGTTTTGCTCAAGTACTGCCCAGTTGGCCCCAGACTTACTCCCCAGGAACTGGGGTCATAAATTTATCTTCCAGTTTCCTTTGCTTAATTTGCAAAGCATCTAGTTAACAGAAAGCCATATTCCGGGGGAATAAAAAGTAATGACAAATTGTTTATTATACACATACATACTTTTAATATCCAAGAACGAGAGACAAAATGTCTTTTGGCCAGAGCATTTCGTTTTTACAATTCAGAAATTTTCTAGCCAGTAAAATTTGATGTTTACTTCTTTTTCTACAACACTTTCCCAGTGGGAACAGATTTCCACTTAGAGATATTTGGCATTTCCATTCAAGTGTGCATACCAAATGAATGGCGGCCACTCTTCTTGGAGGGCTCTCTCTCTCCCCTCCTGTAAGTCAACATACAGCATGCAGAATGCACAGAGATTTCCAGAACTGCCAAGAGCAAATTGTGATCTTGAATATATCACCTATTTTCAAAACCTCCCTGAAAAAAAAACGTGAGGCAGATTATTCAGTAAACTTCACATTGGAGTTTATGGCAAACAAAAGGTGAGTGTATCCCAAGGAATTGAAGCATCAGACATGGGATTTCCAAATGGAGAAATGTTCCACGTTGGAAAAAAAAGACACACGCTGGGGGTTTGTTTTAAAAGTTTGAGGTTGATTGTGAGGATGGACTCCAAAGTGCTGAAGAGGGCATGAAGGAAAACCTTTGGCCTTGCTGGAAAGTGAAATCACAGAAGAGAATTCTCTGTTTAAATTTTTGTAAGTCAGCTTTCTATCACCATGAGCTTTATTTCCTTCCCAGGTGCCTTTATGTCTTCTTATTTTCCTTGCTTATATCAGAATCCACCCTGCTTGCAACTCCTCCAGGCAGCCTGAAAGCTCACTCATTCATGCAGAGACCTGTAGCCCTCCTCCGCCCCCACCCCTCGGGGAGGCGACGCAAGCACAGTTTCTGAGGATCACATGCATATTCTAATGTCTGTTAAAAAATAACTTGGTCTTCATTCTTATGTATCTGACCTTTCTGAGAAACCAAAGCCTGAGTGGCTACATGGCAAAAAGACAGCTAAGTGCACTGGTGTGGGAGAAGTGGCAAGGCCCAGGAGGCCCCCCTCCCCCATTACTTGTTCTTTCATCATCATAGCAGGGGTCAAAGGTTTCCTTCTGTCAAACTATTTTTCTCCTTAAAACACATATTCCAACTATTTAAAATTTTAAAGGAATATAGATCCACGGACCTCAAACAATGCTGGTAAACAGGACAACTGGCTTGGAAAAGTAAGTTTCCACTCTCAACTGAAGTGAAAACATACATGTAGTCATCTGAAGGTGTCCATGAAGTATATAGCTCATACACCAGCAGCCAAAGCATTAGCTCAGAGCAGTTCCATTCAAGGTCCCAGAAAGACCTTCCTACAACATCAGCAGGGATACAGATAAACTTTAGTCCAGTCATACAGAGGGCTAGTGAGTTCAGTGCTCCAAAGGAGTGATGCCTGATGGTCAGAAATGTGGGAATGAACCTAGAAAGTGGTTAAATGAAGACATGGTGTTAAGGTCTGAATACGGAGCCCCTCAGAAGCTCATGCACTTGATAATTTGGCTCCCATTTTTTTTCGGGGGGGGGGAAGGTGATGGAATCTTTAAAAGGCAAAGAACACTTACTGGAGGATGCATCACAAGGGGTGAGTTTTGAGGTTGTTCAGCCTGGCTCCACTTGCTGTTCTTTGTCTGCCTCCTGGCTGCTGTTGCAACAGAGCAAGCCGCCCTCATGTTCCTGCCATCATGTCTTTCATGCCATGGTGACTTTTTTCTCTCTGGAACTATGAGCAGGAGTGAAGGCCTTTCTCTCCTAAATTGCTTTTGTTTGGATATTGGATCACAGCAATGAAAAACAGTCAAGTCCCAGAAAACTGTAGACAGCATGACGACTTTTTTTTTTTTGAACGCAGAAACTGAACACTGTGCTGTTTAAACATACACACCTATGCAACAGAGTCATTTTTAAAAACATGGTAATTTCAAACATAAAATTGTAGCTAATAGTCAATCTGGTTGTGTGGAGAGAAAGGGCAGAGTAGGAGAAAGGCATCAATTATTAGTGGTGTTGCTACCTTGCATGTCACAAGGAGGTCATCTGTATTCATGTAGATGTAAAAAATTATAGTACTGGAGAGATAAAGGAAAGAGGAAGAATTTATGATTTATCCTTTTTTCTTTTGTTTCTTTCTACTCCTAAAAAGGAGAAATGAGTAAGTGAGAAGCCCAGAGAGCGTGTGATTGCTCAAGAAATTGCAGTCGCATCAATCTTGCTGTCTGCAACACATGACTTCCTCCACAGGAAGTGTCCATGTGGAGCCTCACTATCAGCTCCAGACATGAGACCCACATCCAACAGGACACGGGAGGCTTTTAGTTGTCACAGGCTTTCCCTAGAGACTCCCCTCAGTCCCCCGTGCTTGTCAGCTGTGTCATAATTCCGTTTAGGGCAGAACACTTCCAGCTGTTGTGGTCAGACAGCAGCAGGTTCCTATCTGAGGACAGCAGGGCCATGTGGCACACCACAGCTGGGACAGTGTCAGGGCAGCACGCGGTCTCTGCACACAGTAGCAGAGTGTAAGAGACAGCAATTAGCACCGGGAGAATGAAGATGAACGGGTCATATACATAACCTTCATAAAAGTGTCACAGGGAACAAGAATCAAGGAACCATATGGATGAGGGCTGGGCCTTTCCCGGGCATGGCCTTTTATGTCCGGCTAGTTTGAGTGATGGCTTTCTGAAAGTGATGTCCTTTCACAGCTGTGTCTTCCTGGCCAGCTCTATCAAAAAGAAGTTAGAAGAAAAATGTCTACCTGCTGACGGATGAAAGGGAAGAGCCGTTAAATCTGGACAGCTTGAGGTTTTCCGTGCTCTGAGATTTGGTATCAGCTCTGACATCTGTGTAAGATGTTGGTAGCTCCTTGGCTAGTATGTCTCTTCTTGCAATATTTCCTCTTTGGCTTTCGGCGTTTCAGCAATGCCCTCAAACACATTTGAAAGGTCAGTTCTATAAGCCCTTAGTGTATGGGACCCCTCTCCCTCCAGAATTCAGGGTGCCTGATGGAAGCAGAAAATAAGTCAAACTGACTTTGCGTTAATTACCTATGACTGAGAGGACCGAAGAACCAATTCCAGCACGCAGCCATGAACTAAAGAAAAGACTAAGTTAAACCCATAGCTGGAACTCAGCCACAATGGAACACTGCCACTGCTGGTGACCATGAGGTAATAATAGCTGGCTTTACTACTGTACCATGCCTGGAAAATAGAGGGAGTGGCCCCCAACACCATGTCAAGAAGGATTTTTTCACTGAAGCTCAAATATAGGGCTGCATGTATGTTGGTAGGCACCGTACCACCAGACCAGCTTTTTCCTACTTTTATTGAGATATTAGCTCCTGATTTAAAGACCAAAAGTTTTTTTTTTCTGTATTTCTAATGTATCTGATGCCATTCTAGGTGCTTAAGATGTATCATGGAGAGAATCGAGTGGATGCTTAGATCCTTTTGAAGGTGTGGTCTAACAGGGACCGGAAGAGCCAGCATGGAGACAGACTGTGAAGGATCACAATAGTACAGAACTAAATATATAACTTGACTTGTGCTAGAGAAAATGAGGGCAGCATTCTGGGGACACAGGTTAGGGGACACAGGTTACACATCAATTAGCCGTCACGAGGAATAAGAAGAAAGTAGCAATTTCTATTTGAGGTGGCTAGGAAGGTCTCATGAGAACAGTGTCATTTGAGCAAAAAAATTCTAGGAGAGTAGATCTGGGTGATCCTGTCTCAACTGAAGAAAATACAACCTGGTACAGGGACCATGAATTTTGAAGAACACAATGAAAAAAGGTTTAAGAAATGGAGAAGATGAGAGCGAAGAGACAGGCTGGTGTGATGATGCCTGCCTTTATTCCCAGCATGAGACAGAGGCAGGCACATCTCTGAGACTGTGGTGAAGTCATCCTGGTCTACAAAGTGAGTCCAGGCAAGCCAGGCTACTTAGGGTGGCCCAGGGTAAATATTGATTTTATTTCCTCAGATGGTGGGATGACATGAGTGTCCTACCCAAGCTGTACGCGTAGACAGCTTGGGCTGAGCCCAAAGGGTTTATCTGTTCTAGCTATCGCTAGGCATGGGTCTCAAAGCTTCTAATCTCTGTATAATTAGCTCAGACTTTGAAGGCTTCAGCTTCCAGCCTTATTCTGTTTACCAATGCCTAGATTGTTTTCAGCCTCCAGGACTTACTGCTGAATAAGCGCATCCTTTCCTAACTCTTCCTGAACTCTGGATGGCTGGTTCACCACAGCTGTTCCGTCTCCAAACTCATCTCCAAGCTGGTTGATTCAAACTGGCTTCTCTTCACTTCTCACTGAATTGCTCTGCATGGGAAAACTGCGTCTGAACTCCAAGAACTGAACTGCACTGACTACACGAACTTAACAAAACTGCACAAACTCAACTGAACCACACTGAACTCAACTCCACTCTCCTCCTGTAGCCTTTCTTTCTTGTCTCTTCTGTTGAGAGTTGGATGTACCTCATCTCTTACTCTTTCTGTCAAATCTTTCTCTGATTCGTCACTTTGTCTGCCTCTCAACTAGACATCACTGTTTGGGATTAAAGGTGTGTACTAAAGGCATGTCTGAATTACAGCCAGACCACATAGGCCTAGGTCTTTGGATGTGATCCCTTGCCAGAGTAGCCATGCTGCTGGATTAAAATTCCTTTTATAGTTCAATCTAAAGGGAGAGAGACAAGGCACAGAATGATGGTGTGCTGAGCCTCATGGGAAAGAAAAGCAAGTATTGAAGGTTTCCTCTCTCTTTCTCTCTGTCTCTCTGTCTGTCTCTGTCTCTCCCTCTAGTGATTGAGAAACACATGTAAGATGACCAGATATGAATATTTTTAGATGAATCCAGGACAGAAAATGCACAAGATAGGTCGAGAAATCTAGAGTAAGCTGCAAACTACTCTGAGGTTGAACATCCTTCTTGCTATTTCTAAAACAGTGGGAAAGACCTGAGTGAGATGCGCTAATAACTCAGTTCACTAACAGCTCTGTGCACTTGGAGAAAATATATGGTGTTTGTGATTCATCTGGATACGTGTTAAAGATCTTGAGGACTCTGGAGTAGCTCCTGGCTGTTCTCAGCACAGGACCCTTCCTGGCACGTGATGCTGGAATGAAAACATTTCTGTGAGAACCAGTGAGATGGCTCAGCGTGAGAAACCATCTTCCACCCACCTAATGATCTGAACTTGGATCCCATGACACCTATGGTGCACAGAGACTTCTGTAGGTTGCCTTCTGACTGACCTACAAACAAATAAACATTTTTAAAAGTCTAAGTGACTTTTGTGGAGTCTTCAAGGATGCTTGTAAACAGAACGTCTGGTTTGCATGATGACATGTTCCAACATGCTGGGGCAATACAGAAAGAAGGTGTCCATAAATAGGTGTTAAGTGGTCTCTTAGAATATTAAAACCAAATGAAAACCAAACCAAACAACCCCTCAAAACAAACCAAACCAAAGAACAACAAACCAAACAAACTACCACCACCACCAACAACAACAAAACACCCAGTGAACTCATGGTGTTGCTCACAATATAGACTTTCCCTCCTAACGGTGTCACTTTTGTACAATTTGTTATTGAGCCTGGCTATTTGCCCTGTTATTCTTATTATATGAATCTGGGGTATTGCACATTCATGGTGTTTTGCAACATGTTCTGCCTTCAGCATATCATGCAGATTGGCATTCAAACCCAAGAATTTTGTCTGACTTTATTGCTGTCAACTTTACAAAAAGACACAAGTAGTGTTCTTTAGGAAATTTGTGATGTCTTTTTGCCTTTCTGAGGGATATTTTAGCTCCTGCTAGTGCTAGATGCCTAGGTCAATGCATCCATTTCAGTTGCAAAATGGTGATTTTCAAGGACATAATTTGTTTTTTAAATATTTTATTTATTTATTTATTATGTGAGTATGTGTGTGTCTGTTCACATGTGTGTGTATGTGTGTGTGGATGTGCGTGTGTGCACACACACAAACTTGACCCAAGTGCATGCAGAAGAAGCCTGTGGGCCTCAGAAGAGGACGTCAGATTTCCTGAAACTGCAGTTACAGACAGTTGGGAGTCATCTTGCGATTTTAGGAACTGGATCTCAGGCCACTGCAAGAGCAGTAAGTGCTCTTAACAGCTGAGCTATCTCTCAACAATCTGAGTGTCATCTGTTAGACTTCAGCTAATTTTAGTGTTAGGTAACTTATTTCTAAAACAGAGGATGTGTCCAAGAAAAGTGAACAAATGATAGGCTCTCACTATATTCCCTTATGCCTAAACACTCCATTTTCACTATAATTAAATGTATTCCTTAGTATAGCACATTCATCACAATTAGCATATCAATACTGATATGTTATTATTAGCCAAAGTCTGCGTTCAATCTCATTGCTCATATTTGTTCCTCAGTTTGCACCAAATTGCCCTTCCTGTGTCGCAACCCCATTCAGGATACTGCTGTCTTTGTCATCCTCATCTGCCGTAACTATCACTGACTGAGTGGCTTACACAATATGTATTTATTCCTTATGTTTCTATAAACCGGGAGTCCAAGGCTAGTGAGACAAACTACCCAATTCTCACTAAGGCTCTGCTGCCCAACTTCTATATATCTGTGATCTATCTGTATTTTCACATAGTAGAAAAAGAGAGGGATGGTGCCTCAGTATCTCTTCTGAGGATATTAATCCTGTCTATTAAGCCCCATCCTTTTGACCCTTACATACTACCTCCTAAAGGGCTTCATGTGCAGATGTCATCAAACCGGGGCTTAGGGCTTCATTATCTATGTTTGGGATGAGACATTGCATTCATGATAACAGCCATGTTCTATATAGTCTTTATTTCTCAGGAAGCTTTCTCTTGATCATGGAAATTTTTCATAATTGCCTCTTTTTAAAAAATGAAGTAGACAGTTTGGAGGGAGACTAGCTGGGCTGTCGGTAGAATGTCCCTGCACTGAGCTTGGCCTGATGTCTATGTAGGGATGACTTCTCTCCTCCTCATCCAGGCTTGGACATCCTCCATACATCCTCATTATCAAAATATAGTGCTGCTCATAGAAATAAGGTCCATAGGCATATGGGAGCTCTTCAGCACTGAGGCAACCATGAGTTTCCACCTTTGGGGCCAAGCCGTTCCCATTGCCAACAGTCTACAGGAACCACCAAGCGTCTCTAGCATTTTGTGACCTCACAGGCATCTGCTTCATGTGAGTGCATGTTGGACATATCTTGCTATTCTGGTCAGGGTGAAAATTTGCCCTGTGACCTTGGGGATCTCTGTGAGATTCAAAAAATTTCATTTTTTTTTTAAAGCCAGGAGTGATGGTCTCCAATCTCCTCAAACACCAGAATACTATCAGGAGAGTGACAAGGTCTTCCAGTGTCTTGTAAGATGGATAAATGAGAGAAAAGGAGACAAACTTCTTAAAGATTTAGAAGTCTAGTACGTTGATTGAATTTTTGTGGATCCAGTGGCCTAGGGCATACTGGAAGACCACAGAAGATAAAGGACTATAATCTGCTTCTTGTAGCACTTTTACCTACAAAGAAAATGTGTTTCACGTGCCTCCGGAAGTTTGCGGCAGTGTAGCTACACTTGGGGTGCCTTATGAGATCTTCTCCTACCTCAAATTTATATGACGAAGACTCCATAGGTTGCTTCAAAAGCTGTTTTGTGTGGGCCTCGGAATTTTTTGTCTGCTGCATGCTCAGTGGCCCATTTTTGTCTACAGATCGGAGAGTATAAAAGGTACCCATAATGCACTGTGTAGCTGAGCCAGAGTGCCTACTGTACCGGAGATTTAACAGTTCACCAGCAAGTTCCTCGTGGGTTTTTTTATGCCCTTGCTGAGCTGAAATGTCTCCTTGTGGGACTCCAGCTACGATGGCCTAGAGAAGAGCTGGTCCAAGGACCGGAATGGCAGTGCCTTTGATACAGCAAACACTTGACTAGTGACAGATTGACTACGGGAACAGCAACGATGTTTCCCACCAGAATTCATACTGTTGTGGTCGACTCTGTCAGTATCCCCTTCTGAAGAATTACTTTCCCCGCCCCCACCCTGCTTGATTCTAATCAAGGCGCTCATCTGAGGGAAAAGAGACAAGTGGGACCTGATTACGAGTGAGTCACACTACTCAGAATTAACTCAACAAAGGCACCGGCAAGCTAGGCCACCAGATGGGAGGTTGGGGTGTTTTATATCCAGTAGTCAGATGCAGTCGATGAGCCATGCTGGGCTCTAGAATGCAAAGTGAAAGGGGAGCAGAGGCCCCTCCCAGCGTCATCACAGCGGCCCCCTTTTGGAACTTGTATTCACTAAACAAAAAGTGCAAATTCCCAAGAAGGGGACACTTTCACTAGTGAAAAGAGTGAAGAGAATTTTGAATTTTCCATTCCAGTGATCGCACTGTCACGCTGGATCCTTAAGGCAGAAGAAGGAGTAACCGAAAGTAACAGTAACGGCCCCGAAGATACTGGAACCACACATGGGCTATCTTGGGGTTGCCACTTGGTGATTCTGTGGCTGGAGACAAGGATCAGTGATGTCACCAAAGCAACGTTTCAGACTGGAAAGGTAGTAAGGTCTGAGGCTCCTTAGAGAGAAGAGGACAGTTTGCCACATACTAGGTAAACTGAGGTAGACAGAAAGTGAAGGGATTCTAGAATGGATTTTAGAGGACCGAGGTTAAAACTCATGTCAGTTTTAGTTCATGCACTAGTTATGTTAGTGAGCAGTGTAGCCCATTGGTGTAAGCATCTTGCATTATGTCTTAGTAGATACAGCAGATAGTTGCGGCCTAGAAGGGGACTCTACTGGGCTTGACTTCTAGAAAGCGACAAGCAGATGAAACAGACAAAAATAGATGAACTGGCTGTACACATCTCTCCATGTCCTCACTGAGTGTTTTCCCTGCACTGCACCAGTAAGGCCTGCATCACGTGGCCAGCCTTCTTGCCTCAGAACACCCCTGTTGCTTCAACACAGGGTACTTACACGAGCTCAGTTGGCTTTCCTCCGTGAACAAGCCAGACACCAGGGGCATGAGAGCTAAGGGACACATGATGCAAGGTTCCATGGAACACCAGGTCCCTGTAGTGACGGCAATTTGTCATTCAATCTGGTGTCATTCTTTTTTTCCTCTCTGTCTCCCTCTCTCTCTTTCATCCCTTGCTTCATTGGATAATTCCTTATTTAAACTGTCAGTATGGAGGGCCTTTTTAGTGTCTTTTTAAAAAGGGAGAAATCAAGGCTAAAATAGACTAGTTATGAGACAAGAGTAGGGGAATTAAAAATAGACAAAAACGTTATTATTTTTTTTTTGTTTCTCTTGCAAGAGGCTAAAGAAAAATGACTGGTATAGATCTCATGCATTTATTTTGTGGACCCTAGGCACGAAGTAGAATATTTTTGTTACCTGAAAAAAAAAAGGTGGGGGGGGCATCATCACCTCCCAGGTTACTTAGGATCCAGTGAGGTCCCAGCGGGTCACTCTGACGGAATCTTCCTCCCAAAGGAATTTAAGACATTGATTTTTTGTTGCACTGCTGAAGTCATCACTCCGGCTCAGCTCTGCGCTCACCTTATCAGCGTTATAAAATGGTCTCTCCTTTATTTGACAAGCATTTATCAACAAATTGGCTTTAGCGTTTCAGCTTTACAGTCTTGTCTTCTTGGTTGCTGGCTCTGAAAGTGACACCGCGTCATTTGTAATGCCTTCTGAACTGAGAGTGCCCTCTTATAAAAGTCCTCAGTTTGTTTTGTCTCTGTAGAACAATGTCCCTATAACCTGTGGAGGACCCATTGTTAAAACCCGATCGTTTTAACCGTTCTAAGTAATAAAGTGATTTTGGTCTAAATGCAAGACAAAACTCTTTCCCCTCTTGTCTCATTAAAGGATGGGTTCAAGCATTAATTTGGTAGATCACCGACTTTAAATGCCGAAGAAGATGAGTATTTAGGCCCTAATAATTCCAAAATGTATCTTGAATATGTCAGCATTTGATAAGGAGAAAGACTGATGAAGCAATTAATAATTTTTAGTGTTATTTCCCAAACTTGTTTTAAACAAAAGGCAGCATGTCTTTATTTAGTTTCTGTCTTGGAGACAGGTAGAGACTCGAGAATAATTAGACTCCAGATTAAGCATATTGATTGTACAATGCCCCTGCTCAGTGTCTCAGCCTGCCTCCATCCCTCTGGCTGCCCCTGCTCAGTGTCTCAGCCTG
>OU015750.1:77722854-77733153 GCA_907169655.1 Acomys percivali
CTCTTCACGTGTATCTGGTTCATAAGGTGGTCCGCTGTGCTGTCGTACAGTTGGGTGACCACAGATGTCAATCGTGTGCTGTGTCTTCCAAGAGACTTAGAAGATGTCCTACCAGATGGCACATGTTTAAGGAGATAGAATTCCAGCTTTGAAGAATAAATTATCTGTTTAAAAAAATATAACTGCAGTCTTTGCACCTTCTGGAACCAAACCAAGCCTTAGTTTAAAAATTGGCAAACACTCTAATTGAACATAAAAACTCCAAAATGGAGGTGGCATCACAGAGATGTCAATATGAAGTTTTTTTTGGAAGAAAAGGTGTGGTAGATTGTGGGGGGAAAATTGGCCATAGACTTCTTTCAGCAAGGTATTTCCCCCTGTAAAAGAACTGTACAGCTACTCCCAACCAAAGGTGAACACTTCTGCACTCCTGGAAAACTGATTTCAACCAGATGACTTGCTTAACCAATGAATATGGTGAGTGTGACACATCCCATCGGGGCCTGGCAGTTGCCAGAAAGATTTCCATCAAAACTGGAGAAAGCCTAGGCCAGCCCTGCAGGACAGGAGGATTCTGAGTCCCTGCCTGGCACCCTGCCCACTGCCTGCGAAGGAGAGAGGCAGGGAAATATCCTACCCTATCTAGCCGAAGAATCAGGAGACCACGGTCATCATAGGTGAGAGCAGGAAGATGCAGGAACAAGCGTTGAACTCTGGACCACTGACCTTGTAGTTTGTTAAGATAGAAAATGCTTTGATATGGTAATTAAACATAGACAGACATACATGCATGCACACACATAGGTGCACACACATGTGCATACACACATACACACACATGAACACACACACATACATGCATACACGCACGTATGCACACATACACACACACACTCACACACACACACACACACGTACACACATGTGTACACACGTGCACGCAAACACACCATGAATCCCTGTTCATTTCACCAGCAGTGACATGCTTGTAGTCTTTTTCATACCTAACTTTTCTTTGTGATCAACTTACGCTTTTAGTAGATGGCTCGACTTTAGCGGAACGCCTTTTCTCTGGAAAACATCAACTGAGTTATTCACCAAGGAAGCCGCAGTTTCATTAGAATTCTGTCTCTGGAAGCAAACGGTGTTTGTCACAGCTGTATTCTCAAGGGTCTCTGCAGTCAGATGAACAGTATGTAGAGATTAAGTCACAGCTTGACTTCCAGGAGCCCTAATTGTTTTCCCCCTTGGGAGCTCCTTCCTCCACAGACAGATTTGCTAGCTACAGATTATGACTGCTTTGGGAGAAAACCAAACACACGAACATCACATATTATTCAAATTAAAAGTTTTCTATTTCTGCTAAATCTAAAGGAAATGGAAGATTTCTCTGGATCCCTGAAAGCAAATGTGTTCTGGCATCGGCCTCTTCTCTGTGTCTTATAAATAAGTCAGCTTAGCCAGACAGTAAACAGGATGACGTAGTGGGACAGTGGTGGCACACACCTTTAATCTGGCTCTCAGGAGGCAGAGGCAGGTGGATCTCTGAGTTCAAAGCCAGCCTGGTATACATAATAAGGTGCAGGACAGCTAAGGCCACACAGAGAAACTCTGTCTATAAAAACAAAAAACAAAAACAAAAAATAAAACAACAACAAAAAACAAAAAACAAAAACAAAAAAAGAGAAAGAAAGAAAAACGAAGTTATTTTCTTCTTTCTTTTCTTTTCCTCCTTTCAGACCTTCAGCGTTGCCAGTTCATAACCACACACACACGTGTGTGTGTGTGTGTGTGTGTGTGTGTGTGTGTGTGTGGTGTGTGTGTGTGAAATGTTCAGCTTTTTATTTGTAAAGAAGGTAAACTACGCAGCCTGGTGCTCTACATCTACCTTTCACAACCTCGGGTGGTTTTTTCATACAGGCAACTGCAGAGGATCTCAGAGGACAGAAACATTCATAGCCTACAACGGTTAAAAAAAAAAAAAAAAGGAAAAAAGAAAGGAAAGACGTTCAACACAAGGGAATCTTCAATATAAACATTAATAGTTTCCCACATCTTTGTTTAGAGAATAGCCCGAGGATTTCTAAACTTTTAGATCTTATTCATTCCAGAGCTAGTTCACTTATGGCCACATAAATCTTGGCCCTTTAGAAGTTCCAAGATTAAAATTCTTTGGAAACTAGAGTCCCAGAGAGCTCACAGGTGATTCGTATAAAGCAAATCTGATGCGGGACACTCCAGAGCCCGGACACGCTCTGAGATCATCCGAGCCTCGCTCTCACGTGAGTTTAGAGAACGCAGATTCTGAAAAGACGCCTTGAAAGAGTATCTTGGTAAAAGTTAGACTATTCCCCTTTAAAAATAACTAGTTTGCGTGTCTTTTTTTTTTTTTAAATTACAAAAGAAAGACTTCTTCGGTGTCGTCATTAGCTACTTTCTATTCCTCTGATAAAATACTATCACCAAAAGCAGTTTGAAGTTTCAGGTTTTGTTCCAGAGGACTGGAAGTTCATGGCGGCGGGGCATACATGGTGCCAGGGACAGGAGGCTACACTTGGGCATGGAAAGCACAGGAGTGACCTGGAGTGCGGCGAGGCTGTATATTCTTCTTTGTTTGTTTGTTGGCTTTCTTTTTCGAGACAGGGTCTCTCTGTGTGGCCTTGGCTGTCCTGGACTCGCTTTGTAGACTAGGCTGGCCTCGAACTCACAGAGATCTGCCTGCCTCTGCCTCCCCGAGTGAGTGCTGGGATTACGAGGCTGTATATTTTTGAAGCCTAACCCCCGTGACAAACTTCCCACACAAAGGTGGCCCTCCTAAGGCTTCCACAACCCAGAACCAGCACTGCCAACAGGGGTCTCTGTTCAAATTCATGAGCCTACAGGGCATTTCTCATTTAAATCCTAACACACTGCAGAGAGCTCACAGTTAGCTCTTTCTGAGGTGAAAAGTGAAAACCATGCGCTATGGGTTGGTTATGTGAGTGTCTCTCCAACGTCCATGTTCAGGATTTCCCCAGGGTGGCATGGTTTATGTGTGATGTCACTGAGGAGGTCACTCTGAATGGGATTTGGGGATTCTATCCATGCAGATTTCTCTTCGGATCCCTAGCTGGTGAGATAGGCAGTTTACTCTCCCATACCATGCTTACCAGAAACCCAAAGGATGCAGCCACTTGCTTTTAGGCTTGAAACCCTAGACATCAACCAGCAAAATTTCCTTTCTCTTGTAAAACAATGACACTAAGTATTTTCTTATAGTGGCAAAAAGCTGAACAATTCTCTGTGCAAAAGTTGCGAGGCAAGACGTAACTGCAAAGTATGTTTTATTGCCTGTATTTAAACAATCTTGTTTCATTTTTAGATTAGTGCTTTAAGAAGCTTATCTCTAAAGTTTCCAATGTAGAAAAGTAACTGAAGTTAATGAAAAAAAGTGAAGTTAAAATTAAAGCTACATTCCCCGCCCTCCCCCCCTCCCCCCCGCATCTCAGAGCTCCACAAACTCCTGAATTTTGTATAAAAGGCTCTATAGCTTCTTTCCTTAAATACTGCCAGTTTTTGAAATGAAAAGGCCATAAACAAGAACCAACATCTTTTATAATGAAAAATATTCCAGAAGTTTCTGTTACTTGTGCCCATTAGGGCTACAATTCCACCAACATCTTCAATCTATTCTTTGCTCTACTTCACCACCCTCCGTGGTTCGTCTGACTTGTCATTTTCCCCTCCAGTTCATCCTGTTCTCTGGAGTTCAATATTTTCTCATCACAGGAATCATCGCCTCATCTTTTACTAAACACTGTTCCTTGGGGTTATGTAATTATGGCTCGAATATTTGAAGCTCGAAGGTAGAAAGAAGAGAAGGAAAGGACCACTTTTCACTACCTCCTACACTCGTTTCCTCAACGAGTCCCATGAAGGCTCCATATAAGCAAAACAGAACACTCTTCTTTATCTGACACCCTAGGACCCCTAGAAGATACCAAAAGTTTCTAGAAATTACATGTGTTTATATCCAAGCCATCTTTCCAAGTATCTTCATCAATCTAGGGAGTATCTCAAAATATATCTTTTAGTTTGGAAAGTATTACTAAATTCTTCAAAAAAAAAATAGCATGAACAAGTGTGCTGACCTAGAGCAGAGTCATTGTTTAGATTTATAGAGATGGTTTCCAGGTGCAACATAACAGAGACCCCAGCCAACAGCAGGAGGAATGGCAGCATCTCAAGGCTCATTCCTCATGCTCAGGTTTGTCACATATTCATTCTACTGTCATCACATCTTCCAAGGTCACAGGTCACAAGGGATATAAAAGCTACTCTCAGTTTTCTGGATGGAGTAAAATGTTTGGTAATATGATTTTAGACAATACAATAAATACATTAATGAATTATTTAATCAATTATTAAACTAAAATGAGAAGGCATACATGAGATCCAAATTCCTGTGTGTGTGTGTGTGTGTGTGTGTGTGTGTGTGTGTGTGATTTTTTTTTTAAAGATTATTGTGGTCTATTCTGCTTATTTTCTCAGCCTCATCTTGTGCTTCTATGGCCTTGGCCTTGTTAAATCTCTCTGCCTGACTTCTCTCAGCCAGAATTTCACTTGGTATCTTTTACCCCCCCTCAAGACAGCATTTCTTTGTGTACCGTTGGCTGTCCTGGACTCGATTTGTGGACCAGGCTGGGCTCTGGAACGCACAGAAATCCACCTGCCCCTGCCTCTGCCTCCCCAATGCACACAGGTGTATACCACTGCCCTGGCTTCACTGGGTATTTTATTGTCCCACCCCTTCGGGGTTGGACTTCTTTACTCTATGATCCATAAGCAACGCATGCATCTTTCTATCATCACTTCTACCACATTACTCGGCCTTTGTGGTTTTCTTAATTGCTTCGCTTGTGTGACTATCTTTTAGTTTGTGCTGTAATGTGCACATTACAGACAGGAGCCATGGAGCTTTGACAGCTCAGCTCTTAAAATAACGCTGACCTCATGGTAGGCGGACATGGGTTAGATGTATAGTTATTCTCCACAGAATGCTTCACAGGCACCGAGTAGATCAGTTCAACAGTTCTAGTCAGGACACGCACGCCTTTTCAGTGCTACGGTTTGAATATCAAATATCTGTCAAAGGCCGGTGCGTTATGAGAGCCTGGTGCTCAATGTGAGGCACTATTGGAAAATACCTTTAGAAGGCGGAGGCTACTGAGAGGAAGTTACGTCATTGGGGGGGCCAAGTCATGAGGCATTCCGCGGGGCGGGGCAGGGAATCTCTACTTTTTCCTATCTCTTTGCTTCTAGGCTGCCATGTGTCACAGAGCTTTCCATACTCCTGATAGGCCTTGGGCCTTGGGCCTTGGGCCTTGAACAAAAGGGGGCAAGTGACCACAGACTGCAATCTATAGAACCGTGAGCCAAGATAATCCTTTCCTCTTATGAGCTGATTATTTCAAGTGCTTGTTAGGGTAATGGAAAGCTAATTAACACGCTCATTAGTTCCTTTCCTGTCATATGAGCATTTGTCACAGCCTACCACTGAATTCTTAAGATCGAATGACCCATCACTTAATTACAACTTCTGGCAGTTGTCATTTTCCAGCAGGGGATTTTGAGATGGGTCAGAAAGAAAGCGACTTCATCATGTTCCTACAAATAGATTCTTCCCAGTCTCAGGTAGAGCTTCTTGGATTTCATCAGCCTTTCCCTTGCTTGGATGTTTGAACTGTTCACCCTTGTCATCAATTCCGTCATCGTGCCAGCACGCAATTTTACATTTTATCCTCATTCATAAATTAACTTTGAAGTTTAGCGCTCTAGCTAAAATGTGGAAAAATTGATCTTTATCTCCATGTTTTCTTGTCTTACTATCTTACTCTTCTTTTTAAAAGTGTTTTTAGTTGCTATAGAATGACTGCACTTCCCCTTCACTTTCCTCACTTCAGCCTCTCCCAAGTACCATTCCTCCAACTTCTCCCATGCCCCCATTCCCAAACTGATGGCTTCTTTTTCTTTGATTATTGAATGCCAGGAAGTCTGAATTAAACAATCTTTCTTAGATACGGTGCATGGCAATATCAATGGACATATTAGTGTGTGTGTGTGTGTGTGGGGGGAGATTTTCACAGGGTCCCACACCTAGACAAAGGCCTAGTGACTGCTGGGAAAAGGACAATTCATCTCGCCCAGGGATCAGCCCCTTCATTGCTTGGCCAATATAGAGCGGTCAGCCCTGAAACTGTGTACAGCAAAAGTGGACTCAGCAGCTTATGTTTATGTATTTCTCTCTTTCTCTCTCTCTCTCTCTCTTTTCACATACACACACACACACACACACACACACACACACACACACACTCTCACACATAGATATGCACACACTTACACACACACACACAATTTTTTTTACCCTTCTTTAGAGAAAAAGTTATCCTTTTTAAGAGCTCTCCACTTATGCTCCTGATCATAAGCACCAACTAATGATCTAAAATCAGAAATGGGCTTCTTATTATGTGCTTATATGTGTTCTGTGTCCACTCGATAGCATTTGACAACACCACTGATATAAAAAAAACATTAGCACCAGTATCAAACCCAGGGCATTGCACATGATAGGTAAGCACTGTACCATTGAGCCACATCTCCCAGCCTACTAATCATTTGTATTGATTTCTTGTTCCTTGGTTTAACAATCAGTTCTCTTTTTTGCCAAGCTCCTTCTTCACTGACTCTCTCCAGAGTCCCTTCTCACACTTTATCCCATCACTGGTGTACATTATCAACCTCTCTAAGACCTTGAACTACCATGATCATCTCCATGTTTCTCAGGTCTGTGTACTCTACTGTGTGGCTCCCAGCCATTTTAACCTAGAAGCTTTGTGGAGATTTCAAATTCCTCAAGCAATTATTTATTAACTTTATCATATCTTCCTTTTCTAATGCCCTAAATTTCTTTTATCTACCCATTCCCTTTAATTCCTGGGTTAATCATCAGTGTCATTAACTTACCCAGGCCAGAAGCCCAAGTGTTAGGGCTTCTTTTTGTCATTCAAAATATTTCCATTTATTCATTTATTTGCCCATGTGTTTCTGGGTGCAGGGCACAGCTTTGGAGTAATACCATAGGACAACCTTCAAAGGTCAGTTCTTTCCTTCTACCATGTGGCTTATGGAGACTGAACTCAGGTCCCTCGGGGTCAGCATCGCTAGCATTATCTGTTCAGCCATCTTGTTGGCCCACAGTCTCCTTTCATAATGGCAGAAACAGCAGTGGAATTTTTTTCTTAGATTTTTATCTTATTTTATATGTATGAGTGTTCTGCCTGCACGTAGGTATGCAAGTATGTCATGTACATGCAAAGCCCTTAGAGGCCAGAAGGAAGCATAGGATCCCCTGGAACTGGACTTACCATGGTTATGTGAGTGTTGGACACTGAACCCAGGTCATCTGTAACAGCACATGCTCTTAACCACCAAGCCATCTCCAGGCCCAAGTGCCAGCTCTCGGACTGGTCCCAAACGCACTCCTACTCTTTACCTCTCAGCCATCACATTTGCCTCCATCTATTCTCCCCAGGGGCTACTGGAAGGAACTCCTTGGGCTCCTCCATCTCCTCAGTGAGAGGCAGTGACTGTGCACCAGTGTCTACCTCTGAGCCCTGCCTGTCATGGGGTCCTCTCCGTCTTGGCATCTGCTGCACTCTCATATTCTGTTTCTCTCATCGTCATGGGTGGGGGACAGGGGGAGGGGAGGGCACTGCAGAAGCTACATCCTCAACAGCTCAATAAATGTTTACTGAATGAGATGTTTCTTGGGCCAATCCTGTTGCGTTTGCCTGTTCTTGTTGTTGTTGTTATGGAGAGTCACAGGATGTGGCTCCTTGTTTTGTTCCAAGTTCAGGCTCTGACATGA
Source organism: Acomys percivali (assembly GCA_907169655.1). Taxonomy (NCBI): domain Eukaryota; kingdom Metazoa; phylum Chordata; class Mammalia; order Rodentia; family Muridae; genus Acomys; species Acomys percivali. Next base: position 77,730,764 of record OU015750.1, read on the forward strand.
GGATCCCTGTGCTCAGACACTGGGCAGAGGAAGCTAAGACTGAGGACTTCACAAGCTCCTCCTCCTTTGCTGCCCAGCACAGATGGTGATAACAAAGATAGGATCTTATAAGGATTAGTGAATCAACACACAAACATTGAGTTCTAGACTATTGCATTTGATAATAACAGTACTAAGTATTTGAGAGATGTTGATTTCATTATTGCTATATTTTCACCCATTCTTTCTTCCCTTCTGTTTTCCCTCCCTCTCTCCCTCCCTCCCTCCCATCTCTCATTCTTTCCTTCTCTTGCTCCTGCTCATTTGAATTCAATTTTCTTTCTTCCTTTCCTTTTACTTTCCTACTTACAATCAACTCAAGACCTCCTAGCGAGGGAGAAGGACCTGCTCCGAGGAGTCACACAAACAAATGCGCCCCTTGTGAGGTGAGGTCCTCTTGATGTGACATTTAGAGATGGAGTAAACAGTTGCACTGTAGCAGTTGTCATGCCCAGTCAGGAATGTGACTGCAGGACAGCCTGCTGTGGCCTGGATGTACAAAATATCTCCCCAAAGGCAGAGAGACGTTTCTAGGATGTAATTTACATCACATCTGCAACACAGTCCTGTGGAAAGCCTCAGGGTAGTTTCTCCGTACACAGTGCCATCTCACATCCCTCTTAGAACCTTTTTAGAGCTGGTCTTTGTTTTTAATTGGAAAAAAGGACTCCAGCCTATGTCATGGGAGCATATGACTTTAACCCTCAGAGGATGATTTCTCTGGAAGGCAGGTTGTCCTACTATTTCTTCTTCAAATATTATCATAAGGATGGAATTTAAAAGGCAGCATCACTGGTCTTCATGCAAATATTAAATTGCCCGTGGCCTCTCTGATAGCACCAACATTTCAAAGTGATCTGTCTGTGTGTATAAGTTTGCTTTTAGTCATAATAAATGCCTAGGAAAAACTGAAAGTATATGTTTGTTGTAGAAAGGCTTTTATTCTTATGATTTTATGAATAATTGTGACAAGGATAATTGGTTTGGTTATTAAGAGGCTCTGCAACACTGGGATAGGTAATGTGGAATATTGTATATAGTAGACATGGAGTGATTATTTTAGAGATAAATGATGTGGTGGTTTGAAAAGAAATGGCCACATAGGCTCATATATTTTAATACATAGTCATCGGGGAGTGGTGCAGGTAATAAGATGACGGAGGAAGGGTCTGCGTTTGTGTTGGCTTCCTCAATATGTAGTGTATCCGTCAGAGAAATGTAGCCAGTAACACTTACTAAGATAGATTTACTAAGATATGTATTATAAGGAATTACCTTGTGCATTTCTGATGACTGGCAAAGCAAATCCATATTCCGTAATGCAGCCGTGGGGAGAAACATCCAGGGAGGTCCTAGCATAACATCACTTTGAAGGGCAGAGTTTCTACTTCCTCCAGTGAGCCGTGGTTCTGAGGAATTTTGATTATCTTTCTGCATGCAGTCTACTGGTTAGGGAGTTTATGTTTATCTGAAAAAGGTCTTCAACCCAAAACCTAGATTAGCATTTGGTTCACTAAGTAGATACTTAAGTCAGCTGAGTAGACATGTAAAATCGACTGGCCACCACAACTGCCTCCATCTCGGGTGACTTCCACTTACATCATTTGAACTTACACTCACATGCTCAATATCTACATAAAGATAACAGGAAAAAGCCATACATTCTACTCCTGTGTAGCATGAGTCACCTATCTTCTCTAGGATCCCAAATGCGCTAACAGAAGACACTGTGAAGTCCTTGATCTGTAGTTTAATATAGTACAATAGAGTTAACACATACTCTGTTAGAGGAAGAAAGGACAAGTGAAAGAAGAACTGTAAAATATGTGTTAAACAAAATAATGAACATTCATAGTTACAGAGAGGCATCAATAACTATTAGGGTCCCCCTTTCTGCAACTGGTATTTGATCATAATTGATCCGGTATTCATTTGTTTGCTGACAACAGGTGCTTAAAACTGTCATTTATTTTACCTGAAGCAGAGCGTGTTTAGTATTCACTCTTGAATAATTGGGGGCATTAGCGGTCTTGCTAGGATTGAATCTCTGTGTCCCATGGACTTTAATTACAGGTCATGGTAGGCCTAGGAGACTCCTCAAGCTGACTCTTGTTTTCCACATGCACATATTTTTATTGATCCTTATTGTGCTGGTAGGAACCTAACTTCCCCTTTGGCTGTCAATGTCAATCACTTCAGCTTTTGATGTATTTCATCTTAAAGATAATAGTCCACCCACACCAATTCTCCTTTTGGTTGTGGGCTGAGCATGTTCAATCACATAACTTACTAAGAACATCTCAACTTCTTCTTCTTCTTCTTCTTCTTCTTCTTCTTCTTCTTCTTCTTCT
>OU015750.1:77736449-77761395 GCA_907169655.1 Acomys percivali
CTGTTCTGTTCTGTTCTGTTCTGTTCTGTTCTGTTCTGTTCTGTTCTATTCTATTCTATTCTATTCTATTCTATTCTATTCTATTCATTGGTGTTGTGTGTCAACTTGACACAAGCTGGAGTCATCACAGAGGAAGGAGCCTCAGTTGAGGAAATGCCTACGTGAGATCCAGCTGTAAGGCATTTTCTTAACTAGTCATCATTGGGAGAGGCCCCAGCTCATGGTGGGTGGTGCCGTTCCTGGGCTGGGAGTCCTGGCTTCTATAAGAAAGCAGGCTGAGCAAGCCATGAGAGCAAACCAGTAAGCAGCACTCCTCCATGGCCTCTGTGTCAGCTCCTACCTCCAGGTTCCTGCCCTGCTCAGAAAATAAAATGATATTTAAAGAAAAAGAATATTAAAGTGCCCAAGATCTGAAGTCAATTAAAATGTACTGCTTTTTAATTATATTGTTATAATTAATATGACCACAAAACCCCTCAAAACCAAGGAAAAAAACTATATACATACCAAGCAAACAACAAAAGCAAAATACCAAACTGTAATAAAATAAAAGCACACAGAAAAATGGAATTCATTATTTGTTAGTCAACTATTCCTGAACATGAGGTCTGCCCTGGAGCAGTTGATCTACCCAGTGCCACTCTACTGTAGAAAACTGATTTTTCTCTCCCCTAACAGGTATAAGTAACAGTTCAGTCATTAACCTTTACTCTAGTAGATAGATAGTTTCATTCATTCATTCATTCATTCATTTATTCATTTGTTCATTCATTTGTTTATTCTTAATTTAAAAATGGAACAAAATAAAATATAATAAGATAAAACAAAATTTATCACATTGATGTTGACAAGACAAACCAACAAATGAAAAGAGCCCTAGAGAAGGTACAAGAATCAGAGACCCACTGTTCAAACACTCAATAATACCATAAAGACACTAAAGTGGGAGCCATAATATATCACAGAAGACATGGTGCAGACTTAGGCCTCGAATTCTGCTTCACTCTCTATGAAATCATATGAGCTTTGAGCATATTGATTTAGGAAACCTTGTTTTCCTGGTGTCTGCCATTCCCTCTGGCCTTTACATTCTTTCTGCCGCCTCCTCTTCCACAGGGTTCCCTGAGTTCTAAGGGGAGTGATCTGATGGGAGACATGCCATCTAGTGGGGAGTGTTCCGAGGTCTCTTGCTTTCTGTGGGTCCCATCTGCTGTGGGAGGAAGTTTCTCCCAGGAAGGCTGAACAAGGCACTGATCTATGAATATAGCAGAGTATCATTAAGAGTCATCTTAGCACTACATTTTTTTTAGACCAGTATTATTTAGTTTTACCAGAGGTCCTGAGCTATCTAGTCTCAGGTTCTCAGCCATCCAAGCTGTGTGAGGTATAGGTTCCATCTTATGGAGTCAGCCTTAAGTCAAATCAAATACTGGTTGGTTATCCCTATGACCTTTGTGCCACCATCACAGTAGCATATCTTATAGGATGTACACCATCGTAGATGAAGGATTTGTGGCTGGCTGGGTGCTTATGTTTCTCTTATGATAGCATACAGAGTACCTTCCAGTATCAGAGACTCTGAAGCATAAAGGTGAGGGCTTTATGTAAGCACCAGCTTAATTAATATCTCCACGGTCACTGAGTTGTGTAGGTGTTGTCTTCAGCAATGAGGCCTTGTAGTCAGTTTATAAAGAGCAACCTATAGTCTTGGCTACAGCCTGGCTTGTTTGGGAATTCACACGGGGATGGCCACATTGGCCAACAACTCAATTAGATGTAACCCAATACTGGTATTGGAAGCTTAATTTGGTAGCAAGAGATAGCCAATTGGGACTCTGCATCTCATTATTTGGTGATTTTAATTTAGATCACCTCCATATAGTGTGTGTGTGTGTGTGTGTGTGCATTAAGAATTTTCTACTGTATTATGTTAATTTAAACTTATTTCTAATGGAAAATTCTTGAGCATTGTTCTAATGATATCTGATATTAACATCTGGTATTTCAAAGGTGCAGAATCAGGCATCATCTAGCTAGTCTGAACAGTTGACAATTTAGATGGGACTTTTGTTTATGTCAGGTTTCTTACATCTCTGGAGAATGCCCAAAAGGAAGGAATATACTTCCAACAAGAATAGGATTTCAAAAATTAAAGAACTCAGTGACCTTTTATGGAAGAGAAAGGGCTATCAAGGCTCTAATAAACATGGTACTTGAGAGGAAGTGTGAGTAGATGTTTGTCAGAGGAAGGCCTTGCTTGCATCTTGACCTTGGGCTTTGTAGCCTCAATACTTAGAAGAATATGCTTCTGCTTTTATAAACCACCCACCTTAAAGATGTCATAGATTCATGAATAAAGTAAGAAATGACTCTTGTACTTCTACAAGGGTCCAGATATGAGAGGAAGAATGTTTGGAGCACATGGTGGTGGGAACATTCATGGAACTCTGTCAAATTCCTAGGCTTCAGTAATGAAATGTTGAAACAGTTTCCCCACTAGTTAACTAGAAGATTAATATGGGATGGAAATGACTGATGTGGACTCTGGAAGCTGAGGTGCTAGAATGTTCTCTCTCTTCTTTATCAAGATCATGATCATTATAATTGCATCTCAGACTCATCACACTTTATTAATAGCGTCTGCTGTGGGTCGGAACAGACTTGACCTCAGTTTCTCTCGGTAGATTTCATATGAACTTGCTGGCCTTGGCTGTGGAGAGGATCCTAAAAATGGCATGCTGGAGGACCACAGAGCCAAACCAGCTCTTGGATGTTGATTATCTCTCAAATCCCACCTCATCATTTCACATCGTTTCTTTCTCTGTTCCTTCCTTTTCCTCTTCTTCTTTACCATGCTTGTTTCTTACTGACTAGAGTCTCTAAATATGCGTCATTTTATTCTTTATTATATTTTATATCTCTTATAGTTAAGTACAAGGAACAAAATAATTGTCTGGCTTACAAGATGTGCAGGGGTAAAGATGGAGAAGAAATTGGGGAAACGGCCAACCAATGACTGACCCAGCTTGAGACTCATGCTCTAACAGAGCTGCCTTGTCTAGCCTCAATAGAAGAAGATGTGCTCTAGTCTTACTGCAACTTGGTATGCCAAGGCTAGTTGATATCCATGGGAGGTCTTTCCTTTTCTGAGGAGAAGGGAAGAGGGGTGGATGGGGTGAGCAGAGCAGAGAGAGAAGGACTAGGAGGAGAGGAGGGAGGAGAAGATGCGATTGGGATGTAAAGCAGATGAATAACTTAATGAATAATAGTAAAACACACTGCCATGGCTGCGATGCCTGCAGCCCCAGTCATCTTGGGAGCAGAGGCTGGAGAATTACTGGGACTTGCTGGCTGCCAGCCTAGCTCTAGATTCAATTATAGACCCTGTGCCACGGGAGTGAGGTGGAAAGTGATGGAGGAGGAAACTCAGTATCCTCTTCTGGCTTCTGCAAACATTTGTACATAGGTATCAGTACCCCTTGTCCCTGTAAACCCTCATCACATAAACAAGAATATACTAAATAAACCCTCCACTGTTGATTCACTCCAAACACTCCATTGAATAATCCCATGTTATAAACAGCTATCACATACACATATCACATTCAAAGTTTTCTACCTGTCCCTTTTCTTTTCTTGTTTATAAAACACTATCTCAGTAGTTGGCCCTGGTGGATGGGTAGAAGAGAAAACACTTTTTGGTCTATTGTTCTCCAAGGCTGAGGCCCAGCAGAGACCTTGAAGGGTTTGCAGAGCAAAGGGTGTAGGAGAGAAAGAGCACTGCCACAGTATTAGAAGCAGGTATAAAGAAAGGATTCCAGCACGGAGCTTACAAGCCTCAGCAGGACTCCCTTCCTGACAAGGCAGCAGAGCCATCCACTTCCCAGGAATGCGGTGAGGAGGCCCATCCTGCAGCTCAGATGCTATCAGCTATGACCTGAGGACAGATGAAACTTACTAATGCCTTCCATGTTTCTAAAGTCAAAAATATAAGAAGTCAGTACAGAAAAAGGCACAGAGGAAGAGCCTAGACAATCTGTTGGGGGTGGCTAGCTAATTTCAAACTCATGAGAGATGCTGAATAAAAAGCAAGATGAAGGATGCTGAGAGACTAGATTTGCATGGAAGGGAGGAAAGAGTAATGGAGAAGACTCATTCTTACCCCAGTGCTGAGGAAGGGCTGAAGTGTGATTCACTTGTTGGATCTACATCCTTGGTGAAGGTTACATCTGTTGCATTTGAATGGATAGGAAGAAAAGAAGATAACCATGAGGGCTCAGGTGGAAATTTCAAGCAGGGTGCAGTGGAGTTTAATACAGGATTAGCAGTGATGATAAAGTGGGACATTGGCAAGAAAAATGTATTTTAAGAGGAAACCTATTCTTGGTAGGTACCATTGGGGAGCCAAGTTCGAATGTCTAGACAAGTCTTTGGCCCTAAGAGACAATCTGCCATTTTTCTGTTAAATGGACGTAATAGTAAACTAACTCCTAATGATTTAGAGTCCTACCCATGCATTATTAAGGTACTTCTCAGTCTTCTTCAGAGAAGCTTCTGTGCACAGCAGATGATGTTGATGAGATCAACAGTCAGCCAATGTGAAAAGAAGAAGCAATGAAGAAAGTTCAACCCCAAAGGAAGCTCCTTTGCCCAAAGTTGTTCATCTGACCTTAAAGAATGGGGGCCTGCTTGTCCCGCAGGTCCTTTGTGTACTGTAGTGTTAGAATCTTAGCTTCCCACCTGCATGCACGTGCTGGTCCACTTGGTCCTTTTTATTCACGAGCTTCCATCCTCCCCACTGTCTGTCAAACATGGCACTCTGAGTCTCTAGGTCAGTGGTTCTCAACCTCCCTGATGCTGCGACCCTTTAATACAGTTCCTCAGCTTGTGGTGACCTTCAACCATAAGATTATTTTTATTGCTACTTAATAACTGTAATTTTGCTACTGTTATGAATCATAATGTGAATATCTGTGTTTTCTGATGGTCTTGGTTGACCCCTGTGGAAGGATCGTTTGACCCCCTGCCCTGCAAAGGGGTCACAATGACAAGCAAAGTCTAGTTGTAAGAAACTGCCAATATTTTTCTAAGCTATTCTTGACCATACATTTTACTGTGACAGAGAGCAACATAATCCCCAATTCTAAAAGAGTCTGCAGTCATGCTAGAGGAAACAGTAACAATAAACAAAAGAAGCCGAGGAATGGGAAGTGCTGTAAAGTAGAGCAGGTGAGTGGACAAAAAGTGACTAGGGGCAAGATCAGGGAAGGACTTTCTCAAATGAGAATCATATTATTAAAAGGGAGTGGACTTTGTGGCTATCTGGAAGGACAGTGAGGAAACATAGTAAATGCACATGTTGTTCCTTGGTACTATGCTAAGTGTGTCTTTGAGATGCAGAAGACGGCGTGTTAGATTTCAGCTCAGGGACCCAGAGCAAGGGGAAAATGAAGTCCTGAAGTTGGCTAGACAGATTACACAAGGCTTGTGGGCCATGGCTTCTGTCTTCTCTTGTGAGCAGCAAGAGCAGCCATGAGCTTCATCATAAGGAAGTGATAAATTGGGGCTACATCCCTAAGGGTATCGCCCTGATGATGTATGGGGAAGGGAGTATAGGAATACCTGAACCATGCAGGAAGACCATCAAGGATAGAATGGGAGAGAAATGATTGTGATCTGGTTTTTGTGTGATGGATGTGATACGCATTTAGGACGTCGTTGGACTGTAGAGTTAACAGCACTTATTGATGACTTAGATGGGAGAAAGAGAATAATACACTTTAGCCATGATTATGTTGTGATTTATAAGAGAGTAGGCTCAGGATTAAAGGATAATTGGGTTGTCTTCTGTCTCCACTCAGCTGAGGGCCTCTGTTATTTGCCCCCAGAAATTCAGAAGGTTCTAGAATGCTTAGAAGTGAGTTGTAATATGTCTACCAGCCAGTCTCATCTTGGATGGTCTTCACACTCTGCTCTCCCTTCTTTGAAGGCTAGACTTATAGATTCCCATTGATTTCCTTCTCTAAGTGACCCCATCTCCATAAAGTCTCAGAAAGGATGCATAGGCATAAAGGCTTGGATAGACGTCTGTGGGTAAGTATATCTGTTGGAATAGCATGAGAACTGAGTTCAAATTCCCAACATCTACATTTAAAAAAATATGAGCATGATAAAAAAAACAATGGCATGATAAAATTTGCAGGTAAATGGATGGAACAGGAAAAGATAATCTTGAGTGAGGTAACCCAGACCCAGAAAGACAAACATGGTATGTACTCACTTATAGTAGATATTAGCCGTAAAGGACAGCCATGCTACAACCACAGACACAAAGAAGCTAAGTAAGAAGGAAGGCCCAGGAGAGGACACTTGAATCTCACTGAGAAGGGGAGTAGACATCTGGGGTGGATGGAGGGAAGATGATGGGGAAGGAGCAGGAGAAACCAAGTGGGTGGAGGATGGAGCGAGAGAACTGGAATTGATAGCAAGTCATCTCTGGGACGATGGAAACTCCCAGGAATCTATGACAGTGACTCTAGCTAAGACTCCTAGCAGTGAGGCATGTGGAACCTGAACGGGCATCACCTGTAACCAGGCAAGACTTCCAAAGGAGGGATAGGGACACCAACCCAGCCACAAAACCTTTCACCCACAATTTGTCCTGCCTACAAGATGTGCAGGGATAAAGATGGAGAAGAAATTGGGGGAATGGCCAACCAATGACTGGCCCAGCTTGAGACTCATGCTCTAATGAGAGAGAGCCTATCCCTTATACTATTAATGACACTCTCTTATACTTGCAGACAGAAGCCTAGTGTAACTATCCTCTGAGATGCTTCATCCAGCAAGTGACTGAAGAAGATGCAGAGATCCACAGCCAAACATTCGGCAGACCTTGGAGAATCTTATGAAAGATGAGGAGAAAGGATTGAAGTAGACAGAGAGGTCAAGGACACCACAAGAAAACCTAAAGAATCAACTAACTTGGGCCCATAGGGGCCTACACAGATGGAATTGCCAACCAGAGAGCACGTGTAGGGGGAACTATGACCTCCGCACATATGTAACAGTTATTCTGCTGGGCCTTCATGTGGAGCAGGGGCTGTCTTTGACTCTGTCACCTGGCTTTGTGACCCTTTCCCCTAACAGGGATGCCTTGTCTAGCCTCAATAGAAGAAGATATGCCTACTCATACTGCAACTTGATATGCCAAGGCTAATTGATATCCATGGGAGGTCTCTTCTTTTCTGAGGAGAAGGGAAAAAGGGGTGGATGGGGTGAGCAGAGCAGAGAGAGAAGGACTGGGAGGAGAAGAGGGAGGAGAAGATGTGATTGGGATGTAAAGCAGATGAATAACTTAATGAATAATAGTAAAACACACTGCCATGGCTGCGATGCCTGCAGCCCCAGTCATCTTGGGAGCAGAGGCCGGAGAATTACTGGGACTTACTGGCTGCCACCCTAGCTCCAGATTCAATTATAGACCCTGTGCCACGGGAGCGAGATGGAAAGTGATGGAGGAGGAAACTCAGTATCCTCTTCTGGCCTCTGCAAACATGTGTACACAGGCATCAGTGTTCCTTCTCCCCATGAATCCCCATCACGTACACCACACACAGTGAAAAACATGAAAGTGAAAAGGGAGATGATGCGTGATTCATGTTTACAGCCTCTGGAATGAGGAAACAGCTGGATCTGGGCATGTGCCTCTTGCTGTCCTAGACCGAGGACTCCTTGTCTCTCTTCAGACATGTTCCTGGGGCAGTGGTCTAGATCAGGGAGGTGAGGACTAGTGATCGAGACTGTGCAGTCATTTCTACAAAGTACTCAAAGGGTGTAAGCTCTTCCCTTGTAGTGGATGAAGAAAAGAGGAAGGAGATGGGGGGGGCGGGAAATGGAGGGGAGTGGAGAAAAGAACAAAGGGCAGCCTTGGGTGCTTTTGGTGTCTGGAGCTTAGGGAAAAGAGGGAAAATCCAAGCAAAAAGAAACACACAAATGGTAACTGAAGTGGAAAGAAAAGTAGCAGCCAAGAAGAGCCAAGGGTAGCATTTCAAACTATAGGCAGTAAATATGTCACACGCAAGAAAACGTGAGCAACCTAAGGGTGGGAAAGATGCTGTTTGATTTGGATTGTGAAAAGCATCGGTAACCCCCAAAACATGGCAGTCTGGGTGAGGTGAAAGCTGATTTAGAGTGTTTTTTTTTTTTCCAAAAGAGATTGAGGAGACAGAGTAAGCAGCAAGAACAAATAAGACCTTTGAAAAATGTGGTTCTGTTCAGGGTCAAGGGGCAAGAAATATGGAGCAATAGATAAAGAATGGTTCAGAGAAATGAGGTAAAAAGGGGCTCGTGTTTGTTTTAACATAGTGAGTACAGCATGTCCATGTATAAAGGACAGTGGTTCAATCAAGAGGTTTAATTAAGGGCAGCCAGAAGAAGGACACAGCATGAGTCAGGGATGGCAGCAGTTTCCCACAGGCATCACAGAGCAGAGGCAGAACGCAAGCACACACTGTCTTCTAAAATGGCTATCATTCTTTAGGAAGCTAAGGAGGGTCTCATCTGAGATGGAAAGGGGGCCCTTGGGGATTTGAGAAGACAGGACAGGTTCTACTGTACCTCTTTAGGCCAGGGAGGGGAAGCATCTTCTAAAGAGTGCCACCTGAACAGAGCCTGAGGGAAGACAGTGATGACAACACTGTAAGCATTCTCTCATTAAAAAGAGAAAATGCTACACATAAATAGTATAGTTTTGAATAGTTTGGGTTATAATGGTATATGTATACATACTTATATATAAATATAAATTTTTATTTCATTGCATATGGCATTCATTAATTTGAAAAAATAAAGATATTTACAGGAATAAAATCATGCCTCAAAAATTATTAAAAATTAACCCTTGAGTATGTGTTATATCATGTTGGGAAATTTTTTATAGCTTACAGAAGTTTATTCTTTCCCAAGGGATACCTCCCAAGCCTACCCAGAGGGTGCCAGAAACAGTGAAAACTTAACTCCATACAACCGTTTCTCTACCTGTACAAACGTACATAGCACACATAACAACGACTGTAGCTAATTGGAAACAGCCACGTGACGTAATGTGTTATTTAAAACATGAATCACTTCTGAAATTTCCTTTTATTTTCAGAGTCATTAAATGTGAGTAACTCAAAGTGTGGATAAAGGTGCCAACGAAGGATCTACAGTCTTAACTTTTCCCCGGAGACTTCTGAAACTTGTGTTCTCCAGACAAGTGGTTCTCAAACTGGATTGACGACAAAAGCTACTTGGTGAGTGTCTTAATTTCTTTACTTGTTGCTGCAATAAAACAAAAACAAAAACACTCTGAGAAAAGCAACTGAAGGGAAAAGGGGATTATTTTTAGTTCTCGTGCAAGGTGTGATCCACCAGAGGAAGGAAATCAAAGCATCAGGAAGCTGTTTGCATTGGATCCACACAGTCAGGGGACAGAGGGGGTGAATGCATGCTCAGCTGCTCTTTCCGCTTGAACACCACCCAGAATCCCTTGCGCAGGGAAGCGACTCACAACATTCACATGACCAATACAATTCCTCGGAGGGATGCCCAGAGGCTCATCTCCTAGGTGATTCAAGGTTTTGTCAAGTTAACCAGTAACATCATAATAGAGATTGGTAAAGCAGGGACTGTTGGCTGAAGTGCCAGAAACTCAGATTTAAGCATGTGTGCAGATGGCCCCAGGAACATATAGTTCCAGTAAGTTCCCAGGTAACACAGATGCTTCCAGACCAGGGGGTTATGTTTGTAGACTGCTGTTCTGGAGTCTTGAGAGGATCTGAGTGTGTAACTTCAGGTAACAGGAAAAGAAACATATCCACCCCTGCCAGGATGGGGCTCTCAGATTATGAGCAGCCCTCAGTCTTCACCCACTGCACTTCCCACACCCTTGGAAGAAGCCACTTCTAGTCAGAGTAGATCCTAGAACCAAATAGAGCTGCACGCTGTCAGAACCCTCCAGTGTATGTTAAGAATGCTCTCTTCATTTGCAATTTCTGAAGTTGCTTCTAGCATTAATGAATGCACAGCCCAAGAAGAAGTTGCATTTGCAGATAATTTAACCACGCTGTTAGTAGCTTACACCAGTTTCACCTTGCACATGACCTTGATTCCCATTTTCTTAAGGGGACAGACTTTGGTTTTACATTCCTTCAGCACCTACTTTTCTGTCCATGAGTCTGCTTGCCAACTGAGGCCTAAGGGGCCTTTTAGGAATGTCCCAGCCCACTTGTCAGGAGTTAGGCAGTAAACATGCCACCGACCCCCATCCTGTTACAACAGTCCCTGCCAAAGACACAGCCACACTGGGGTCCCCTGGGTTTCTTCCTCTGCTTCAGGTCCCTCTCCATCCTCCTGTCTTCATTGCAGCCAAGCACACAGTTCTCACATAATAAATGTTGACTTCCAACATGACCCATGTCTAAGCAAGCCTGAGGTAGGTATTTTGTGATTTTTAACACAGAAAATAGGGGTTGGGAAAGGTGGGCTATTTCCACATACAATATTGAGTATCAGTAATGTGTATCAAATTGCAAGGTAACTGACATCAGAAATATCTTAAACGCTAAACTCTATAAAAGGTAATAGGTGTCAACCACATTTATCAAATAATAATAATAATAATAATAATAAAAAGCCCCATCAGTTTGGGTGCTTATAGAGAAACTGCCCCTATAGAGATGCCATTGTTAATTTGGCAACTGAACTTTTGGACCTAAGGCCTGACATATGCATGTACACACATGGTTGATAAACTGCACATGCTTCTTTAGGATGTGTCTTGTTTATTTTTGACGGTATGCTATGAATAGCTTTCCACATCATGAATGTTGCTGCTTACATACTCCACTGTCTGTTTGACCCAGGGCTTAACTGTTGTCTAACAGGTTGTGGTAGTTAATTTTTGTCACTTGAACTGGATTTAGGATCTCTATTGAAACACCTCTGCCTGGGTCTGAGAAAGAACTTCTAGAAAAATTGGGCTGAAGTCTGAAGACCCATCCTGGGTGTGTGTGGCAGCATTAAAGGGACTGGTGTTCTGGGCTGAATAAAAAAAGAGAAAATAAGATGGCTATAAAAAAAATTTCCCTCTCCTATACTCCTCCATAGCTGGTGGGAGTGCAAATTTGTACGACCACTTTGGACACCAATCTGACACTTTCTCAGAAAAGCTATACTACTTCTGGGAGTATACTCAAAATATGTTTTACCATACAACACAGACATTTGCTCAACTATGTTCATAGCAGCTTTATTTGTAATAGCTAGAATCTGGAAACAACCCTGATGTTCCTGAACAAAAGAATGGTTAAGAAAATGTGGTACATTTATGCAGTGGAATACTGCTATTAAAAACAATCAAATCATGAAATTTGAAATTTGCAGGCAAATGGATGGAACCAGAAAATATCATCCTGAGTGAGGTATCCCAGACACAGAAAGACACTCATGGTATGTACTCACTTATAAGTGGATATTAGCCATATACTACAGGATAAGCATATGACAATTCTCAGATCCAAAGAAGCTAAGTAACAAGTAAGGCCCTTAAGGGAAGGAGGATGCTTGTGTCTCACTCAGAAGAGGAGATAGAATAGACAGAAGAAATGGATGAAAAGAAGGAACAGGATAGGAAAGGGAGTAATAAGGAAAATGAGGGTGGGGATCAGATGTGGGGAGTGCAGGGGCGGGAGGCCAGAGGGCTTGGAAAGATGGTTAACAGAGGGCAGAGACATCTCTGAGACAAGTTAGAGATGTAGGACAGGGTAGGTTCCTGGGAGGATATGGGGGTGACTCTAGATAAGATTTCTAGTAGCAGTGGTCATGAAGACTTAAGGGACCACCTGCTGGCCAGATAGGACTTCTATTGGAGGTAGGCCAACACTGACCCACCACAAAAACTTCGACCCAAAATTTACCCTGCCCAGAAGATGTGTAGGGATAAAGATAGAGCAGAGATTGAGGGAATGTCCAAGCAATGTCTGGTCCAACCTGAGACTCACCTCATGGGAAAAAGCCAACCTCTAACACTATTAAGGATACTCTGCCATGTTTGCCAATGGGAACCTAGCATAGCTGTCCTCTGAGATACTGCACCCATTACTGGATCAAAACACATTCTGAGACTCACAGCAAAACAATAGAGGAAGCACAAGTAGCCTTGGGGAAGAACTTGGGGAAGGATAGGTGGACCCAAAGGGGACAAGAGCTCTACAAGAAGACCAACAAATCCAACTAACCAGGGCCCAGAGGGTCTTACAAAGGCTGAAGTACTAACCAAGGTCCAGGCATGGACTGGACCTAAGCCCCATAGGCAGTGCAGCCTTCCATGTGGATCCCCTTGTAAGAGGAGCAGGGGCTATCTCTGACATGGGCACTGTTGCCTGCTTTTCAATCACTTGCCCCTGACAGGGCTGCTTTGCCAGGCTGCAGGGGAAGATGATGCTCTCAGTCCTGATGTGACTTGATGTCCTGGGGTGAGTTGATGGGATGTTAGGAAGCATCTTCATCTACTAAGCTTTCTTGATGGTCCCAATGTTTGCATGTTTGTATCTGCTGGAAGTGGAAGTTTCTGGGTTCTTTAAAAATCCAGTTGTGTCATGTGATGCTTTGCTAGAAGCTGTCTCATATGAGGTGCGTGATTTTGTCCAGCAGAAACCATCCGTGGGTGGACTCTGAGGAGAATATAAACAGAAGCCCGCAGATGGTGAGAATGCTTTTTGCACTGCTGTGCTCTGCAACCATTCACATCGCTTCACTGGTCTTCGGTTTTCCACACTTCACTTCATAGAGAAAAATGTTCCAGAGAACTTCCTGTGACCCACCTTCTGAGTCAGCTACTGTTTGTGTTTGCTATTTGACTGGATTGCTGGTATCTGTAAAATGCTGATTAAAATCACTATAAGGAAAAAGATAGATCCACATTCCCTGCCACTATTAACCTTCATTCTTTCCTACCTCCGGCCAATGTGTTAGAAGGGAGGTAAAAGCCCTAAAGAACCTTAAATAAAGTAGGTTTTGTGGAAAATGTAAGCCCACACCAGCTGCTTTCTTATTTTAAAAACATACTTTCATATATCAACACTATTTTTTATATGTTTCTCTGGTTTGTCCTCTGCATTTTAAGTTTTGTTTGTGGATTGCCTTTAACGTTTACAAGAGTTGGCTATGATGATGGCTAATTTTATGTATCAACTCAGTAGAAATGCAGGTCAACATTGTTCTAGGTGCTTGTGTGAGGCTGTGTTTTAGATGAGATTAACATTTAAACTCACAGACTGAATAAAACAGACTGGCTGCTCCGAGCAATTGATTAGATGGCAGGCACCATCTAATCAATTGAACCTCCAATATAGCAAAAACACTGGCCGTTTCCTGAGTTATAGAAAACGAATCTTGCCTGACTGTCTTTAAACTAGACCATTGGCCCTTCAATCTGCTGCACTGAAGATATGAACTGAACATTCCTGGGGCTCAATTTTATGAAGCCACCTCTATAGTTATGCCAGGCAATTCCTCATAATAACTATCTGTGTCTATACATAAATACTTTCTAATATATAATATGAGTTCATTTATATTTTAATCATGAATTGAATCTGAAACTATTTATATCCCGTTATTTCTATTTCTTTTCTGAAGAACCCTAATACTACTAATGTTTAGATCTGTACCTAACCATTTCTATCTTTAAATTTTATTTTCCTCTGCTGCTGCTGTTTGTGATATCAAAAAGGAATGTTTAACAAAATGAGGATTTCTCAAAGTAATATTAGAAAACTTTTTTTTTGATCCAGGGCCTCACTCTATTACCCAGGCTCTCCTAGAACTCACTATGTAGACCAGGCTAGCCTTACTGAATGTAGAAACTGTGCTGTGTGCCTATTCCCCAACTGATAGATACATAAGGAAGTGTCTGGCATTCCCATGAGGTACCAATAACAGAGCAGATACATTACTTCACCCAAGTGTCTCTTAGAGAACTATGGAGTTCCTTGGGGTTCCATACAGAATCATGGGTGAGAGGTTACTTACAGATGACTTAAAGGCAAATAAAAAATCTCACTCTGACTTGGCTGAATAAAAGCTTAATTCCTTGTGCTTCTGGCACAACTTGCAGGAGGCAGCAACCTTGAAAAGAGTTTCCTAGCCCCAAAATTGTTACTGCACATAAAACCTTGGGGAGGGGCCCTGTGGATCTTGTAACTTTATGAACTTCCCGAGCCTTTCGAGTTTAGTACGCTCTCCTAGTCTTATGGGCTTCTTTTTATTCCTCCTTAAGGAATATTTCAATTCATGGAAAACAGCTGCGGAATTTCTTCATCGAGTTACATTGACTCCAGAGGTACCAAAAGTCAAGGTGTGTTAAAGTTCCATCGTCCTAAAGGAATGGAGGCAGCGGCATCAGGTTGGGTTGGTACTCACAGCTGAGCACACAGATTTAGTCTTAGTAATCTTCCTGATAAGTAATCTTCCTGATGAGGCTGGAGCTGAGTGACTCCTCTTGGACATCATTGCTACAGTCAAGTCTTGTTCCCTTCCTTGTGAGGGGATGGGAAATGTGCGGGAAGCACTTCCTCTGCCTAGAACAGGCTTGGGACTGTGTTGAGGAAAAACATCTGCGGGTTAACTTGTAATGCACCGTGTGCATGACTGGCCTTGGGAAACAGCTAAATTATGAGGCTCTAGGTTTGACCTTAAACCCCATATTTTACAAATCTGGTAAGGAAGCGCTTCAGAAATGGCTCAGTGGTTAAGAGTGTGCCCCCACTCTTAAAGACAAGCCAAGTTTGACTCCCAGAATCCATGTCCGGTGACTCACAACTGCCCTTAACTCTAATTCCACTGTTTCTGGCCTCTCTGATTATCTGCACTCATGTGCACAAACCCACACAGTGTTTGCACAAGTGCACATTCACACACACACACACCCCATGTAGCAATGCCCAGATGTGAGCACAAACAGGTGAAAATATACACAGAATATTTGTTGTAATATAAAAAATTTAAGATCAAGTTACTACAAGTGAGTCAGTCCATTTGGGCTGTGATAATAGAATGCCATAAAGTATGTGGCTCATAGACACCATGAATGTATTTCTCACAGTAGGAGATGGAGAAGTCTAAGATCAAGGTACTGCACTACAGTATCTGTAAGGGACCAGGGTCTGGTTTATGAGTGACGCCTTTTTTCTGTGTCCTTGCAAGGCAGAGAAGAAGAAAACTTTCTGAGGGTCTATTCTAAAGATGTGACCTCCTTCACTAAGGCAGGGTCTTCATGACTGAAATCCAGCATATTGGAGATTTTTACTGTTTCATTATTTTATTGACTTCACCCTGGGGCGGGGGCAGGGCACACACTATTCAGTCTATAACAAGAATTTATGACATAATTGTAAAAACTAGTATCATTAGAGTGACAAACTGACAGACTAAGGTAATAACCACAGAGTAGACTTTCAACCTCATAAGCTTCTATGGGAGCACTTATCACAACCCGCATACAGTACAGTCTTGTTACAGGTAGGTAGGATATTAGATAGGGCTTAACTTGACAAGCTTCCAAGTTGAACTACCAGCATGCAGGAGCCATAGATGGCACAGCATGTTCTGATCTTGGAAACCAGGAAGGGCGGTGAACCTATAATCTCAGCACGCAGGAGGCTGAGGCAGGAGGATGGAGAGTTTGAAGCCATCTTAGTGAGTTTCAGGTCAGGCTGGACTACATAGCAACACCTTTTCTTAAAAAAATATATACATTCTACTAAAAAAGAAAGAATACTGTGGAGATACAGTTAGCAAAGTCAGAGTAAAGAAACTATGATGAATCAATGTGATTTCTACAACATAAAATTGGGAAAAGAGAAAAATAAATAAAGAGAAACTTAGTATTAGAATCTACATATTAAAACACTTCCAGAAGCAGAGTGCAGTGGCGCAGGGTGCAGTGGCGCAGGGTGCAGTGGCGCACACCCATAATCCCAGCACTCAGGAAGGCAGAGGCAGGTGGATCTTTTTTACTTCAAGGCCAGCCTAGTCTACAAAGTGAGTCCAGGACATACAGAGAAACTCTGTCTTGAAAAAGCAAAACCAGCAACAACAAAGCCCAAACCAAACCAACAAAAATAACAACAAAAAGAATTTAAAAATTATTGACTAATCATCATGTCCATCGTTTTGATGCTGACATTTAAATATCAGTGACAGCCATAAGAGAATAGGGATGCGATTAGTGACTAGATAGTTAATAATATTAAAAATATTCTTAGCATTTTATACATACTTGCTAAAAATTTTAAGTTGAAAAATAAATAAGTTGAACTAAAGTAACACAAGGTTTAATGGTAAAGAGAGGAAAATTCCTTTGAAATCAAGGGGGGGGGGAATCACACCTGGAGTTGTGATTGAATCTTAAATGATTCCCCCAAGCTTGTGTGTTGGAATCCTGATTCCCGGCTGGGGTGCTGTTGCGAGGTGATGGAGGCAGCCTGAGGAGTTGGAAGTACAGGCTTACTGTGAGCATGGCTTTGAGGGGGAGGGGAGACTTGGAGTTCGATTCCTCCCCACTTCTCTCTGGGCTGCCATGATGTGAGCCACGGCACGGTCCAGCATCACGCACGGCCTCACCATCGTGCTCAGCATCGGCAAAGGCCCAGAGTGATGGAGCCAGGTGACAGAGGCTGAAAAGCCTGGCCAAGAGACACCGTTCCTAACCTAAGTCGACAAGCTTTCGTGTTGTAAAGGCATCAGGAAACCGACTGACGTCATCATTTTCTACTGCACTGACAGTATTACGCAACGGGCTGAAGAAGGAGAACTCAATAAGGAGGGTCTCATTCAAGCAGCATTATTATAACATAACATGTCTTTCCACCATATGGACTGAAAAACAATTAGACCTAACAGGAAATTCAGTCCACCTACTGCTTAGAAACTGACAGTCAAGTCACTGATTCTACTTCATATAAACAAAATGCCATGATGAAGATCCCCATAACAGGTTACATGCGATTCAATATGACTATTTTTTTCAACACTTAGGCATTAGGTGTAAACGAATTATGTAATACTACATGAAGACATTTTTTAAGTTTTTATGAAACATGAGGAAAAAAATTGAAGAGTATGAAGATATCCACTTTCTAGATCAATATACGCATTCTATATGCTCAAACAAACTGGAAACAAGTCTGAAAAAGTGCCTGTTGCTTTATTTTTTAGAAGTTAACCAGTACCTATAACTAGGGAAAGTGTGGGGGTTGAATCCTCAGAGGACACTGGCTGTCCATCCATGGTAGGCTCGCTTATGGGGGCTTTGGCTCCGGCACCCCCACTGGGCCCCACAGAGCAGAAGAGGACAATGTCGGCAGCTGTGGTCACTCATACAACATCTCACTTAAAATGTCATGTGTGCTACTTGGTTTAAATTGTCACCCCTCCAGCAACCACAAACAATGCAGACACAGCAGATGTGTTTTCTATTTAGAATTAAACAGTTTATCTCAACCACTGTCATTGTTATAGGCAAAAAATAAATAAATATCCATCTTAATGTAAACTTCAAAAGGTACTTTCTGGCAACACGAGATACTTTCGAATCCAAAGTCCTCTGAGAAAATAAGGGTCTGACCACAGATTGCTTTTTCAAATTGGGATGCTGGCAGCCCCGAGAGCTGTAAAATGCAGCCTGGTCAAAAGATTTTTGGCCAGATAGTATGTACAATAACTCATGTCATTGATGCTTAATGGTCCAGAACACTGAGTAAACATCATAAATGTCTTCTGTTATTAAATGTTCCGTTCAAACATGTTGTTTAACTCTTTCACTAATGTATAGAAAATAAAAACACCAGACACTGAGATTGATCCTCATAGCCATCTTTGACTCACCTACCTCCCAGATGTTTTGGAAAATGCATGCCACCTCCACGCTCCAGCATTGTCTAGCATTTCTATCTTTAGCTTGTGCATTCTTTCTGGAAGTTAGGCTACTTGCTAGCTTGACTTTGTTAGGTCAAGTTCAAGTTACCACCCATGTATTGGGAAGAGGGTAACTTTGTTCTCTCTGAAGTTGGGAGGCTTCCTCTGTGATAACTGCAGGAGAAATATGGGTGTTTTCTTAATGTGAGGTTACAAAGACAAGGAAAATGCTACTTTTCAGAGATCATTTTACAAGAATAACAATTGTTGTAGTAAAAGGAAAGCCAAAATTGGTTTGTTAGTAAAAAAAAGAAAGCCTATCAAGGCAGTCGTTGTCTGGTGTAGTTGGTACAGTCCACAAATCTTGATATGAGTGTGTTTGTGTTCCTATAATCTGGAAGTTTTGTTTAGTCATTAAAACATGACTCATTTTATCCTGGACCTAACCTCAGCTTTTCTCTTCTAGTTTTCTTTTCTTTTTTAAAAAAAATTTGTTAGCTAAAACATCAGTAAAATTTCTTGCAGTACCATTAAAACTGTTAGATTTTTCCCATGGATTTTTTCTTTAATTTTTATTTTCTTTTTTTCCTCCCAATTGGAGTGGCTACAGTTGCTCAGCTGTACTCCTGGGCGTACACATGCTCAGGAGTGTGGAGAACTGACTGAGGTTTCATGCAGCTTTCTCATTCTACCAGGGAAGGAAACGTTCACACAGTACTAACCATGAACTAGCCGTTCATTACATCCTAAAGCTTTATGGAAAGAAAACTTCAACTCACATCTGATAACTTCTCATCCATCCTAAAATGCTCCCAGGCTTGGCACCTGTGTGAGGCCAAGCACTTCCTCTGTGGGGTCCGGCACTTCCTGTGTGCCATTATTTTCTACTGTCATTTTTAGAAGTTGCTGCTTTTACCTTATGTCTATGACTCTCATACAATGGTTCACCTGACAACGACCCACTAAGCACCTACTATGCCGTAAATGAAGAAAGCCTGCCTTTGTCACATAGACTTGCTAGTTGGACCCCACCTGACCTGTTATATATTTTTGTTTCTCTACAGCAAACATGGTTTTCTTTCTCTAAGATGTATTCAGTATTCCTTACACAAATCGTCCCCAAGTCCAAGTGGACTACAGGAATTCTCAGATCGTCTGAGTTCTTCTTTAACTGATTCAACACAGCACTAGAATCCTTGGTTCTGCAAATAAATGAGTGTAGAGTCATTCAGTAATCCGGCAGCTCTGATCACATCCAAAGACCTATGTGTTCTAGCTGAAATGCAGACACGCCACACAGGATTTTTTAATGAGCTTATTATAGTTGACCGTTCTTAGCACTGGTGAATGAGGACGTACAGGACTTCCCTCAGGGAAGTCTAAAGTCTACCCTAAAGTGTAGCGGTGTCTGGTTTAAGGCTTTGAAGATTTAACAAATTTTGTTTGTATAGTGAAAGTCTGAAGAATGACTTTCCCCCCCTCAAATAACATCTACAAAAAGAAGTCTGTGTGATAAAGTTATTTTCATACTCATGTGACCAGCAGGATTTTTTTTTTTAATGTTGTTAGTTCTGGATAAAGATTTAATCTGGTTGTAATACAGACATGCCTTTAGTACACACCTTTAATTCCAAACAATGACATCTAATTAAGGGACAGACAAGTGAAAGTGATGAAATCAGATAAAGATTTGAGAAAATAGTACATGCCCAAGTCTTGCAAATACAGCAAGAGTCAGTGGAGTTGAGCTGAGTCGAGCTGAGGTCAGCCAGTTGGCAGTCAGCAGAGAGGTGGTGCAGTGGCTGCTGCTTGGATCAGTTCAGCCAGTTCCCACTGAGTGGAGCTGAGTTCCGTGCAGTGCAGTTGAATGAGTGCAGTGCGGTGGAGCTGGCTTCGCTTAGTGGGCTCCTGAAGAGGAGGTTGAAAACAGAGAATGAGAAGGAACCAGAAGGCTTGAGCACAGTGCCAGAGTCAGTATGAGGCCAAGCAGAGAAATTCAGTGAGCACCCGTGAGAAGCCAGATGGAATCAGTCAGCTTGGGGAGGAGTTTGAGCCAGAACAGCTGAGTTGAACCTGCCAGCCAGAGTTCAGAAAGAAAAGAACTAGAAAGGGTGAGCTCATTAAACAGTACGTCTCCAAGATGACAATTACATACGGCAAATAGAAGACACTTCTACAAACAACGTACAGAGTAGATGCGTGGTGCGTTGTATAAGGACAGGGGCAGTAAAGATGCCATGGAAAATGTGCTGCTGTTTCTTTCCTGAGTTGGGAAAAGTTAATGTACCTAACACAAATTTGAAAGCCTTTGGACTCCACCTGCTCTGAGATCTAACACTGGAATGGCGACACTAGAGCAGTCCTTGAAATGCACTCAGTAAGCAATCATGTAGAGAAAACACATAAATTATGGCTTTTCTCTAACTAAAAGCTTCAGTGGTCCATTTCCTGAAATCAAACTTGTGCTCTAGAGAAGCATGTGTTTTATGACTCAACCACCTACATTCTAATATTATAAATGTGCCAAATCAGAGTACAGAAGGACTGGCGTTTGGGGAAGAGTGACATGCATAGTTAATAAAGATAACTGATGATTTATGAAAAATGCAAATTGATTCTTTTTATTTATTTTTATCACATATAGCTCTATATGGAGTTTTGTGGAGGGAAAACTTTAACAAATTATTAATATTTAAGATATTTTTTCCTTTACATAGAAGAATTTTAAGAAGGTTAAAAAGTGGGAAAAAAGAGAAAACTTAAATAAATATCAAGTCTGTGCACAATATTAAAATCTTCACTCCCTGTTCCATTCTTCTTTCATAGTGTATCAAAATGACACACAATTCAGAAGGATTCAGGCACCAACTCATCAATAAACCAGCGAACACTTGCTTTTTACTCTCTCACTGAAGAAATTTAAAAGTACAATTTTCCATAAAACTCTTCATTTCTACCAGCAATGGGGACATTAAAGCATGAGAGAGTCCACAAAGGACATTGCAAGGAATCTTCCGGGCAGAGGGTCTGTGGGCTCAGGTAATAAATGCCCACTGGTTACCTCATTTACTTGCCTGGGGAGATGTGCTTAGAAACACACATTGTGAAGCTTTGTATATTTATAGTTAAGTGTTCTTTAAAAGGAGTGAGGTAGCAGAGCAGTGACTAATGTTGAGGTGGTAACCAAGACATGCTAGTCCTCAGCTCCAGGTAGAATGGCTCTCACAGGCCGGCGCGACTTATCCAGTCTGTGTGTTTCCTTTTCTGAAGACTTCTTCACTTATAAAGGACAGTGGTCTAGTCAGTTTTCTGTTACTGTAACAAATAATACTAGATAACAAAACTATAAAGAGAAAAGGTTTCCTGCAGACGCTATGTCCCCTGTTGGCTGGGTCTGTTGTTTTTTGCTGTTTTGGTGAGCAGCACACGTTGTGTGCTAGAGAGAAGCTGCTCACCTTCTGGCCGGTGTGCAAAAGCGAATGCCAGAGAAAAATGTCCCTCGGTATCCTCAGGGCTCGCATCTCCAGTGATCCCATTCCATGTCAGTGTGATCCTACTTCTTGAAGTTTCCATAGCCTCACTCTACCACCTCCCTGGGAAACAACTCTTCGACACAAGGCGTTGGGAAGACGTGGCAGATTCAAGCCATAGCAGACACAATGGTAAAGATGTCATACTAAGGAGGAAGGGACTCAGTTGTCTGTGTCTTGTTGGAGACAGAGGGGGTGGCTTGGGTGAGCTCTCCTCCCAACAAGAGGACCTGGAAGTGATCATCTACATCCAAGGTCAGGCAAAGGACCGTAGGGTGCTTCACCTTGTTTGTTTTGTTTTGTTCAGTGTTAGGGATGGAACCTTCACCGCATTACCAAGAAGAAAACCATTGTTTAGGGTGGCGTGTGACCTTTAGTACAAACGTGAACCAGCGCACAGGGAGTGTCTAGGATGGGTCACAATAAACTCTCATTCTGCTTATACTGAACGTACCGATTGCAGCCTTCATAGGAAACCGAAGGGCCAGTTTGCTGTTTGGCTTTTTGATGATTTTACCTGGGGAATAATAGCTCCAGTACAAATGTAATTTTGAAATAAGCTCCTTGTTTTGGGCTTCTAAGACTGACTTTAAAAAAAAGTATATGTTTTATATTATAAATTATGTATGTAGCAAGATGGAATTGTCAACAAATGTGTAACAGAAATTGCTTGCTAGTTATATCTTCTTTAAATTTATTCTAAATTGTAGGTTTTTGTGGAGAGAATGTAACCTACCTTAGGCTGGGCCCAAGGTGAAAGCAGTCTTGGGTGGCTTGACCCCACTGAGGACTTTGTCTCTACAAAGTGATAAAGATCTTAGACTCAGAGAGAGGAAGTGTTAGCCCAAGAGAAAGCACAGGCTCCAGTTAAGGCAACTCCACCTGGGGTATTGTATTGCAAAAAGGACCATCAGATTAGGAGGAGAAGGACTTTGGGGAGTTATGGGGAGAAAGATCAGAGGTTCCTGCCCAAGGCGTGGGGAGTTGAAGGATTTGGCAGGTGAGCTCTGTCTATTCCTCCAGGTTTGGTCCATGGACAGTGCCCAGCGGCTTCTTCTGTCTGATAGAGGATCTGCCAGACTCCTGAGAATTACGCCAGGGGAATTGTCCTGAGGGTGGGACTGATCCCCAGAAGGTTTCATTTTTGTTTTCCTTAATCTCCTTTCCCTCCTGTTTAGGGTAGTTGGGTTGTAAAGGAGGTACATTCCTTTAATAAATTACTAATAAAGTAGAATCATTAAGGAATCAGAGCCAACAAACACTGCTAATTTGACAACTCGTAAAACAATGAATGCATAAAACCAGAAGTTCACATCTGTGATAATCCTGACTTTGATTCCCTGGTATTAAATATTGAAGGGAGGCTGTACAAGCCAAAGGAAATGTCTTAACCATCTTTCTCAGTAAACACGTTTGAAAGGCAGAGGTTCACTGCTTCTCCTTAACCCAATGGAACAATGGTTCTCAACTTTTGGGCTGCAACCTCTTTGGGAGTTCGACTCACCGTTTCAGAGGAGTCAGCATTGAGAAACACAGATAATTACATTATAATTCACAACAGTAGCAAGATTACAGTTATGAAACATGCCGAGATAATGCATAGAAGTGGTTGGTGTGGTACCTGACACAGGCTAAGCATGATTGCTACTAAGTATTAAATGTTGCACTCTTAACACTCTTTTATTAGCCTGTGAATTTCACTATTCTATCCTGCCTTATTGTGGAATTCATTTCCCTGTGTCCCAGAATGCCTACATGTGCAAGGATCAGTGTGACATTCCTTCAGAATCACCCTCCATCAGTCACTGCTGCCTGGACAATGAGCAGCAAAAAGTCTTCAGCTTTATGCAACATGAAGTCCAGTGCATGTCCTATTTTAAAAATAGGACACTTGTGCAGATGGAGGAACAGATGGGTTGCATCGGTGAGTGTTTATCATTTTTTAATATTTCAAAGCCAGATGTGCTACGTACACATTGCTCATTGCCTCCAAAAGAGGCTTCATTGGTGGGTTGCTAATCTTTAATAAGAGGTTACAATGTTTTCATCTGGCTGAAATCGACTGCTCTTAATATACAGTTGGACAACTCCCGCTGGAAAAGCCTTTAGAAAATAGAAAACAGATGCTTAATAGAAGGAATACTATCAGCCAAGAAATTCCTGATGATCTTTTTATAAAATGTAAACTTACATATTTTATGGGTCCTTTAATGAACTGCTATGGAACAACTTCAGCAGTCAAAACATTTCATGAAAATAGACATGAACAATTTGTCACTTGTTACCAGATTCACAGAAAATCCTTCAGTTGCACTCCTGGGAAAATGGGCATAATAGTGGCTTTTACTATGTTACTAACAACATCTGGCTTTGGCCATAGGCTTTGCCTGGATACACTGGAGCAAGGAAGAGTTAGGATAAACAAACGGATACCCTGATTTCTCTAGGTGTTTCTGCTAGCCCTGGCAGGGTTCCTTGCTAGGTATGGATGCTTCTGTGCTAACTGCTCAAAGGAAAAATAAAAAGGCACAGTGGAGTTCAGAGCAAGGGCAGGGAGGTTGTTTTGTGTGTTTCAGGGACTTCTTTAACACAAGAAGTCTAAGAAAGATTTTAGACCCCTGTGAGCAGACTTGGGACCTTAAAGAGAATCCTAACACTTGCCCGTGGCAGTCACATCTTCCTTCTACCGCTGAGACTGAAGGAAAAATGGGAGTTTTGGGATGTTGCTTCTGGTACTGAATTGTGGGACATGACTGCGTGTCTCCTGGACCTTCACAGACTGGGACAAGGGCTGAGGGAGTGGGATTAACCCTCCCTGTCATTACATTGGCCAGTGCCAGTCTCATCTCACATCACTACACAGGTTTGGAAAATGAAGAACAAGATTGAGGAAAAAAAAAACCAAAAAACAAAAAATACAAGAGTTGCCAGAAGAGAATAAAAAGAACAGGGAGAATGCTTTGCACATAATATCATCCCAAGAACAAGGGGTAAGGTTTTAAATGGCTAAAAAGGAAACAAACAAACAAACAAAAGCCCCAGCATTCCACCCAGTCAATGCCACCATGGTCCCGAGAGAAGACAAAAGCGTGAACATTGATGGTGTTTAAGAGAAAGGTATTTTCTATCTGGAAACACACAATCCATTTTGTTTGCTTGGAGTATCCAAGCAATCCATGATCTTTTATTGAGATAAAAATCAGAGGGAGAAGGAAAGGGTATGCTATCCATATCGACAAAAAGAGTTTGGACAAATAGGGATTGGAGAGATGGTTCGGTAGTTAAGATGCTTGCTGTTGTTCTAGAAGGCCAAGGAATTTTGGTTTCCAGACCCTATATCAGGTGACTCACAACTGTCTGTAACTCCAGCTCCAGGGACTATAACACCCCCTTTTAGCCGCCATTGATCACACACACACACACACACACACACACACACACACACACACACACAC
>OU015750.1:77761405-77791518 GCA_907169655.1 Acomys percivali
ACACACACACACACACACACACACACACACACACACACACACACACAGACCCCATGCACAAACATACATACTAACTATTTAAAGAGGAGTTTAGAAAAATAGTCTGTGTAAATTAATACTGACGAACACACTCAGTAGATCTTTCTTTCCTAGTATTCTATATGCACAAAAGTCAGTGCCACACACGATTCAAGTTGCACAAGACACAATGAGTGAAGATGTTCATAAGGTGCTCCATTTTCTAGCAGTGGCAAAAATGAATACAAACATGGTAGAAATTGTCCTCTAGCCATTTTTGTTTTTAGCATTTAAGTAGATGGCTTGGAACTATGTGTTGCGTACAATGGAGCTGAATGGTTGGTTGGCTGGGATTTCTGAGGAGGCTTCCTAAGAGCCAGTAACTCAGAGAAGGCAACTACTGTTGCCCCTCTTTTTATTATCCTCTTCTTCCTGTTTCTGGAGCATCAGTGACTTGAGCTTGATCAGCGAGCTTGAACAATCAGCTGACCTTCAGGATGAGTATACTGGACTCAACAAACTGAAAGACAGAATGAGGCAGAATCCCCAGAACAAGTCAGTCACAGAGTTGAGCCACGAACATCCCAACTACTTTACATTAGATAATAATCAAGCCTCTTTGGAAATGATGCTGGGAAGTTAAAAGTATTATTGTAGGGAAATAGATTAAATATTATCGTAGATCAAATAGATCAAATGCCTTAAGAACAGAGAAAGGAAATGCAGGGTGACCAGGGAAAGGTTGCCAACAAGATAGAGTTGTCCGGAAAGGCTAAATAATAGTTGTTTTTCACAGTGCTAGAGGCCAGAAGTCCATCATCGGGGTAAGGCAAAGCTATGTCTTGTGTGCCTTCTCTGCTACCCAACTTCGTGCTGTGTCCTGTGTGTGCAGAAACACACATGGATTTCTAGAGTCTCCTCCTTACATTACAAATTCCTTTTGGGTTAGTGCTTCGCTCTTACAGCCTCACTAAACCACAACTACCTTCCTGAGAGCTCTTGTGGCCTCAGATAATCATATTGGAGGTAGTGTTCTAACCTGTCATATGAACATGAACAGCACACAGGACACATTCGGGCAACAGCAGGTGGCATGTGAACTAGGCTTGTGAACCATACAGTGACTTCAAGGGTTGGGGACAAGAGGACAAAGACTTGGAGGCAGGGAAGTCTCTGGAAGGCACATACAACAAGATTGGTTCTGGCTGCTTGGGCCACTGGGCCCCTAAAGGTAATGGGGCTGAAGGACTCTAAGGGGAAGCTGGTATAGGGGTAAACTGAGGCTCAGATATGTATTTTATTCTCCAGAGAATGAACCTTGGGCTGATGGTTTACAAGCTGAAGGGTGGCTTGTGCCCAAGTAACATACCAGAACCTGGAGTGAGAGCAGATACAGAAAGACTAGAGGAAAGTCGATTGTGATAGCTCCTGGTGAGACAACACACTCTTTAACTTCAAAGTCCAATCCTGGTTTTCTTATTGCTATTTTCCCCGCTTGATGCTTGGAAATCTTTTCAACCTTTTCTTGGCCTTTTGTGTTTTGAAGACTTTAAACCCCTTATTGATAAAAGTTGCAGGAAAATGTGTGGGGCTTGTACCTGTGATTAGAGAATTTGGGAGACTTCAAAGGGACAGTAGATCACATGTCTAAGATTCATTATGCCCATGACACCAATTAGGCTAATATACACACAGGACAGCATCCAGGCCAGATGTCCAAAATACTTAAAAATGTCAACTAAAAATACAACGATGAAAAAAAAAAAAGTATTGGCAGAGCAGACATTTGGTTTAGCTGAGACAGCTTATAGCCAACTGCATAAGTTCACTTCCCCACTGACGCCCGCCCTGCACGCCATACCATTCAAAATAAACACCAGTGTTTATTATGAGGACAAGAATTAAAAAACAAGACAAAACTCCTCAGCTAAACCTCTTGTGTAACAAAAACAGCAGACCTTTGCTTGCGTTTGGCTATTAATTTGTTTAGATTATCATGGTTTTTCCCCTTTTTTAAACCAACTAATTTCTTCTCGCGCTGGAACTCAGCCCGCAGATCACTTCACAAGGACTAGAAGAGAAGTTCCCTCGGTGCTGATGCCCCTGACCCTTCCCTGAAACCATTTCCACATCGCTTCCAAAGAGCCCCAGTTTAGCTGCTACTTGCTGTCAGGACATACTTGCTCTGTCTTATGCAGGCCAGAAGAATGGCCAATCTACGGAGCAGGAAACTATGTCATTACGCAGCGGAAGAGCAGGATTATGGGCTACACACTGCTGCAAGTGCAAACAGGGCCCCTGTTCAATGACTACTCAGATTTAGTTCTAGATATTTAGAATTAAATAAAAAAGTCAATTTCAGCCTCTTCTTGGCTGGAGAATTTCAAGATGTCTGGTCCATTTGAAGTTCATCCTAAATAGCCTACATCTTTTCTAGCTGAAGGCCTCTCCCTCTCCACCAATACTTCCAACACAAGGCTGACTGTCATTAACATTTTTATACAGTTCTGTGATAGCAACTACTTTCAGGGTGGCGTGAAAACATCACCATCATCCACTCTGTAACGTCTGTCTTGAGGTGAAACCAGCTCTCCTCTCTCTACTCCCCAGCTCCCCAACTGCTGTTTCCCCTCCTTCCTTTCTTTGTTGTTGTTGTTGTCTTAAGTCATTTTATTCAGGGAGAAAACACTCTTGGGCCTGCAACCTACGATTTAGTGAGACCTGACTAGAACAGGGCCATCTCTGCTGCTGAGACACCGTGCTTCTAGGCGGAGGCCTGGTTTCTCAACTCAGAGTCAGGGTCTGCAGGCCCCACAGCGTGGTTTCCAGAGATGGTTGCATGAGATAAGTCTGTTGTGCTTGCAGTCAGGACCTTGGGACAGACAGACAGGGCAACGTCTTCATTTTTGGCTGTTGTCCACTTTGGAGATTACTGCTCTCTCTGTCAACAGGATGGTCTCCAATTCCATCCATTTTTCTGGATAACAACATAATTTAAAAAACAAAACACTATATCCACTCTTCTTTCTTTCTTTCTTTCTTTCTTTCTTTCTTTCTTTCTTTCTTTCTTTCTTTCTTTCTCTATAGGATCTAGATGTTAAACGTGAGCATATGTAAAATGGGCTAATTGAAGGAAGATGGCACAGGCATAAGGACAGTCTCAGAGAAGGCACAGCAGAGACAGCCTATAGCAACAAACCAACAAGACAAGAGAAATTCTGCTAATCCCAGCAAATGGGAGAATTCTACTCTGATCTTACTGTATTATTAGATACAAACACCCAGCCTTCCACACTAAGTCACAACTTGTATAAAGACATGAGAAAAACCAAGGTATTTCAAGTGGAGGTGGGGAGACCTGATAGCAGCTACATCAAAGACTTTAACTGTCATGAAGATGCCCAAAGAGTGACATATAGGAGAAAAGTCAGGAAAAAACTGATGAACACAATGAAAATATCAACAAAGAAATAGAAAGTCTTACCAGTGCCAGAATAATTATCATTACAAACGTGACAACAAACATTGGTGAGGCTGTGGCGGGAGGGGGAAGGAACCCTTATCCAGAGCTGGTGAGAGTGTAAATCAGTAAAGCCATTATGGAAATTGCTGTGGAGCTTTCTTATATAACTAAAATTAGATTTTTCATATGGTCTAACAATATTACTCATGGGAATATGACCAATAAAGACAATGGGAAAAGGTCTTGAGCCAGGAGATGAAAAGAGTTCTTCAATCCTGGTCTTAAACATCTTTTTAAGAGAAGGCCTCACCATCTGGGAATCCCTCTTTTTAAAGTATCAGGAGCTATAATATAACAGAATCCAAATCCTCAGAATAAACTGTACTTAGGTGCTTTGCATTATCCTTTGGGAGGCTGAATACTACTGCACTCGGCTTTATAGCATTTTGTACAGTTAGCTTTCTTATTGGGCTCATATATTATGTTGGCCCAATTAGCTCACCAAGGAAGGGTCTCTCCCTGCTTTCTGTCTTCTGGAAACTTCTGGGTAATGATGCAGTTTCTTTCTCAAATGCTTCATAAAATTAGTTGAAGACCCAAAGAACATAGCACATAGCTAGCACTCTCTCTCTCTCTCTCTCTCTCTCTCTCTCTCTCTCTCTCTCTCTCTGTGTGTGTGTGTGTGTAATATTTTTTGGTATGAGTTTAACTTTTCAAAATGACCAGCGAGTTACTCAGAATCTCTGTGTTTGCTTGTGTCAAGGGCAATGGATTTTAAACTGGCAGGAGTTTATTCTTGAGAGCTAAGTTGTCAGATGTGGTACTAAAAATAGTATACAACCACTTACTGACTTAAAAGAAAACACAATGTATGAGCTGAAATATCTTATTTTTTTAATTAAGTTGTCCATTTTGAGGTAATTACAGCTTCACACACACTTGAAAGAAACCATACAGAGAGAATTCCTGTTTATTTTACTCTATTCCCTTCAGTAGTAACATCTTGGAGAACTATAGTGTACTACCACAGCCGGGATACTGGTACAGATAGAGCTATTATGAACAAGAATCTTTCAGTCCTCATGGGAATCTCTTGCACTGTCCTTTTGTAAACACACCCGATTCTTTCCCCACCCCCTTCCTAAAATTTGTCAACTATTAATCTGTCTTCCATTTCTAGAACTTTAACATTTCAGAATGTGACGTCAATGAAATTCACCCCATGGATTCTTTAGAGTTTAGCGTTTTTCATTGACGAAGATTCCACAGGGTTCCTCTGTGTGTTTCCTGTTCCTGCGCGGACAGTTGTTTTGTTTGTTTGTTTGTTTGTTTGTTAATGTCATTTCTTTCTGTGTGTTTATAATTCCTCTTTGGGGGTATTTTTAAACCCTTTGCTAAGTGAGTTTAACATCTCTAGTCATCTTTTACATTGACTTCAAGATCTTCCTAGTTATCAGGGTAACAATTTTATAGGCATTTTGCATATGATGATTGAGTGGACCTCTACTACCCGCTCTCTGTCTGGAAGGACTAGAAGCCCTTGGCTGCTGTTCACCACAGGACCCACAGTGACACTGAGAGGTAGGAGCTAGGCCTCATCAGCGCTGGCGGGGGTAAAATTCTAACTCTCTGCCCTCCCTTTTCTCTCAACACCCAGCACAGGATAGTGTGGTTCTGGGTGATAGTCACTGTCCTTGAAAGGGAAACCCCAAGGTCCTCTTGTGGCCTCCAGTGACATTTCAGCAAGGGATGACTTTGTGACATTTTAGCAGGGAACAAAAACCCAACTCCCCACTCAGCTAAGGAGGCCACCAGGAAGGGATGCAGGCGGCAGCGGAGAGGAAGTTGAGGCACCTTGTTACAGTTGTGAAAGACCGGAGAGTGTACGTTCATTATTAACTCTGCAGATGCGGGAAGTGGGTGTGCATCTGTAGCAGAGCTAGCTCTGTCTTGCACCTCTTGCCTATTCTCAGCTATCTTGAAGCTTTTTCTGTCAGGGTCCTTTGGAATTTTGCATTTTTATAGCTTCTGGTTTGAGATAAATGAATGAATGAATGAATGAATGAATGAATAAACACATAAATAAAATGAAGTAATTTACCACCATGCTCATCTTCACATCCACCTTCTCTCATGATCTCCTATTTTTGCTTTAATGAAATTTCTAGGATTCTTAGTTAGTCCTATGTAGGAGGGGAAACAGAAATAGCCGCAATCACCCCATCTTTCTAGAAATCCCATCATCCTTTGAGTTTTTGTAGAAGCCTTAAGTCAGATTGCCCTCCCTTCACACCACACTACAGATCTGTAAGCACCTGTGACTCGATGCATTGTAAGTTTTGTACCTCCCATCTTGAATATATATATATATATATATATATATATATATATATATATATATATATGTAACATCTGTCATATAGCAATAAAGTCCTTGAATGAAAATGGCCCAACCAGTTCATATTTCACTATAATACACAGAAATGACTCAATGGGAGATATTTTCACTGTAACTGAGTTAAAGCTAGTTTTTGTTTTGTGCTTTGCTAACGCTACACGGTTTGTCTGCATTGGATGTGGGTTTCTTCTATATTCGGCAAAGACTGTGTGGAAATCTTTCTTCCCCCATGTTTTGTAGAGTAAAATTATGCAGATCAGATGATTTCTTTTGAAAAAAATTAAAGCTATGATTTGAGTGTATTGAACAGTTCTTGAGCCAAATTGATTTAAGTCATCTGGGTAGGTTTTTTGTTGTTGTTGTTGTTTGTTCATTTTTTAAAGTCAAGGCAGCAAAGGTCCATTACTTTCTAACATGCTGCATCTGTGCCCACAGTACTATTGTATTCTTTCCTGGCACTTTTCACTTGCAAGCTCTGTAGGGATAGCATCTTTGATCCCTTTCACTTTTTAAGATAGAATACAAATTATTATATCAAAGTTGGACAGGACAAGCCAATAGAAGGAAAGAGCCAAAGTGAAGGCACAGGAATCAGAGACCCACTGTTCACACACTCGGGTGCACCATAACACCTGGAAGCCGGAGTACACACGCATAGGGCCTGGGGCATGCTTGCCACACAGTCTCTGTGAGATCATATGATTTTTGTTCATGTTGATTTATAGGACCTTGTTTTGGGGGGGGTTGTTTGGTGTGTGTGTGTGTGTGTGTGTGTGTGTGTGTGTGTGTGTGTGTGTGTGTTTATCCTCCACCCTCTCTGGCTCTTACACTCTTTCTGCCTCCTCTTCTGTGAGGTTCCTTGAGCTTTATGGGGGATTTGATGGAGACATCCCATTTAGGACTGTTTCAAAGTCTCTCACTCTATGTGTAAAGAGTAGCCATAGGTCCCTGTATTTGTTCCTACTTGCTGCCAGAGGAGGAAGGTTCTCTGATGATGGCTGAACAAGGCACTGGTCCATGAGTATTTCAACATTTGATTCTTAATTTTGGAAGCAGTGTTGTCTTTTTTCTTTGCTAGCAAATGGGAAAGGTTTAGCAATTTTATTGGTCTTTTGGAGGAACTTTTTATTTCATTGATTTTTTCTTTATCCACTCACCCACCCTCCCCCCTGGTACTGACCACTAAACCCAGGGCCTCACATGAGATAGGCAAGGGCTCTACATGCCACGTGCCCAGCTCTCTTCTTTCTTTAATAAAAGGAAAACAGACTCACTAAGTTACCATGAACTTGGGTTACTCTGTAACCCAAGAAGACTTGATTTTGATCTCTGCCTTCAATTGGCTACAACCACCAGGTTCATTGATTACTTTTTCTTCCTGTGTGAATCATACAGGTGCAAATATTCTAGTCATCAAAAGTTCATAAAAGGGACAGAGGAGAGAGTGATTATTTTGGGGGAAAAAGAAGATTTGATCAAGTACAGGTAATATGTAATAGAGTCTTTAATTCTAAAGGTAAAATTTTGATTTATTTTTTATTTTTTCAAATAGCTTATTCAGATTATGTCCTGATTGTTATCCCCTCACTTGTATCTTCCTATTACCCCCTCCTTCCCTCTTCTGCCCTATTCCCCTCCCCTAGACCTCTGACAGAAGGGGGCCTCCTCCCCCATGGTATTTCTTATCCACCTGTATTTGTATGCCTGTACTACACAATGTATTTCAGGAAGAAAAGGTAGCAAATTCTATACTAGCATCTTTAAAATGAAATATATATATATATATATATATATATATATATATATATATATCAGATGCATAAAACACCTTCCATGCAGCATCTTTATTCAGTCACATTATCTATTCTTTCAGATAGTTTCCCTTCTGTTTGCCAAGAAAAGGGGAGAGGGATCCATTTCAAGGACAATAAGTGTGAGTTTAAATTATTACAGATAAGAGGACAAACTCAAGGAACTAGACAGCAGTTAAGAGAATAATACTTGGGATTGAGATCTATGCCTTTTACTGATAAATATATAATCCACCTTTGTATATTTGAACGTGGTAAAATAATAAAAGATGGACTGTGATACTGAGAAAAAGAGACAACGTTGGCGTGTTTCATCTCACAGTGGTGGACTTGACTGATTTAAGCCCACACAGATAAGACCTGACGGATAACGTCCATAACATCCTCATTCGGTTCCGGCCAGTCTCAGCTGCTGTCTCCAGTCAGCCCCATGGGCTCTTCCCAGCGTGGCTTCGAAGCTCTTGGCAACCTGGACCAGGCTTTATTGGTTAGTTCTGAAAGGACTGTCTACTGCTGTTCTCACCGGAGGAGACAACGTAGCAAAAACAAGTCCAAGAGGCAGAAAAGCCAGAGCAGAACTTGGATCCTCTCACAACTGGAAGCCATTTTTTCTTTCTCAGATTCAGAGGTTCTGGGCCGCGATGACGTCCACCTTACTGCTCACCTCTTCCTTCCCATGGCGGATGCTCTCTCCAGCTGGAGAGCTGTAGGAAAAGGACGTTTCCTGTGTGTCCAGGTCCTGGCCCGTCTCTCCGTGTAGCCGGAGCGGATCATTCTGGATTTCAACACTGTTCTCATGATGTAAGGCTGCTTGCTCTATCAGCTCCTCCCTAAGTCTCTTTTAAACACAATAAACTAACTGTGTCTTCACATTCCTCAGGGAAGTCAGTCTTTGTGGTTCACAGAGAGAAGAATCGGAAGAAATTTTTTTTTTCCCCAAGTGAAAAGTCTTATTAAACTAATCTCAGTATAAATAAAGGAAAAAGAAACAATTCAAGGAACCGTCCAGCACAGTAAATACGTCTTTTATTTACAAACTATTTTTACCAGATTTAGTGCAGTTCTACATCTGTTTTCTTGACATTTCCAAACTCTCGAGACCCTCGAGTATTGATGAAAATGACTTAGAGATATACATAAAAATGTGAAACCAAAAGAATCTGTGGATAATGCTTAGTAAGTAGCAAAAGAGATTTAAAGCGAAATAATTTCTCCAAATAATTAAATTTCAAGCTAGAAAGTCATATAGCACGCTTATGAAACCTAGTTTGGGAAGAAATTATTTTAAATTACTTAAAAGTATTTTGAGACTCAAGAAGCCTTTACTTGCATATTGGAATTTCTCCAATTATTTGTGTTTTTGAGTTATCTATGTGGGACTCTTCAGAACTGTGTGGGGGAAGGAACACCAAACATTATGCTGCTTTTTAGGAAAAAGATACAATTTTCTCACTTATTAAGGATTTCAAATTATATAAATTCTGTGAAAAATAGTGGAAATCACTACATGAAATACTAAATTAGTTCTGTCTTCTGAGACTGGTATTTCTTTCTAGACTTTTCCAATACATAGCCTTTTTAAAGTTCAGGACACATGATCAACTTCATTCATTGATATTCCCTCTCCCCCCCCCCCGCCCCCCTCTCTCTCTCTCTCTCCAAAAACTGTCTCAGAAACTTTTTGTTGAAGTTGCTTTATTTAGTTTTGTAGAATGTTGGCAATCTTAAGTTTGACTGTTGCCTCTCCATTGTTAAGGTCAGGAAGTGTACATATATACCTATATATCTGTTTATTTCCCATTAAAAATAGTGTCCGAGTACAAGCAATGCGAGGACCAGGCGGGGTGGCACTTCTGGCTAGCCTCTGTGCTTCAGCCCCTGAATCCCTGACTTGGTGACGCTGATAGTCTATTAAACTCCCCTGTAAAACTGCTTTTCAAATGACTCCAATATTTATTAAAATTACCAATATGTAATCATCCTGGCTTCATGGTGTCCTCGGTAAAGTTAGATAGTTTGTTGATGTCTAAATAATTTCAGTTTTCTTATGTTTTCTACTCACACTGTTTTGGTAATGAGGAGGAATACATTGTCAGATTAATTACCTAATAATCTTCTTCCTTTTAAAAATTGTTGGTTCAGATGAGGAAAACAGGATTCAGGAGCTTGGATGATAATCAAGAAATATATACTCGACTAGAAATTAAGCAGACTTCTAGTGTCCTGATGAAGAAATACAGTTTTTGCCATGTCATCCTAAATATATTTCTCTGTGGAAGTAGTAGCTCTGATTAGTGTAGCTCGTAAGGCATTGTGTGTCAGTGTGAGACCTCCTAGCTACAGTATTTGTGGCCTTATTTACAGGAAGTATAACGGTGTCATTCTGGGTGTCAGTCTCTCACAGATTTGATTTGCATACCACTTTTTGCCAATATTAGTGACAAGCAGCAATAAGAAATTAAATTCAATAAACTACCTTTTAAAAATTTCAAATGTTCTACAGTTACTTTAAATGTTTTGAGACTTGAGAGAGGAGCCTTTGCAGGTAGAAATCCCTCTAACCATCGGCTCGTTTTGAGTCAACTGTGTTTTGTAATACGTAGGATAAATTCTGGATATTGTATCAGTATTATAAACAGGTCTTGAGGAGGGGGCAAAAATAATGATTTTAGCTTACCTTTCAGGTGCTTATTTTTTATGGACATAGGGCCTATTATTTTTCTGATATGGTTTTAAGAGGATTGGAATAAAAAGAAGTCTAAATCAGCAATAGTTCAATCAATGCCAGAGGGTCAGTTTTCTTCACCAATCCTAAGGTACCAGAGAAAGTGACATTTTCATTAAAAGAAAGAAAGAAAGAAAGGAGGAAGGAAGGAAGGAAGGAAGGAAGGAAGGAAGGAAGGAAGGAAGAGAAAGGAAGGAAGGTGGGTAGGAAGGTTTATGGTGTAACACATTTTCACCCTCTCCGTTCCTGGGTTTCAGCCCAGTCCCTGGTGCTGTCCATGAATCCATCGATTCCTAATTCCCAACCCTGGACCCAGAGCCCTGCTTTGTAAGGGCTTGCTTCTGTCGCTTTTGAGTTCCCCATATGTGAACTCTACTTAATTATATTTTGCAAGAGTGAGTGAGGGCAGTGTGTCCAGGCCTGGCACAAGGGAGAGCTGCTCTCTAATGGAAGATGATTTAGAGGACACTAAAGGTCCAAACGTTTCCTCTTTCCAGGTGATTTGGTTTAGATTCGGAGTAATTCAGTACTCACACGGTTTGCATAAATCCCCCGAAATAAAACGTTCGATAGGCACGTGCGGCTGTCCCACAGGGCATACCTTTCCTAGGATTATTTCAAGAATTGATCTTGACTGGGACTCTTACTAGCATCGGGACCGTTAAGACAGAGCGCCCTCGCCCCCTTGTGGTCTTCTGCGGTATTGCCCACGGGAAGACCAAACCCTGAGTCTTCATGGAGGCCAGGAGGAAGGTAAAGAGATGATGAAGCCTTGTCAGTGATAGGCCAACTTGTAGGGAAGTAGTGTGAGGTCTTCCTGTGACCCCCACCTGAGGGGCGTCTTTATCGTTACACACCTTAGGGTTTGGTTGGCGCTGTTTGCATTACGTTTTTCTTCAGTCCTGAGCCGGTTTTGTTTATCGCCCCAAGGTTTTGACTTTTTGTGTGATCTCACAAAACAGTGGTTACTAATGAAATAAAAATATTTTTTGAGCTTCTGTGATGTGTTGTGTATTGTATTAAATACCAAAATACACGGGGGATGGGCCCACTTAACATTTTGTCCCCTGTTCTGGAACCTTCTCTGCTTTTGCTCAGGAGTTTCTGAATCTCATTTCCCACAGACAGCAAACTGAAGGTAAGCAGCGAGTCCCTGCTCTTAGGTGAGTGCTGCCACTTTTCAAATATTTACATGTCTTGGGTGTATTTGATAATTATTTTCTAAGCTGTTTCCATATAGCACCACTCCCAGGAGCGATGGTCCGCCTGCGCATCAAGTCCGCATGCCCGTCAGTCCCTCATGTACTGCATGCTGCTCTTTGAAGGGCAACTCTGAGCAAGAGCAGCCAGCCCATTGCTTTGGACACTTGTGTTTCCATTTGTTTAGTCACTAACAGATCGGCAGCATTGAATCCATGGAGGCCGTGGCATTTGTTTACATGGGGATTATAACAGAAATTATAGGGCACTGGGAGAAGTGATCGACAGCATCAATCAAGGAGCCTGATGAGAGCACTGGAGACTTGCAGTAGGAAAGAGAAAATGGCAAAGATAGGAATAGACACTCTGGGAAAATGTGTCACTATTCCACAGCAAGCTCCGTGCCTGGGATCAACTCAATGGGAGCCTTCTGGGGGCTGACACAGGATACATTTCCCTAGTGTCACGGTGCCTGGGGTCTGGGGCTTGGCACTATGCTGTGGCTGGAGTGGGCAGTCCTGGGAGAAGTTGGTTTTTAAAGTCAGCATTGATGCAGGATCCTAGCACACTGGTCATAAAACCTAGAGTTGTTTGTTTTTAAGTTAAAAGGAGGGAGAAGTTGCTTTCCAGATTTGAACCAAAGTAACTCATTTGGTCTTGAAAAGAAATGTCTCAATGAACACACATCTAGAAGGAAGTCAGAGGCAGGGCTCTGCTTGCCATCTTCTGTTAGTTCCATTGCTGTTTCTGCTGTATGGCATGCTTCAACGTGGCAACTGACATGTTGCAAAGAAAAACCAGGACTTCAGATCCAGGTGGCTAAAAGCTCAATGAGCCCAGAGCTCTGGGAAGAAGGATGCACTTGCCTTATGAAGACAAGGCTGCTCTCTCCTTCTTTCTGTGTAAATGCCCTCTTCCCCTTTGTATCCTACAGATAAATAAACAACGGCTTCAGCATCCGGAACTGCCGTCTTGTTTTGGTGCCTTTGAGATGAGAAGGAGATATGAACATCTCCACCGTGCTCTCTGAAACACTTGTTTGTGTGTTCACTCAGTGTCAGCTGTGCTCGTTTCACGTGTGCCTCTCAGTCTTGGACACCCGTGAAAGCAGAGACTGTGTCTCTTAGCATCCATGACCATATGTGTTTCAGAAAGGTGATGCACTCAGTTGAATTAAGGAACAATAGAAACAGATTTGACTAAGTGGCCTCTGGATAAACTGAGGCCACAACCCCTTCTTACACAAGCTAGGCAGGTGACCACAAGTTTCTGTTTGAGTTAGGGGCTTGAATGAATGAATGAATGAATAAATAAATAAATAAATAAATAAATAAATAAATAAATAAATAAAAAGACCCGTTATAACAAAAAAAAAATGGGATTTAGAAGAGGGCATGGTGAACCATAAAATTAAACCACACTTTAAAAGTTTGTCCATAGCCTGAAGTGCAATTGATTTCACAGAAAATATGGTTTCAGCACCAAGAAGGCTAATCGGGTTCTGACTTCAGGTTACATAGGTATAAAGTAGAAAAATATTCTATTTCGTGCTTTTTGAGGAGATCTTTTCCTTTTGTCACCATTACTTAAAAAAAAAAAAAAAAAAAAAAAAAAAAAAAGCTTCCCTAAAACACACAGACCTCAGTACATCAGTGCATATTTTTGACTAGGAACAAGAAAGAACTGCTATCTAGGAAAAAAATATCTAATCAGATAGAATTACCTGCCATGAGCTGGTGTGTGTCTCTGTGTGTGTGTGTGTCTGTGTGTGTGTGTGTTTGCAGGTTCATGTGTGTTGTGTATTCATAAATCTGTGCAGGTGTGTAGGCTTAGATTTTTCACAAACCTACTTTATTTAGGGTTCTTTAAGGCCTTTACCTCCCTTCCAACCCCCAACCCTAGGCTGGAGAGAAAGAAGAAGGAGGAAACCAGGGGATGTAGCTCTCTTTACTTCTGCCTGGGTAGGGTCCTTGGGATCTTTTGGGGCAATGCCAAACTCATTTGTTCACAGAAAACACAGCAGGCAGCCCTCCATCGCCTGTTCGCCCTTTCATTGCTCTTTTTTATACCCCCCAGAGTCCTCAGACTTCAACTAACTACAGCTGCCAAAGACCACACCCATGCACAAGGCAATTATCAGCTGTGGACAAACTGCAATCTCCCCCCTAGGGAGGAAAACAAAAGCATGTTTACTTAACATAACTGAATTTACAAAGAAACCAAAACTTCCACAATACAGGTTAGTGTGTGTGTGTGTGTGTGTGTGTGTGTGTGTGTGTGCATGTGTGTATAAAAGCAAAATGAAATTTCATAAACTTAAAACCGTGCATCCAAAGAAATGAGAATCTTTTCAGAATCTTGGAGATGATTTGCAAACTTTATTTCTGATAAAGGATAGTTAGTTACCCACAATATATGAGAAACATCTGTTACAATGAAATAAGAACAATAATCCAATTTAAATGTGCAGAAAAAAATTGAAAGGAAAATTTCAAAGAATACAAATGGCCACAGGTTTATGTGGAAAGATGCTCACTATTCTAATTATTAGAGATTTACAGGTTAAAACAACTCTAAGTTCTCGCCTAACCCAGGGAATTACAAATGTGAGCAAGAATGCAGAGAAACCAGGATGGTTGTGTGGTACTGCCGTGGACTGTGAAGTCCTAGCTCCTATGTGTGGAAAGAAGCACGGTGGCTCTTCAAAGAACTGCAGAGCCCTTCCCCATGATGATCTAGCAACCACGCTTCTGAATACGTAGTCAAACAGAACAGAGGCAGAGGACTAAGTAGATGCTTGCACGTTCTTGTTAATTGTGATTTTTAACAGACATGAGTCAGTGGAGGCAACCCCAGTATCTATCAATAGAAAACATATTTAATGGCTAGAGAGGTGGCCCAGTCACCAGCTGACTTTCTTTGCATGCTCAAAGACCTGAGTTCTAATCCCCAGGACTCAAGCAAAAAAAAAAAAAAAAAAAAAAAAAAGATCAGACACAGTTCTATGCAGGGCAAGGACATGGTTGCAGAGGCAGAGACAGAGGATCAAGGGGACTTGCTGGTCAGCCACTTACACACAGACACACACACACAAGTATTTATATACCACAGGAGAGTATACAGTCTAACAAAGACAGAAATTACCTCACTGTTATGACATGGGTGAGTCTCAAGGACTTACACTAAGTGAATGGAAAGATGCATACTATGCTATTTGATGCACACAGAGTATTCACATCATAGAAACATCACTTAGACTGCTGGCTGCTAAGGACCAGGGTATCAAGAGGACACAACGAATGATATTTAGTCTGTATAGAATTCCAATTTTGTAAGGTGAAAAAGCTTTAGAGCCATGTTACATGACGGTGTGAATATGCTCAGTGCCACTAGACCACACACTAAAAGCGGTTGGCATGGGAAGCTTAATACCATATGACTTTTACCACAATTAAAAAAAAAAATTAAAGCCACACCCTTCCCCAGAGCTTCAAAGCACAGCTTTTGTGCTGTGGAGCTGTTTAGTCAGCGATGACTCCAGTTTCACTGATGACATCGGTGATGATAAAAATGATGGGACTTAATACCACCAAGCCTTCACACTTCTAGCCATCTGCTTTCCAG
The DNA here is from genome assembly GCA_907169655.1 of Acomys percivali. Taxonomy (NCBI): domain Eukaryota; kingdom Metazoa; phylum Chordata; class Mammalia; order Rodentia; family Muridae; genus Acomys; species Acomys percivali. Next base: position 77,776,645 of record OU015750.1, read on the forward strand.
AGTAAACGGGTCCGAAAGACGAAGTAACAGATGGCATGTGAGAGAAAAGCACGGGAATTGGTACCCTGCCCAGCCCTTCAAGGGCTTGTGCGTCCATTCAGCTTAAAAGCAGTTCTCTGTGCAGCACATGTGGACCTTTCACATTCCAAGCCGAGCTATTTCTTTGCGTAAACAATCTTCTCTCATCCAATCCATCCAAAGCTGTTCTGCACAGCAGCCACATGCTTGCCCGGAGGGCTGGCTACTCTCTGATCCAGTCTCTTTGTACTTGGCTTTTATATCTGGCCCTTTCCCGTGTGGGTTACAGCGTCGGTTAAAATAAGAAGCAGAGTCAGTCCATTTGGAACTGCTGCAGAAGCTAAACTCTTTTGTCAGACTAGCAATCAAGGCATGCTGCATATTTCTGTTAGGTCAGTGTCTGGGCCAGCAACAGGCACATCCCTGTGACCTGTCAGCAATGTACGTTCTGGAGGGCCGCCCCAGAGCATGGCATTTGGAACCTGGAGGTGGCGCTCATTGCTCTGAGCTTTCATTCTTTCCCCTGCAATTCAGGTACCACCTGAAAATTGAGAACCACTGATCACTTGTCCATGTGACAGAGCCCCACTAAAACCCAGACTCTAAAACTATGACAAAGTGCACCAGCAGATGGCAGCCAGTGACTGTGTCTAGCTATCTGTTCTATTTCGTCCTTGAGACAATTAAATTATCTACAGAAGAAACATCTGAGTTGCTGGCTACTTAGTGAAAAATAAATCACATCATTACCTTTCTTTCTAAGTATAAAGAAGAAAAAGAATCCTTTGGAAAGGCAGAGTCAAATGTAGTCTAAAATAATATATTTGGGGGTGTGATCTCTTAGCACAGAACTTGTGGGAGTGGCTGGCCAGTATCTGGTCTGACTTGAGACCCATGCCTCATACTGTCTGGAGGGCCAGGAACCACAGCCTGGGTAGAGACCTCAGATAAAGCCAAACAGTCAGTGCCAGGGTCCCTATGACATCTGCAATACTGGCAGGCTGGAGCCAGCGTAATAGTCAACAGAGAGGCTTCATCCAGCACCTGATGGGAGCAGACACAAAGACCCAGAGCCAAACATTAGACAGCTCTGGGGATTCCTTGGAAGATGGGGAGGAAGGATTGTAGGAGTAGAGGGGACCACAAGACCACGGTACACATGACCAACTAAGCAGGGCTCATAGTGGCTCACAGAGACAGAAGCGGCAATCGGGAAACCTGCGTGGGTCTGAGCTAGGCCCTCTGCATATATGTTACGGCTTTATAGCTTGGTGTTCTTGGTGTCTCCCGGCAGTGGGAACCAGGGTTGCCTGACTCTTTTTGCTTGCTTTTGGACCCCTTTCCTTCTACTAAGTTGCCATATCCAGCCTTAATATGAGAATATGTACCTAGTCTTATTGTAAATTGTTATGCCAAGTGTGGTTGATATCCATGTCCGTGGGAGGCCTACTCCTTTCTGAAGGCAAAGGGAGTTGGTCTGGGGGAGAGGGCAGCGGAGGGGAAGGACTAGGAGAGGAGGGAAAGGAAACTGAGGTCAGGATGTAATATTTAAAAGAAGAGCAAACAAACAAATAAATAATAAAATAAAATCACACACATATATATAATCTCACATATAAACTCTGGGAGTCACTTAGTATTGTGTGGCATTAAGATGACAAGACACATGTGTCTCTATTATAGCTTCATTACAGCTAGAGAGTCGAAAGGATCATCTACCCCAACCTCCGCCATCCTGCACGACTTTGGCTGCTAGGCTTCTATCTAAGTTATGCATGTGTTCTCGTTATGAACACTGATCATAGGATAGTTTGTATTTTGAATAAAAGCTCTTTGTAGTGTAAGCCGGTCTTACAGCCAAAGGGAAGGACTCCGGAAAGATCCTTTCTTAAGTGTGGCGGCGTGTACCCTGTGTGTGGATCCCCAGTAGGAGAATCAGGCTTTCTATACAGCAGATGACTTCTCTCTGCAGTAGAGAATGCAGAGAGTGCACTTTCCTTTTTAAAAACTATAGTCTTCACTGCGAAGCTTTGACTAGCTTTAACCTCATGGCCTTTCTGCACCCTGATACTACAACCCCCAGCTGTCCTTAGTCACAGGGGCCACACAAGGGTTCATCTCTGATCTTCCAGGAGCCTTTCTGTAGGCTGCATTCTCCTGTGACCTTTGCTAGGTCAGTGAGATCATGGCCCAAACCAGGGCTTTCTCAGAGGAGGAAGAGCAAGACCCTAAGGAGCTCTTTTCCCTTCCTCCCTCCCTCCCCCCCCCTCTCTCTCTCTCCCTCCCTCTCTCTCTCTCTCTCTCCCTCCCTCTCTTTCTCTCTCTGTCTCCCTTTCCCTCCCTCTCCTTTTCCCTCTCTTTCTGTCTCTCTGTCTCCTCTCTCTCCCCCCCCCCTCCCCCCCTTTTCCCCCTCCCCCATCCATACTCTTTCTTCACAAGCTATTGTTTCTTTTCATTTTACTGTCCCCTAAAGGGCTCTTCCTGATGAATAGCCTTCTGAGTGACACACATAACAGACAGGCATGGCTGCTGGTGACAGACAGCCACTGAAGCTCTCTTTTCTGGGCTTCTTTATCTAACACATCAATTTGTTCCTGTCTGCGATCATAAACCGCTGGGCCAGTATTCCACAGCTGGAACGCAGCATTCATCTTCTCTACCCATCTGTTAAATATATTTTCCTGATGTGATGTTGGCTTTAGTGTCACGCTGCTGGGGGCCACGGGAGCTGCTGTCTGCTTCTGATCTTTTCTTGTCTTGAGATCATGTTTCATTATTTCCCCCCCAAGCCAAAAATACAAGGAGTTTGAGCCGTGGCCAAACACTGTGATTCTGGGACGTAGATTGGGATTACTGAAGATAAGGCAGCCTGGCCGTGGGGCATACTGTAAGAACACTTGCTTTGATGATCCCATCCCAAGCAGGGGCTCCCTCCTGCCAAGCCTGAATGCTGCTAGGCGCACATGCACACCTCCCGTGAAAATCACAGGCTTGCTTTCACTCCAAAAACAAAACCCAAAGTGAGAGAGGCCCAGTGCCACAAGCTGTTAGTTCACCTGGGGACAGGGCCTGCCTGCTTTCCAGCTGAGGCAGCACCCCAAGAACGCCAAGTGCCACCTCCTGAGCTCTCACAGGTGCAAGCTATTTCTTCCTGAATGAATCACCGATCTTCCTCTTAGCTCTTTGTGCCACTCTGCTACTTACCTCATAAACACACAGAGGCTGCAAACTCTCACTTTGTTCCAAACATCCTAGATGGGCTTTAGTACACCTCTCTCCTAATATGGTAATGACCTAGCTCTGCACCACAGAGGTCAAGGACCCATCTTTGGAAGAAGCCTGGAAATTAAACGCACTGTCAAAAGTTGAAGACCCAAGAGTACCTTTTTAAGTATAGCCAATACACAAAGGTAGAGACTGATATATTCAACTGCTGTTAAGATGGTCTTACTCATCCCTTTCTTATCCGTAGATTTTTGAGTCCACAGGTTCAGCTAACTGCACATGGGAAACAGTATGCTTGGTATAAAGAACTTTTGTACTCAACATGGACTGATATTTTTTCTTGTCATCATTCACTCAATAGTCTGGTATAACAACCACTAACATGGAGTGAGTGTTGTGTTAGGCATTAACCGTAATGAGAGGTGATCTAAAGTACAGAAGGGCATATGCACATCTTACAACAATACTGTTCCATTTATGGAAGGGACCTGCCACCTTTAGGTTCCGGGATCCTGGGAGAAGAGTTGCTGTCACCAATGCCCTGGGGATAATGACTCTTCAAGAAGGCAGAACTGCTGTTGAATTTCTGTACAGCAGTGACCAATGCCAGGAAAGACACCACAGAGTCTTATCAAACTATACATCCAATGTCAGAGGGCATTGTCAGAACTTACTGTATTGCATTTGAATGACACTGGTATTCAGTGGGTGTGGGTTCTGGAATAAGTCTTGCTCGGCTGCTGCCTGATTTCACTCAAGCCCACAAGGGGATGGCAAGGTTGACTGGGCGGTTTACTGGCGACTGGCAAGGTTCTGTGGAGAGGAAGTTCTTACCCAGCAAGCTACAGCCTTGACTGTGGCAAAGGGCTAAAGTAGAACCTGCCATCTGAAAAGCTGGTTGGCTGAAAATGAGAAGTGTGAGTCTGCCGGCCACGGCTTACACAGCTTCACAGCCTTCCCGTGTGTCTGTGCTTGTTTTCATCTCGCTACCCTACAACCTCCTTCAGCTGTGAGTGTGAGGTGAATAGTACTGATGACTTTTCAGACACCTCATAGTACTAAGAGAAGAATCAGAGACAATTCTTCAGACGCTCCTGAATTTACCAGTGAAAATTGTAACTTGCCAAGGATGTCTGTGGGCACTGGTCAACACACAATAGTAAAGGTCTTAAAACAGCACAAGAGAGTTTTTCGTGGAACTCGGTTGTGTGTGTCTCCTGTGTAGATTCTATAGGCAGCAACATGGACTCTAAGATCGAAATCTGGCATGGGGGTGTGACGCCTTTGAGGGTTGAGGAAAACCAACATGCTCTGACTTTTAAGTCACTGTTCAGGACCCCTTACCAGTTTCCCCCTTCTACACAGACATTGTTTTAGATAGAGGTATTTCACATGCACTACTAAATGCAGCTCTGATGCCTCCCTGTGTGGAGAATGCAAGCTCCGTGAAGACAGGAACTAAAAATACACCCAGTGCTCTCCCGAGGAGGAAGCAAACCACACACACATTCAAGCACCATGCAAGCAATTAATGAATACCTAAATACCAGAAAGAATGACATCCAGGTCGCTGGCGAAGAAACTAGCCAGGGAGGAGCACTGATGCCAAGAGAGGATTGCTGCAAGATACAGAGGAGGCCCAAGGGAGGGCCAGTGGAAAGTTCTTGTTCCAGGAAAGAGTCAGAGCCCAGCGCTTTCTTGTTTCCAAAGAGCAGCCAGACTCTGCACAGGATAGAAGGAGTAAAGGATGAAGAAAATCAGAAACACATACAACTAAAGCAGAGGGAGGAGAAGGGGACTAAGAGGGGAGGGGAGGGGAGAGGAGGGGAGGGGAGAAAGAGAGAGAGAAAGAGACAGAGAGAGAGCGAGAGAGAGAGCGAGAGAGAAGAACAACAAGAAGAAGGAGGAGGAGACAGAGAGAGGGAGAGAGAGAGGGACTGAGGGACAGAGGGACAGAGGAACAGAGGGAGGGAGGGACAGAGGGAGGGAGGGACAGAGGGAGGGAGGGAGGGAGAGAGAGAGAGAGAGAGAGAGAGAGAGAGAGAGAGAGAGAGAGAGAGAGAGAGAGAGATGTGTCTGGCATTTTTTTCAGTCTCTCTCCTGCGCTGTTGCAACGGACTGAGTCCTTTCCAGTGGGAAACAGGTGTCTCCTGCCAATTAGGATTTAAACATCAACAGGGGTTTCTTGAGAGAATGATGACAAGTCTAATTGCAAGTAGCATCTGGAGAGCCCTTGGCTACACCAAGACAGGTTTCACTAATCCCCGTTTTGCTGGGCGCCTGGCATCAAGCCGGGATCAGCTCCTCTGTCATGGGGCCCCCAAGGCTGTAAAATGTGGAACAAGCATTTAACAGTCAGAGCTCAGCAGGGAGCATCTGAGTACTCTCACTGACTCACAAAACTGACCATGTGATAGCCAAGTGGGCACAATGGCAAGGTCAACAAGCCTTTCAAAGGACTGGTACCGCCATCGAAAGTGACACACATCCATGATGCTCGTTTCCTTGTTGCTGCCAGCCTACCCTCAGAATCCCATCCCTTTGTGCATACTAACAACTGGGAGTGTCTTTGGAGTGTGGCGTCAAAATGGTGGATGGATGTGATACTTCTTTAGGTGCACACACGTATTACAAAGCCTCCCCCAGCCCAGGAAGATTGAGACAGCAATGAGGTGTGGTAGACACAAGAAAAAATATCCTGGAACTTTCTCGGAAGTTTCCCCCCTGATGGCTTCATAGTGCCAGAGGTTGCCAGACAGGCAACTGGGTCGGGGGTGGGGGGAGTCACCATTGGTCTTTCTCAGTTTTAGATCTTGCATGCTACAGTACCTGTCAAGCAAGAGGTGCCTACTGATGCAATAGTGGCACAACTGTTGTAGAGATAACCAGTTGATTTTAAATTGAATCTGAGGCTCATTGCATAGGAGGGAGCTCACGCCTGGTACTGCAGACCTTATCAAAGACCCAGAGCTGAGGTCACAGGTGTCAGGGGTAAATCTACTGCTTTTGTTTTATCAAGTGGATGTATCAAACTGCCTCCTAAATATTTATGTTTGAACCCATAGACTAATGATCTCCTCAGCCTTAACCATAAAAACGCTCATTTGCAGTGAACAGTGGTTAACGTAGAAATTTGTAGCTGATCGACATGTTCAGAACAGTGATTGATGGGTGCTTAACCTAAAATAAGATATCTCTGTCAACCCTTCCAAGTCTCGGGGAACATTTTGGAAGAGGGTCACAAATAACTTAAGAGCCGGACAATGGGGAGGAGAGGCATGAAATGTCGTCATATGGCTGTGACATAGCTGGGGCATGTATGACCTCCTAGTGGCTGTGATTGCCTCATGGTGTCTGCAGAAGTCTGGGCGAATGAGTCAGTATTCTATTTTGAACTGAGGAGAGGCTCACAAGGCCCCATGACTCATGCTGAAAAGGGCTATCCAGGGAGAAGACTCACTGAGTTAAGTGACATAGCCACTGGTCAGCTACTAATACTCGGTGGGTAGTTCCACAGCCATGGCCCGGCAGGATGTCCTTGCTAAACCCAGTGGATCACAGAACAAAATCAAAATCAGATAAAAAGATGTGAAAAGTGGGATTTGGACTCAGTGGGGAGTGTGGGAGTTAATGGGGTGATAAGGAGGTGGGGGGACATGTTTGACCAGAACGCATTATATACATGCATGCCTAAAACTGTCAAAGAATACAATAACTTTAAAGCGATGTGGTACCGTTGTATACGGCAGGTACGGGGTTGGCGGAACAAAGCAAACAGATCTGTATACTTGAATCGCCCATGAAGAAAATTAAAAAAAAAAAAAAAAAGAAATTCATTTTGACATTTTATAATTAAAAATTAAAATGTAATTGCTCCACTCCACCTTCCCATTCTTCCCGGCAACCCCCACTGTGCCCCTCTCACCCTCTAAGATTGATGGCTTCTCCATTTTTCTGATTATTGCTGCTAACTCTAGAGAGTCTCCCAAGTTGTCTTGGTTCCAGAGCATTGGGTGTGAACTGTTCTCCACAGCCCCACACCTTTGCACACCTGATCTTTGTTTGCTGGTTTAGTTTTTTGAGTGGAACCTTCTAGACACTGACCAGCACATGTAAGACTACAGTTAAGGCAGGTCTTAGAGATTACGGGCTTCTTGGGTGTCTTGGTCCCTTGAGATGTGAGGAACCCTGGCTGGATTTCTCCGGCATTCCTTCCGTGACTCCCTCAAACCATGTGCCAAAAATCAACATCTCCCTAAAGTTGCGTTTGTCACGTGTTTTTTTTTTTTCCACAGTGAGAAGAAACAGTCAATATATAGAAGCTTCTTATCTTCCCCAGGATTATGCCTTCAATGTGTTCCTCGGGCAATGTGTAAGTGACTGTGTGACATACACATGTGGAGATACACACATAGCTCCAAGTCAGGAAGCCCTCCTTCAGTGTCCCTAGCTGTAGGAGTGTGTTCTTCACACCCATGTCCACACTGGTGACCCTTTATGCCTTTTGTATCCACATTTGTATCAGGCTCAGACATGGAGCCCATAACCATAGGTACAACTTCCTGAACCTGAAATGTATGCTGTGTCTTTATATTCACATCTTTTAGCGTGATAACTGACATAATAAAATCAGTATCCAATTAATGCTTCTTTAAATTTCTTTTTCCCAAACTAGGAGGTTGGAGACTAACTGCCAAGTCATTGCTGGCCCCGGCCAAGTCAAACAAGGCAATAGTGTAGCTCTGCCGCCATCGAAGGGGCCATTGCTCTAAACTGCCAGCGAAAACAGCCACATCCAAGGCACATTCCTCCGGAAACAGTGCAAGCCTCCACTGTGGAATGCCTAGGCATTCTCCTGTAAGAATAGCACAGAGCCAGCCCAGAGGAGAGGAAAATGAAACCAGAGACTCACATTTGCTCACAGAAATGCACAGGCTTTCAGCGCTGAGGGGTCAGGGTCCAGGGGATTAACAGCGGGAAGAATTTTCGGCGAGCAAATTCCGTAAATCCCATGACTGTGTTGAAATCTACATGCAGATATCACATCACATATAAACGGAATCTTTTAAAAGTAGCATTCACTAAACCTTATTGCGCGTTATCCATGGTTCTTGCTAGTAAAACTCCGGGGAAAAACACTCCACATTTGGCCTTCAGATATTTCCAGTAGAGATGGAAAACATTGAATATGGACACAAAGGACGGGATTCTATCCTTCGCTGATGAAAGGGTTGTAAAGAAATAGTAAAGCAATGAATGGGCTGTAAAGGGAGCAGCTGCTGTTTGTTGGTCAAGTAGCACATCTGGTAGCAAGAAGGAACAATGCACCAGACCTCGGTTCTATGTTTTTCTCTCTCCAATGGGCTCATGGGGGAATGGATCAGAGATTGAACATATCTGGTTATGACTGAATGCTGCTACCATCCTGACAAAAGGGATTAGAATCTAAGGCTAGGACCTTAAGTGTGAACAGTAGGCAAGATCTTCGTCAGAGAGTACGTTTAGGCCTGGAAAGGGAAGAGAGAAAGAAGCAGGAAAAGGTAAGACCAAGCTTGGCATCTGGGGGAGTTAAGTGTGCATCATGCACAAGCCAGGAAGGAAGAGAAAGGCCGGTTGGAGGCCTCCCATAAAAAACTGAACTTCAGGGCTGGAGAGATGGCTCAGCCGTGAAAGGCGAGGCTCACATCCAAAAATATAAAAAGCTGAACTTCAGAGATAGTAAGTTCAAAACATGTCAGTAAAGATAAACTCACAAAATGTGAGTAGATATTTGACGGGGCCTGAGTCTATCTCTCAGAAACAATGTGTCTTAAGTAAAATAATTATCACGGTGGATCTACACAAAGTGAATGAAATTAAAGCCTTAACTCACAATTTCATGTGCATCTGCAGTGTAGAAGCAATCGGTCAACACAGGCTAGAACTGAGAATGACAGACATTCCTCTTCCCCCACCTCCATCCCAAAACAAACAAACACCCCCAAACAAACAAAAATAAAACAGTCCAGACATGAAGAGAGTCCTTACAAAAATGTGATAAAGATGCTAAATTGTGGTTCTTCACAGTCAGTGAGTACATGAGCAACATACCTTGGACTTGGCTTTTTTTTTTTTCTTTTATGGGGGTGGGGTGGGAGGAACGTGCAGCGGTGGGAGGTGGGAGAGTGGACCTGGGAGGAGTGGGAAGTAAGTGTGCTCAGGGTGTATTGTATGAAATTCCCATATAATTAATAAAAATGTCATGCCGGGAGAAATAACAAGAGTATTCTCCGTCCAACTCTGATTCTGTGAATGCTGGGCTTCTTCTGATTGGTTGGCTCTCAGAGTTGCAATCACTGCAGCAAGCTGCCAACAAGATGGAGTCAGGAATTTTAACATCAGCTTACCATTTGGATGTTACCATGGCTCCCAATGGAAATGTGTTGATCAGAGGGCAGTGTTTAAAGATGCTCCTGATTGATACTTGTTGGCAAAGCTATAAACTCCTATGGATTTCCCGATTTCCCGGTTTTCTTTATTCGCAATGACCAGGAGAGCAATGCAGTAATGGCTCATTAGCTTATTCCATCAAGTTACTGGTATGAAAATGATGAGAGAGCTTTCCTTTTTTGTTTTTTGTTTTTTTGTTTTTTTGTTTTGTTTTGTTTTGTTTTTTAAATTAATTTATTCTTGTTACATCTCAATGGTTATCCCATCCCTTGTATCCTCCCATTCTTCCCTCCCTCCCATTTTCCCCTTATTCCCCTCCCCTATGACTGTTCCTGAGGGGGATTACCTCCCCCTGTATATGCTCATAGGGTATCAAGCCTCTTCTCGGTGACCTGCTGTCCTTCCTCTAAGTGCCACCAGGTCTCCCCCTCCAGGGGACATGGTCAAATGTGAGGCACCAGAGTATGTGAGAAAGTCATATCCCACTCTCCACTCAAGTGTGTAGACTGTTCTGACCATTGACTAGATCTGGGTAGGGGTTTAAAGTTTACCGCCTGTATTGTCCTTGGCTGTTGCCTTAGTTTGAGCGGGACCCCTTGTCCAAAATCTGCCTAACATAATGTTCTACTTGTAGGTTTCTAGGACCCACTGGATCCTTCTACATCGCTATTCTCCCATGGTTCTCTCATCTAGAGTCCCAATAGGATGTCCTCCCCTCTGTCCCAGTTTCCTGGTAAGTGAAGGCATTCATGGGACATGCCCCTTGGGCTAGTATGCAGATATAAGTGAGTATATACCATCTGAGTCTTTCTGCTTCTGGGTTAACTCACTCATTATGATCATTTCTAGCTCAATCCATTTATCCACAAATTTCGGGAATTCCTTGTTTTTAATAGCTGAGTAGTATTCCATAGTGTATATGTACCACAGTTTCTTATCCATTCTTCTACTGAGGGACATTTAGGCTGTTTCCATGATCTGGCTATTATGAATAAGGCTGCTATGAACATGGTTGAGCAAATTTTCTTGCTGTGTGCTAGCTCATCTTCTGGGTATATTCCAAGGAGTGGAATAGCTGGGTCTTGAGAAAGCCCTATTCCCAGTTTTCTGAGATAGCACCAGATAGATTTCCAAAGTGGCTATACTAGTTTGCATTCCCACCAGCAATGAAGGAGTGTTCCTCTCTCCCCACATCCTTGCCAGCATGTGGTGTCGCTTGAATTTTTGATCTTAGCCATTTTGATGGGTGTAAGATGGAATCTCAGAGTTGTTTTGATTTGCATTTCCCTGATGACTAAGGAGGTTGAGCATTTCTTTAAGTGTTTCTCAGCCATTTGATAGTTTTGTTTTGTTTTTAAGCTTCTCGGCTTTCTTATTTCTTTCCTTTTTCTCGTTATTCTGTTCTGTTTGTTTGTTCATTTGCTATTTTGAGACAGTGTCTGTCCAAATAGCCTTGGCTGACCTAGAATTCCCTATGTACACCAGGTTGGTTCCAAATGCCTAGAAATCTTCCTGCCTCTGCTTCTTGCATACTGGAATTAAAGGTATGCATTACCATGCCCAGCAACTCCTCAGTTTTCTTAATTTCAATAGAAAAATAAAAGTCTATTTCTGAAGCTGCTAAATACTTTGACTTTATATGATCTTATCAAATAATGTGTCATCCTTTGGCAATGATCTGAAGCACCTTTGTATGTTGCTAACTTTGCTGGTGTTTCAGTACCTGTCCCTGTGGGAAGATTTAAACTCTAGTTCCACAGGGGGAAGTTGAGGGCCATAAGATCTTACTGAACAGAGGAGTCATCCTCCTCATTATGGGGATTTTGTTTGTCAGCGATTTGTTGTGCCTGACACTCTCCTCAGCAATCTGAAATCTTCTAGTAGTTATCTTAGTCAGGGTTTCTATTGCTGCAGTGAAACACCATAACCAAGAAATAAGTTAGAGGAAAGGGTTTATTCTGCTTACACTCCACATTGCTGTTCATCACCAAAGGAAGTCAGGACTGGAACTCGAACATGGCAGGAACCTGGAGGCAGGAGCTGATGCAGAGGTTATGAAGAGGTGCTGCTTACTGGCTTGCTCCCCCTGGCTTGCTCAGCCTGATTCCTTATAGAACCCAGGACCACCAGCCCAGGGATGGCACCACATACCATGGGGGATGGGCTAGTCCTTCCCCCATCAACCACTAATTAAGAAAATGCTTTAAACATCTGGATCTTATAGAGGCATTTTCTCAGTTGAGGCCCCCTCCTTTCAAATAAGTCGTTTGTGTGTCAAGTTGACATAAGACTAGGCAGCACAGCAGAACCATTTGGTTTCTTGTATCTGGGGCTGTGTGTGCTTCAGCTGTGATTCTGGTCCCTGCAGATGGACAGGCAGCTTGCTTGGTGGAGGTTTACACACATGTCTAAGGCCATATGCCTTCTCCCATGGGTTAACAGAAGGCTTACTTTGTGTTGTTTATATATGTGTGAATATAGTAGCTATTTTCATTTCTAACATGGCTCAAAAGGAATTCTACCTTATACACATTGGAAGCAACATTCAATTTCAGATACTGCATCCTGTCATTCTTACCAGAACAGAACTACAACATACTGTATTTGTTTTCATTCCTGGCAGTGTCTGTTCCTAAGCATCTAAGTCCTCAGGGGCCACTTCTCTTTGTCATTTGGTCCTGAAGCCTGGCAGAATTTTTGTTATGAAATAGACATTCATTATGTGTTTACTGAAAAGAGAAAACGTCATTTTGATGATGGATGTCAAAGTATCTTGTGACCAGAAACCAAAGTAATACATTTCTTTTATTATGCTTTTTTCCAAGTTCCAATCAACTACAGATTCTCAGAATCCCCGAACAGCAAGATATATTGGCAGTTGTCATTTTCAACCCCCGTGCTTCATTTTTACAGGTTCCCACCAAAAGAAATTGAGAAAAGGTTTTCAAGCCCCGCCCAGAAACTCTGCCTCCATGTAAATCAGTTTTTCATGAACCTTGGATGACACTCACTTTGTTCCTGTGTCAGCTGTTTCTGCCTACCTGCTGAGGTTTAACTTTCTATTGTAGGATCTTTCTGGGATGCTTTTTCCAGGTTTAGCCTTTGATGACCACCTTTCTGGAGGTGAGTGCCCATGTGGCCACATGTGTCTCGTGCTTTTTCCCACTGTATTTGTTCAGCGTGGATGGGATCATTCTCTCTGTCAGCTTTCACAGTCTCCTCTCATCATCCCTCTCAATGGCTGTAGACTAAGCTTTGCATTTCATTCTCGGATCTTCGGAAGAAGGGGAGACATAATCATCTTCTAAATTTGGGAAACTTTTACAGTTTCTTCTTGCTTCTGTCAGGTGACTGGAAATTAAATGTCATTTCTTTGTGGCTGCTGCTTTAGCAGTTGACTACAACAAAAGGGCATTTTTGTTTGTTTGCCTGTTATGGAGTCCAAATAGGCCTAGGTCTTACTATAGAGGCCAGGCAGCTTAATTGTAATCTAGAGCTACTCACCTAGTCCTCAACTCAGTGATGGTGAAGACTAGGGGAGATAACAAATTCTTCGTGCTTTAAGTTGTTACAATTTAGGGCTTTAAGTTGTTACAATTTAGGGCAATTTGTTACCAAGTGCTGGATAACTAGTACAGTTGTAGGTAAGTCTTTCTCCAGGAGGTTGGTCAGAAAAATCTCTAGGTCGCCAAAGACCCCTCTGACTGCTTTGACTTACCAGATGGTGGTGGGTGGCTCCCAGTGTCCCAGCTTTGTCTCTAGTGTATCAAACAAGGATCCAGAGAAGAGATGACTCTCCTTTCACTCCTGGACAATTAGCTAACAAATGCTGCCTAAGTCCTTGACCTCTGCAAAGCACTGGTGAGAGGCCACTTATGGTTGATTCTGAGTCATTACTGTATGATGTCCTGACATATCATTTGCACGAATTTTATTGAGCAGCTTTCAATGATGAATAGAGTGAGAATCGGCAAGCAAAGGAAATGGCAATAGCCGTACATAAATTTTATTTCCATTTGGCATGAAACACCTGATTTCCTTCAACATTGTAAACATGTCACAGTATTAGGCAGTGAAAGGTTAACAGGACCTAGCTTTCATGAAGACATTGTTTTCAGTAGACATTTGTCCCACTGGCCTCTGCTGTTGCAGATCATTTTGTTTTGATTTGTTTTATTACATTTTAGTTTGTTTTAATTAAAAAGAAAACCAGAGGGAAAGCAACTGAATCTTTTCCAAGATTGTGCTGAAGACATTTCATTTATTTTTCTCGCAAGAAACAGAGGTGGCCTCAGCATACAATGTTTGGTGGTTAGATATGGCAAGGATCTTGTCTTATAATTAATAGACATGATTAAAGTGTTTACCAGGTAATGTTGATGTACTCTATTTAAAACCAAAACACAAGCCACTATGTACAACCTGGTCATCAGTTAAGGAAGAGCATGTCAAGGTAGGAAGACACTAATTCTTAGATAAAATATCTAAGAAATAACTTCAAACTTAAATTATTGCCCTGTATGAGGACAGATGAATATCTCAGCACCAGCTTCATCACTGTCAGGTTCATGGCATATTGTTTTATTTGCTTGTGCTTCCTAGGACAGAGGTACCACTAGTTTTTGCAATGGAAAAGTTTGCTTTCATGGCTTGTTACCAGTTATGCAGAAATGGATTCCAGTTGATTTGAAAACGTGACAATCATGCATGACAGAAGGTGTTCTTCTGAATTTTCTCAGGTAACAGCATGCAAGTTTATCTTAGTCCATTTTGTGTTATTATAACAAAATACTTGAGTCTGAGTACTTTATTTGAAAACAAGGTGCTTTATTTAGCTTAAAGTTTTGGGGTTCTGAGAATTTGCATTCGTTTTTAATACATCTCACAGGTGTGTGTGTGTGTGTGTGAGAGAGAGAGAGAGAGAGAGAGACAGAGAGACAGAGAGACAGAGAGACAGAGAGACAGAGAGAGAGAGAGAAAACATAAGAAAGGACAAAGGGACTGAGCAGAGAAAGGCAAATTTGCTTTATAAAAGCTCACACTCTATTGTAACCAGCTTTGTCTCCAGAGATCTCACTCCTATAGACAAGCCTGATTTTCTTTTCCAGTGTGTCACACACAATGCTCTCCCAGGAAGCTCTACTTTTCCAGTGTGGTGTCACACACAATGCCCTCCCAGCAAGCTCTACTTTTCCAGTGTGT
>OU015750.1:77797531-77829582 GCA_907169655.1 Acomys percivali
AGAGAGAGAGAGAGAGAGAGAGAGAGAGAGAGAGAGAGAGAGAGAGAATTGGGAGGGGACATGTTGGGTAGGTGGAGTATTGGAGGGAAGAGGTTGGATACAATCAAAATAGATTTTATACATAGAAAACACTTTTACAAACTCAATAAGAATTATGAATCACAGAACTTGCAGAGAGATGTGTTTTGTGCATGATTTTGCTTAAATACTGTAATTTAACCAGGTGCAGTGATTTCATACACTTTTAATAGTTAATACATTTTTAAGTTAATGTGATGACTTACGCACATCATCCCAGCACTTATGAGACTAAGGCAGAAGGATTGCCACAAGTTTGGGGCCAACCTGAAACACATAGTTGTAGGTTAACCTGGACGACAGGGGAGACCCTGTCACACACAAGTGAAAAAACACCCCAACAAAAAACAAACTTTAAAAGAAAGCAAGCAATTTATGAACCATTAGAAGACTTAAAGAAAAAAAAAAACAAAAACGATTTTCAGATCCATTACTGCTTCTTTCTATTGCTGTTGTTTTCATAAAGCATCAGGCTTCCGAGCACTCCAATAGCCTTGAGGCTTACATGGGTCTCATCCAACCGACCTGTGTTTTCTCTTTCTCTCCCACTCCTTCAGATCTTGTTGTATCATCAGAAATCATCTTAATTTTAGGATGGTGATTATGTACATGTGTCTCATGGTTTAGCCATCCACTCCACAGGTCCTTTTTGGGTGCCTACCATGTACCAGTTGTCTTCGCAGATGCAGAGGGAAACAAAGCAAAATCTGTGGCTTCACAGAGCGTACCTTCTAGTGGTCAAGTGACACCATACAAACGGCAAATCAAATACATAATATGTCAGACAAAGCAAAGGGCTCATGTTATTCAATACAAACCTGGAGACACATGTGCTTTCAGGGATTAGAACCTTGTTAGTGATAACACTGAGGGAAAGACCTGAAGGGGTGTTAGAAGACAAGAAGTGGACATGTCCCGGTGGAGAAGAAATACTAGAGGTGAGGTTCTGCAGACGTTGGTTGCTAGTGTGCACCAAGAATACAAACATTCAGCAGTAAGAGATTAACTGGGAGCAGGGTGAAATGTGAAGACGAACTACTTGGGGCCACGGGACCATTCCTGTAGGTGTCGTAAGTCATCATACAACGGTGCCTATGTTGAACGCAGTGGGCAGACATTTGGTAGCTGCTTCTTGGAACAGAAGAGCATGCTCTGATTCCAATGACTTTTTTTGGCTGCTGTAATGACAGGTACTCAAGGTTTGAGAGAGCCCAATCAGGACACTCAACTGGAGGCTGGGCAACTGTGGCACAAGTGGAAAACAATGGTGCTTATGGCCTGAATGGTAATTGTGGAGAGATGTGATGTGGCTGAGAGAGGTGTGCATACATTTGTCTGAGACCTTTCATCCAAGAAGGTATACTGAAGGGGCCAAGGAGACATACTTGTTTGGAGCCCAGGGGATGGGAAATTTACTATTTCTCGAAAATTCAGCTTTCAGTAGTAATTAGATGTGAGAGACTAGGAAGAAGTTCATCTCTTCAATTACTCTTCAGCACACTCGTTGGGTTTGGTGGGCTTTAGTGAATGTTGGTACCACGCACTGTTTGCTAGGGCACCCTCACACAATTCCCCCCACAGTTTTTTTTGTTTGGAGGCCAGCCATTTCTTAGGAGTTGTGAATGAGTAAAAGCAGTTCTGAAATTTGTCTTTGATCTTCTTGTAAGCAATACCCTTGTAAGGAAATTAAGCCCATGCATGGGATAACAAGCTGCTTAAATTCATTCTGTTAAAATACTTTTCTATTACCTTAGGAGATACTGATAACAGTGAACCATAGATTATAACACTTACAGCCATGCTCTACTAAATAGAGTTTCTTTAAATATTCTATTATGGGCTGGAGAGAGGGCTCAGCAGGTTAAGAGACAAACTGGCAACCTGAGCTCAAACCCAAAATGTGGAACAGAATCCCACAAGTTGTTGTCTGACTCCCCACAAGGGCATGTGGGACATGACAAGGGACACACACACACACACACACACACACACACACACACACACACTCACACACACTCAGACACATGAATATAAGTATAGTAAATTTGTACAAATCCTAATAGACATTATCTAATTATTAGCACATTTTGGCTGTGTTATGGCTATATTTGGATGAATGAGGGTTCCTACAGGCAGCCGACATTTTTCACAAGCCAGCCACTTTGGAGTGCTCATTTGTGATGCTTACTGTATTATATTTCAGTTTGCCTTCAATGAAAATGCTTCAGCATAGGCACAAAAAGGAAACACTACATTCAGAGACCTAAGTGTGAATTTCACACGATTTAGAATCAAGCAGATTCTCTACAAAATCTCTACAAAATGGAAGAATGAAGAGAGTAAGAAAAAAAAAAAAACAGTTGCAAAGGTATTTATTGAGAAATAGTAAAGATGTACATATTTTTACAAGCTTTTAATATTAATTTACATTTCTTTAAATTATGTATGCCCCGATAATCTATCCTTTATGAATACTTAACAGAAACCCTTGACTTTGTGAGATCCCCATAGCGCCACTGTAGCTGGGAGTCAAATGCAGCTTTGGCTCATGAGGCTTAGGTTGAAGAGAAATACTAAACACCATATTCGCTGAGGATGCTGAGGATATAGGCTCGTCACATGTGAGTAGTTTACAAAAGCTTCACAGTAGGGCATGCTGTTGGAGCTACTTTGACTTTTGCTCCCAAGAGGGATAATACCTATTTCTGTGCACAGACCATATACTCTTAATATCTTATTTTCACCTCTGAATTGGTTTTTTATCATTTTAGATGTACGCTATAATATTGTAGTCAGGCCACCTATTTTTATTACTCAAGTGATAGGGTCTTGATATTTTTAAGGTGCAATATAAGGCAGTTTTTTTTCTAATATCATACCAAGCTTGAATATGTACTAGCCCAAAACCCATCTGAGTTGGAGAACAGTTTTCAAACTCATTTACAATAAGGCACGATATTCTACATAAACATAGAATGTAGGAACTGCCCCTGGGGCTGGTTTTCTTTATTGCTGTTTGGCTGATGTTGTGTCTTTAGAGGGGAAGTGGGTTTTCCTATCCTAAGCTGGGAAGGGAAGAGTTGTAGCTTGAGCCTGCTCAAAGTCAAATGACCAGGCTGGGCCCACAGCTTTGTGGCTGTCACCATGGCTGTGCTACACAATCTGTTTTCTGTCAACATCACTTGTAGGTGTTACACTGGCTGCTTCCCCTAGACGTACTCAAGGGGGAAAAGGGACATATGAGAAGTAGTCGGGAGGATGCCAGCAGCCAGTCCTCAATGCTTGAAAAGGCGAGTCTGTCTGACCCTCAAGTGGAGCAGTGTAAGAAGCCTTGTGCATCAGACTTCAAAAAGAATTACAACTTTTGATGCAAGGGCACAAGTCTATTGATGAAAGAAACTGGCTGTGTGCCCAACTGAATTTGTTTTAGTCATAGTAATAAATATTTAAGGTTTAAGTGCACAAAGAGTAGTGGTAATAACAAAAAGAAAAAAAAAAAGAAGAAAAAGAAAGTCTTTGACCTTTTAGCCACTTTCAAGCTGAAGACCAGCAGAAGTGTAAAATTTATTATTAATATTATTAGTATGAAAATATTCCAACCATAATTTGTCACTGAAGCATTGGGGGAGAGAGTAACCAAAACCCACAACATTTAAAAGGTTAGGATTCTATAAGAAGTCCCCATCTTATGCAGAATTAGCTCATTTTCTTTCTGCCCTTCATAAACAGGGCCACATCATTCTCTAAAGAACCATGGCCCTCCAGAATATTCATTGTGATCTTTGAGCAAAGTGTTGATCTTACTTAAGGTGCTAAGTCTCGGGTGCGGGGCTTTGATAAGCCAGCCTCAGATGAGGGCCACTGACTAACAAGTGGACTCTAGGGCCCACCTTACGCCATTCAGAACATGGAGCCCTTCGGGGGCTCACCCCACTAAATGAGTTCACTTCTTGTAGTCTTAAACTTCCACAGGGCAAACCATGTCATAGCAAACGAGAGGAGAATCTGCGTCGCATTACCAATATTGGCCACACAGCAACAAAACAGAGAGACATGCAGATACAGTGATGACAGGCCCGCCCATGAACGCAGGCATTATGCAGCAACCATACAGGAGGAAGCAATGTATTCCTGTCTGTAATGGGCAGATCCTGGACTGATGCATTCCAAGGAGATTGTTGTTGTGACCTTGTGATACTGTCAAGGTCTAGCTTGTTTGATAATTAATTTATGATGATGCTATATAAAAACATTCATAGATTCAGGGTTTTTTTTTTTTTCCTTGTGAGATATCTGGTATCCTTGCCTTATTTCATGGATGATACTCACTTTTGCAATGGCATGGAAGACAAATGTACTCCGCTGTGTCTACTCAATGTGCATTTTAAGCTACATCCATAATGCATTCTCAAGATGACTTAGATGATATTTGCTAATGATTTGCACCGTGATATCGTCCTCTAAGCAACTGACACATATCCAGTCTTAAACTAAGATTGGGTAAGTTGACATGAATATGGCTCTTAGTTTTCTTCCAGAAAACTGTAAGAAAGGATATGTGAGATTTCAATACATATTTCACTTTCTAAACAAAGAGCCCAAAGTCTCCCAAACCTTCTGGTTATGATCAGATGTTCAGATTGTTGACTGATTACTGGAATTATTCAGAACTGAAATAAAATGCAAGGTTTCTTGTATTGTTATTGTTATTGGTTTCTCATTCAAACAAGGCTTCAGTTTGTTAATGATTTGGTATTAAAATGATATAGCCTGAATTTTAAATTTGGTCATGTGAAGAATTATCACATTTTGTTTGTTTGGTTGGTTTGGTTTTTTTTTTTCTTTCATTATCTACAGAAAATTTAAGCAAAGTTACATTGTAACACACAAACGCTGTCTTGTCTTTAAGGCACAACACATCCATATGAACATTCTCTTTGCCAAACTTAAAATAAAAAGAGAGACAATATTATATTCCCATTTCCCCAGCCCTTGTCCCGCCCCAACAAATAAAAGAAGAGTTGCATCCACTTTCAGAGTCAGCTGCTAATAAAGTCACAGTAAATTATTTTCATCAATAATTTACACAAATTACAGGTCTAGATAGGACTGTCATTACACAGTCTGAGTGCATTCCAATTCAGATTTTCTGGGTTAGGTAGGCTAAAAGTCATATTCAAACCTCAGGGTTGAGAAGAGCTCCCATTTTGAGGAATGTTTTCGACCACCTTGTAGGAGGCAGAACAGGTGCTGTGGCTCGGGCGGGTTCGAGTTCTTTAACTAAAGCTGTTAATTCCAGTTAGGACTCATTTGGTGTGTGTCAGCAACCTCCACAGATTGTTTTTCAACCATGAAAGTATTGTAAAGATAATAAGACCATAGAGTTTCCTTTTCTGTAGCACTAAAGTTTAATTCCATTCAGCAACCTGAATTCTTCACTCTGGAGTTTTCCTTCCAAGTATGATTTCATCCTTTAAGACCGTTGTTTATATGTGTAGAAGAAGCCAGCGGCATTGGATCACACATAAAAATTCAGTGTACTTGAAATATATAAAAAAAAGTGGATCCCCAGCTAGAGAACACAGTTACAAATACTCTAATTCCAGGGCTTGGTGTAGAGCCAAGAGGTCCGAGTGGCTTGATATCCTCCAGAAAGGCATGTTGTGCTGTGCGGTCGAGACAAAGAGAGAAAGGAGAAGGAGAGGGTAGGGATGAAGGATGCAGACAGACATTACCATCATCCCGTGAAGACACCTGCACCTGTGGTGCGCACCCAGGTTCAAGGGTGGGAGTTTAATAGAGGGATGACCATAGGTGGAGGTCTGGCGGAATCTCCCAAAGAATAAAGAAATAGATCTGAACTGGATTTTAATGGTATAACATCCAATACCGTGTTTCCTACATGGTTTAATTTCTACTCTGTCATCAGTTTCAGCAAGGTCAACATTGGGGAAAGCAAGTCAGCATAGGAATCCTGCATGGCTGAGGGACAGCATGCCACCTCTGAAAGTTAATTTCCTGGCTAAACATAAGATAAATTTAGACTATGAACTTCCTAAACCCATAGGCCTTTGGCAATTTTGGGGAAACAGAATGAATTTCTACCTATGTGAAAAAAACAATTTGGAACTGGATTAAATAAGATAAAAACATTAGAGTTGCTAATATTCTTACTTGTCTAGGATAGCTAGCAACTTAAGCCGGCAGGTGGCTTGGTTCATTTCACTAGTACAACAGAGTGAAGGAGAGGATTCAAACATACAGTTTGAACAGGGACATACCATTCCCAAGTGGGCAGAGATAATCTTAGGTGGTATGCTGGTCTGTGCTCTTCTGGATCTGTACTAGTATGCATGACAGATGTAGCATTCAGAGTTTACAGAAAAGACTATTGTAAATAATATCTCATTGGAAATAATACTGAAAAAATGTTCTTTAGTAAATTATAAATTTCTTAGCTGAACTTAGGACATCTTCTAGGACATATATGAATGGAATGTAGTCTTGTGTGTAGCAGAAATTATAACATGAAGTTTTATCGTAATAATTATTGTTACACAATTCTTTGCTGCTCAGCATGGTAGCCACCAACCACACATGGCTATGAGCACTTGAAATAGTCCAATTTAAAATACATCCTGAATTTCAAAACCAGACTAAGACCAACATAGGAATATAAACATCACATCAATAATTCTAATATAGACTAGATGTTGGTACATAATATTTGGTATATATTGGGCCAATTAATATATGTGATTGAAGCTGATTCTATTTGTTTCTTTTTACTTTTGAATGTGGCTTCTAGAAAATTTAAAATTTACATATCCATCTCACGTTGTGTATTTTGACAGGAGAGTATGGTTATCACTACTGTTGCTAAGAATTGATCTTTAGTTTTCCTCTTAAATTTCATAAACACAGGTTCTAGCTCAATTAGAGCCAAGAATCTTGAGAAGTATAATGTTTTGCATTTCAGCTCAGATCTATTTGCGATAATAAAACAGTACTCAGTATGCCTGCACATGCGATTACTTCTACGTTCAGAGAAAAGCATGCATTCTGGGAGCCAGGGAAACCAGCCACCTGTGTTTCCAAATAGAATCATAGCCATCACCCATCACCCAAACTGTACCTACTTAAACAACCATTTGAAAACAGCATTCTGTCTGATGATTTGATCCATTTGGAGTCAGGCTACTTTCCCCGGAAGCATAAGCTTTAAAGCAGAGGACGCATGTCCGTAGTCCATCATTCCCAGCGTGCATAGCTAGCATGGACTTGATTAGTCTGTCTTAGCAAACCCCTTGCTCTTGGCTTGGAAAAAGTGAGCACTACTTACTGTGTCTTAGCCCTAAATAAATTTCACCCAGGCTAAAGGCATACACGTGTCTGTTCGAGGGTCTGCTCTTTACTGTGTGTGACTATGCTTCCAACGTGGAAAATTAAAACCACGCGAATCCCAGATGCCCATAAACTCCAGGAGAGATGGCATCTGTGTGTGATGTAAACATCTCAAGCAGGGCAGGTTGGGTTGCTTGAGGCTACAGGCCTGACCTTGTATAGAACGCCCTTGGGACTGGAGGTGGTGTGCTGTCCTGAGTCACAGCCACCACTGATTAACACCCAGAGAGCTTCATGTCACCAGCTCCCTTAACAGAGTGGAAAAGCACAGGGAAGCTAGAGGCAGGTGCAGTGGTGTGGGCAAACCCTCCACAAGTAGAACTCTTCTGCTTCTCCAGTCTGCTGGGTTTGGGTTGACTGGGTTATCTTTCTGTTACGGTCATACACTCTTCTAGGAAACTGTTTATTCTGATTATTCTACAGAAGATAGCAATTGGTCCAACAATGTGATGTGTGTGTGTTTATTCACCTGTAGGGAAGGAGGACAACTTTCTTTTTATACGTGAAAATGTCACGTACAGTTTCTTTTACTTCATGGCTTTTCAGGGAAGGGAGCAGAGGGCACAGTGTTGTGCTGTCTGGTGTGGAGAACAAAGTGCATATCATTTTTTGTCTAGTGCTGAGCCAATCACTTAGTGATCTCACAACTCCCCTGGTTCCTCCTCAGAAATATGTTATCAGATAAAAAGCTCATTTAAATAAGTAGAGCCCGTGAGATCTCCTGTAAATGCTCAGAGCCAGCTGCTTGGAGCTCAAGTACCAGTGATTCACTGAAACATGTGAGAAACTTCTAGATATGAGGAACGTTGCCTTTGAAACTCTAAGGCAAGATGGCACAGAAATTATAAATAATGTACCTATTGCAACCACGCTGATTAAGGCTCCTTGTGAGATTTCCTTCAGCTTTCCAGTTTATCTTCAGCATTTGGTATCAACGCACCTGCCTGTCTCCAGGCACTGGAGGAACATGTAGTATTTGAGAGTCAAGGATTCCCTTACTGACTCTGCTATAAGCTTGTTAAAGTTCTTCCTCTGGTAAATTTCTTGAGTTTGTTTATCTACCTCTGTGTGCACAGTGTGGGCATATGTTTGTGTGTTAAACATACGTTCTAAATGTATGAATATTTTTTTATGCATTTATATACACTTGAGCAAATATCCATACATTTTCCTCTTATTTCCTCTCAAATTCCAGGCATAAAATGCTAGACTCCAAATGGTTAATTTGCAGGTCAACAATGACTCTCTCATGCTCTTGTTGATTTGCATCTATAGACATCAATCACATGTCAAGCTGCCACTGGGCCAGACTACAGGGATGGATGCAAACAAAAAGGCTTGCACTGGAAGTGTCGCACCGACATTGTTGGAGACAGGTTACCTTTTTCGCTGCCTGCTCTTCTTCCACACCATCCCCAATTACAACATACACTACTTTTCTGCCAAACCTTTGCATTATTCGTTCAAAGCAACTTTCTTTTCCTGGAAGATAAATGAGATAAAAAGTTCAGAGCGAAGTTACCTGGTGAGCAGCGTGCTCCTCATCTCGGCCGTCTCCAATCACAACATAAGTTATGTTAGTGCCAAATCTGGACACTATACGCTCAAAACAGCTTTCCTTGCCTGAAAAACAATGCATTGCTTATTCTTTGGGCCACAGTACTCATTAGCCTAGAGAGTCACAAAGTGTTAACTTGATATCTCTTGAACAACATTTGAGCGACCTATGACCTCTGGATTTACAAATCAACATGCACTTTTAATTTAGGATAGGTTATTAAACAGACATTTTTGATACTTTAAGAAAGATAGTAGGCTTGAGAATTTGACCTGGTAAAATGTTTGTGTGTTTTCACTCCATTGAAAGAGTAGTAGAGCAGCTTTATAGGCAAATACAAGCTTCTACAGTATTTGTTTAATTCTAAGAATCAATTTTATCTAATTTGTCTTTTGGGTAGGCAAGTCACTTGGATATATTGTTGGAGAAAACTGAGTACTAACAGAGGGATTTACCTTGATAAGTAACTCCTTTAAAAATGTATGGGAGCAGATACAGTCAGATTAATTGTATCAAGCATGCTGTCCAACTGGCCATAGCAGTGACTGAAGCCAGTCGCTGACTGCGCCCTGAGGACTTGCTATGGAAACAGCAGCCATGCTTATCTTCATAACATTGGCATCTTTTCCTGAATTTCATTCCAAGAATGATCTTGCAGCCATTGATACTTTTGATGGCTTTTTTTTTGTCCTTCTTAATCTGCTAGTTCAGAATGCTAAAAAAAAATGCTAGTGACAAAGGAAAAATAATAATGATTTTCTCAGATTAAATATAAAGAAAAAATGGCCAATGGGAAGAACATCATCCTTTAAGTAAAATAAATGTTTATTTGGATAGAACAATCCTTTTGTTTTCAAAAAGAAAAATGACATTCTACATGTGAATCTTATAAGCAGAATCTCTGTATCTTCATAGAACGTCACGTGGCACTGGAATCTAGGCTTTGATTTGTGGGGCGCATGACAATGTGGCACATTGACTCTCCCTGTTTTCTCCAAATGGCTGCAACCTTCACAAGACCTAGGGCTAGCCATGTTGGGTGGAAGATTTTAGAATTTTGAACTTGCCAAAGTGCCATCAGGTAATTTTATTGCCCTGCAGGGCACATTGCAACATTGCATAACCTATTTGCTCTCCCAGGAGCTTTGTCCACATCTTTTACTCTCTCAAGATGGCAAAACCTGAAGTTGTTGGTTTTTTTTTTTTCTTTTTTCTTTTCATTTTTGGCATGGCAACTGGAAGTCAGATTCCACAGACCATATTTAAGATGGGCCCATAGAGGCTGTAATTATTTGAGTACTACTGTGTGTTGGGAAGAAATGCATATTCCAGACACCCATGTAATGAATATTAAAATGACATACTCTGCTTTATGAAATTTTTCCACTTGTTCTTGAAATTATTTTTTGATTGCTGTAGAATTAGTATGAGACTTCCCAACAATGTCAAGATAGTGTATTTTTGAACCTTAGATTAGTATTATTTGAATATGCAAATATATAATTCTTCACCTCATATTAATTGAACTATTAAATACTGTAGCTGGAACATGTAATGCTCAGACAATATATACTAGAATAGTATGTGATATGGGCAGAATGAGTTAGAATTGTCTAAATACTGAGTTTAGTATTTCACTAGCTAAGAGCTCTCAGCCTGGTAGCCCACAGAGGAAGGGGAAGCAGGCTATCCAGATGAGACCTGATATTGCAGGAGGAGGTCCCCTTCTGTCACAGACCTAGGGGCGGGGAATAGAGTGAAAGAAGGAGGGAGGGGGGAATGGGAAGATACAAGCCAGGGGATAGCAATCAGCATGGAATCGGAATAAATTATTTTTTTTAAAAAAACATACACAGGTATCATGAATCATATGTGATTTTTGTTATTTGATGCTTTTCCAAATTTTCTGGATGTGATGATAGAAAATTGATTACATAAGACCCATGCAGAAATAGATGTATAATACACAATTGTATAAATACGTATGTGTGAAACCCCCCGCAGCTTGACTATACACTTTGTAGCGCACTTCTTCGTCACGTCTCCTTACCTATTTTGGTTGCACTGTAAATGTTCTCAATGGGGAAAGCACCTCCTAGGCTGTACAGTAGGACCTTCGCGAGCGCGGGAATCAGCTGGGTTGTCGTTACCAAGACGTTTACACAGTTACTCCTAGCAGGGATGAAGCGGAGGCATTTGCTTTCTGGTAGTAAGAAACTCGTACCAGTACAGATTGAAGACGCTCAATCTAACTTTTACTGATGGGGAAAAGGCGGGGGGGGGGGGGGGGGGAAGTTAAGATGTAGACCTTTTTTCAAGTTTGGAGACGCGGCTTTGAAACGGTTTCATTATGTGCCGTGAGCATTTAGGCCATCTTTCAAAACTAGCAACACTACAACAGAAAACTTGGAAAGGACACATGCAAAGAAGGGAGTGAGAAGCAGCAACGATTAATTACCCATTCGGAGATCACTTCTGTCTTCATTTGTGAATGTATTTTTTCCCATTAGGAATTATATACTACATAAACAATTTCTTATTCTGCTCCCTTGATTTTCTGAGTCTATGGCTTGTATCATTTTGTCCATTATCCTCAGATTACCTACAAACGAACACTTCCACCAGTTGTTTCAACATAATTTAAAATTTTTGTTTAGGTTGTTTTTGGCCTCTCGTGACTGTGTATAATGCTATCTTGAGGCTTTTTGTTTTGTTTCCCCTACCCCACCCAGTACCTGAAGTTACTTCCTTAGTGATAGAACACTTATGGTAAGAAGACAACTCAGCTTTGCTGAGAATTGACACATAATTTATTAAATAATTTGTTTGCCCTACATTTTTGTGCTCTGTGAAAAATTCCAATATGTTACTACCGAAACAGCTGGATAACTTATCAAGTTTCACAGCACCTAATTAGTCAGTGCGTGTCGACTTGTTTTTCTAAGAACTTTTCTTTTTATTCATTTCTTAATGTTACATATCCTTGATTTAGGGTGGTCATAGAAAATCTATAAAAAGCTGTTGACTTAATTCTTAAAGAAATGCATGTGACTCTACATCCTGCACACAATTTCAAGCTTTACATGGCCCAGAGTCTCTGATCTTTGGGTGGATTATGCCCACTGCTGCCTGAAGTCCTATGTCCATGCAGCTTTATCCGTCAGACAGTTCTTGCATACAGAATTATAACGCCCTTCCTAAGACTCCTACACATCCACCTCGATTTCCACCTTTGCAGACACAGAGTAAAGTCTAACTCATTTTGAGCCCAACATTTCACGCATTTGCAGTGGAAAACTTTGTCCCACACTTGACTCTTCAGGCTGGATTCTTGGCACCTCTCTCTCCTGTGCAGATTCCACAGACTAACTTCCAGGGACTACCAAGCTGGACCCAGGCTTCCATTAGTGTGTGGTGCTAAGAACTGAGTAGAATGCTGGAGCCTGCCCCAGTTCACACAGGAAGCTGAGTGCAAGCCCACAAAACAACAAGGGCTCTCTGTTATAGTTTCTGGCCATGAGATCAGGAAGGAACCACATGCCAGATTTGACACATTAATTTACTTTCATGTCCTAAATACTGGGCTCTTCTCTCGCTCTGGCAGACATTTTGTGTATCTGCTATCTGTCTGGAGGACACCTCTTTTTAATCCTGTGTGTTACCCACATATTGATTAACTGTATATTGGTTCACCTCAGCCAGGAAACTATGACGTAAGAAAAACCAAAGGTATATCTAACCCACCAGCCATCACTTCCACACATCACACAAATGTATACTGCTGTTGAGTTATCATTCATAGTACAAAGTTGGAAAACAACTTTTTAGTCTTTATAATTTTGTCATTTATATTAGCAAATTCATAGAAACAACACAAGGCTAGAGGTTGCCAAAGCTTCCTTGTAGTTTTGACATACGTAAATGGAGCATATTATCTATTAGAACTACACCATGCATCCTTTTACAAAATGTTTCTTTTGATTTTGCGGCCATCCTTCCACTTTGTCACCAACACAGAACTGATGCCTTCTCAGAGCAAGTTATGTGACCTACCTGTGATATTATCAGTACTGTGATGGCATATGAGGTCAAAGAAGTGATCTCCTGTGCTCTGAAAGCGGCAGCCCTCCTACAGTTCCAGCACACACACACACACACACACACACACACACACACACACACATGCACGCACGCGCGCACACACAGACACGCGCACACACACATGCATGTGCATACAAACACACAAGCACCCATACACACATGCACATGTGCAGGCACACAAATGCACACACACACATACACATGCATGCACGCACACACGCACACAAGCACACATACATGCACACACACTGAATATCACTGGATGTGGTAAAAGTGCTAGGAACTGGAACAGTTTTTCTCTGTTGTGTTGTTGGACCCAGACCGTCCATGTAACTGAAGTGGCAGGGTAACAGTCCCACTTACCTAGTACTAATAATAGATAAAGACTTAAGTGCATTCGTTAGCCAGGAATCCGTCAGGCCTTCAATCTCTGCCCTTAGCTGTAGCCATGCATCCCTCTTGGCGGGGCCTAGGAGTCCTGAAACACCAAGGAAACAAGCTGCGGTCAGAAGCTGAACACTATCTCTGCAGTGCGGAGTTTGGTGTGCCTTCTGTCTGGAATAAACACGTTTTATTTGCTTGTGTCATAAATAAAGAGGAACAGACCTCTATCAATATGGATTCACCCTTTCAGAATGGATTGCTAACTATTCATTATTGTTATTATCTTATTAGACAACACTTAGGGGCCAGACACACTTGGCTAGACACTCAGAGATATGACACAGGGAAAAGAGATCCCAGTGCCCCCCTTCCCCAATCCCCATGACCTCCCGGTCTAACCTAATAGCTACAAAGCTCAGGTGCTTCTAGGCCTGATCCCATTGATGAGGCTGGGGACTGTCAGCTAGACAGGAGTGGTGGGCTTCCTCCGGCAAGAATGCAGATGTGCTGCATAAACTACTGTCCTGTCACCATCTTAGTTCCACTTAAGTGTCAACAGCATCCTTGTGCAGCTGTTACAATGCTTCTCGAAGCCTACGTTTAATGATCTTTTGTGCTTTAAAAAAAAGACATAAATAGCTATGTTGGAAATTCCAAGGTGTGTTATCCAAGTATAAGCAGAGGTGGGAGGAGGTAGGTAGGTGTGTTAGATTTTAGAGATGTCGGGATACCCGTCAGTAGTGGAGCACATGACTAGTGTGCAAGAGGCCCCAGCACTGACCAAAAAAAGGGGGCGGGGAGAAAGGAAGGACAGCAGGGAAGGGAAAAGAAAGAAGATAGAAAAAAAATTAAAAAGAGAAAAGAAAAGCAACCGTGGCTTCATGATAAAATGAGATTACATGAATCTTCATTCGAAAGGAAGGCTTCTCACTTAAGTTGTATTTCAGATACAGGGAGCCAGTGCACACAATATGTGATAGGTCCTATTTAATATTAAAACTCTTACTTTCTAGAAAGTCTTATTTTTCCACATTCCAATAAAAGACGCTAATATATGGCAGAAAAGAAACTCTCACATCATTAATTTAATTTTCTACGATATAAGATTATATATTAACAGTCTTCTCAATTTTAAAATAATTTAAACCATAATATTTTTAACTTCTATATAATTTTTAAACAATACGCTTAGATTTTTAAATAATTAAAACCCTGTAAAGGGGGCTTACGCAAATATAAAATGTCTCAGACTTCTCAATGGGATATTTAGTTTTTTAAAAATTAAACATATTATTGGGTTACATTCATACATACATACATACATACATACATACATACATACAATTGGCTTCACCTACAGGATCTATTTCATTTTACAAAAGTCTTTTGTACAAAGCATTAGAGTGACTTAGGTACTACACCCAGGAGTTGGAGTGATGCAGAGCCTGCAGGGTTCAGGGCACAGTTTCCTGTCCAAGCTTCCTGTTGGTCCAAACGTTCACACCGCCTGTGGTTCTGCTTTGTTGTTTTCTTACACTTACTGACTATTCACTGAACATTTGATGCGATTCAATGCTAGCAAATACAGGAAAACAGACAAGCAGGCCCCACCCTCAAGGGGAAAACGGATGGGTGCAATGTATTTATATGGATGAAATTTTTTATTTATTTGATTTGATGGCATACGTGTGCAGAATGCATGCACGTACTTAGAAAAATAACTTCCTTTTGGATTACTTTGGGTTTTTGTTCCTCAAACACATTTCATTTTAAAACAAAAACGTCTTGCTAAGATAATTGTATGTGCCTGATTTTGGACCTAATCTTGGGAATTTGTTGACCTAAAATTGATTCTAACAATAAAAAAGATTCATTCCCCCCCCACCCCCTCTACATCTAGAAAAACATCCAGGGCTGCAGTTTGAGGCTAAAGGTTTAAACACTGCCTCCAGTTCTATGGATAAATATAGTGTGACTTAGACACTGCCTAAGGAGTATTAGAACTTTTAAAATCCACAGTGATTATAGCGAGCACCGTATCATATGTGGGATAGATACATCTTCAGGTGATGTGTGAGTTTTAGAAAGATCAAAAAGATCTGCTGCACATTTTGAACTCTCACAAGCCGCCACTTGTACATGCTAACAGTGATTGTCACCGACTCTTTCAATAATTGTGGCTCTCATCTGTTAATGATAATGTCAGAGTAATATGGTCCAAGCAAAGAAAGCATCCTGCTGTAAATCTTGATGGAACACAAGATTTCACCAAAATAAATAACTAAATAATAGAATAAAATAAAAATGGCCAAGTCTTTTCACAAGGGTCCATTTCATTTCCCCCCTAGTAATTAAAAGAGAGCAAATCTGCAGGCTCCCTGCTTTTCCGTGTGAGCCTTCACTGATGTGTTTTCCCGGATCTTCACTGTGAAACGACAGTTTGAATTTTTTTTTTTTTAATTAATTAATTTTACCCAGACCCAGGGCGCTGACCCTGACGGAGCAGGGCGCACGTACCTCCGACGTTGGTCTTGTAGGTGTTATATAACTCCTTCACTCTTCTGTAACGAAAAGCCAACTTCCTCATCCAGTCCACTCCTCCTCTCACACCTGTTGGCAAACAAAGGTTTGCACTACTTGCAGCTGCATGGAAGCCATCAGTTGCAAAACTGTAGGTACTGCAACACCCAAAATACATTAAAAAGAAATAAAAGAAATAATTACATGTGCAAAACTCCATGGCTGAATTTCTGTAGGAAATGGAAGATGGAAAGGCGTGGCTTACCTTAAGTCCTGACCATTGTCGTCCGAGGAAACATCGTCGATATGAACCTGATCACACTCCTGGGAAGACGGAAACATCAAGGCATTACCTATCTCCAGAGCATGTCGCACCAGAAAGGGGTTTCCATCTTCCCGTGGCATCGGGCTATGGCCACAAGATGGCAGCATGGGCCCATTCCTCCCTCCCTCCCTCTGAGGCTCAGTTTCTTAGGCACAGAGTTAAATGGTTCCATTTCTCTCAGATCTAAATAAATCCATAAGGGTCACATAAAGCAGTCTGGAAACGGAGTGCTTTGAAAAGTAAGCTCAATCTTAACATCACTGATAGGAAGAACTCTTAAAGCTTTCAGATCAGTGTCCCCGCTAATCTGAAAATACCCAACATGCCTCAGGTCTGAACATCTCAAATAGTTGCTTTCCAAGACTTCGTGCTTTTTTTTTTTTTTTTTTTTCCCTAGAGTGGGCGTGTTATTTTACTTCAAGTCCTGGTTTTCTGACACAGAAGGAGGTTAGCAGCCATGGAAGCTCACATCTTCTTTTATCGGGATTTAGCATTTTTAAAATTTCAGTGAATAAAATTAAGATTGTGAAGATTTACATACCCAAAGGTATGCAAAGTCCAAGGAAAATAAATTTGGTACAACTGTCCACATTGGGTCTGATTTCAAGTTCAGAGTTTGCTTAAAGCAAATAGTGGGTTCCACACGAGAACTGGGTTCTTTGGGGTTCTAAAAAAAAAATCCTGTTCTGTGTTTAAATAGTCTGTAGGGAGTCTTTAAGGTGAAATTTGCTGTTGAGATTTGAAATGCCTAGCCCTCAGAGGAATAAGTCCATGATGAACAGTTACAAATTATTAAAATTCACAAGAAATCAGTGAGAGAGAATGGGGGAGGGACGGAGGGAGGCAGGCTTTGTGCATGTTATGCAAGTGTTTTACTACTTTGCTACATTCTCCAGCTTTACATTATCTTACTTATTCCCGACGATTTTGATGCTACAAGTAGTATTTACCATTTGAAGATCAATTTAAAAATTATTAAATTTGAAAATATTTCAGTCACAGACATAGGGGAAGGGAGTAGAGGGGGAAGCGGGAGGGAGGAAAGAAAGGGAGGATACAAGGGATGGGCTAACAATTGAGATGTAATATGAATAAATTAATAAAAAAAGTCAAAAAAAAAAGAAAATATTTGAGAAAATAGACACATTCACTCTGACTTAAACATTGTATAATGCATATACTAATAAAAACATACATATGCTATACCAAAAAAAAATTTCATATTAAGAAATAACCCTCAACTTGACCTCAAATTTGCTGCAGGCCTAGAAAGTCTAGCCTTCAGCCTTCCACCAGAGCCTATTTATGGCATTGCAGTTGACTCGGGGGCATCTTTTAACATACAGAATTGGAGGGTGAGGCGATGGCTCAGCAGCCAGGGAAGAGCGAACTGCTGAGCCTGAGGACCTGAGTCTGAGCCCAGGAGCCCAGACAGCGGAAAGGGAGCTGTGCATCCTGCAAGCTGCCCTCTGATTTCCACATGTGTCTGGTGTGAATTGCATCTTTCCCCGGGTAGATAAAACAAATGTGAACTCAATAAACAATAAAACACAGAACGGAGTGGCAAGCCCAGCCAGTAAAATGCTGGCATGTAACTTCAAAATGTATTTGAAGCATTTGCTCTTCTTCCAGAGGACTCAGGTTCCCAGCACTCCCACAACAGCTGGAAACACCCACTTCTGCTTTCTATGGCTCCTGCGTACTCACGGCACACATACGTACACACAGGCAAAGCACCCATAAACACAAAACGAAAACAAAATAAATTAGTCAAAAATGTATGTATACTTATTTGAATAGTCCGTAAGGTTTACATAATTTATGGGATTGATAATTTTTGAATGAAGCTTTACCTATGTTCACAGGTAAGGACTGGGGAGGTTCATTTTACCTAGAGACCACCTGAGGGTGCTTCTGGGAGAGTAAGCCGGGATATGCTGATTTTTAAAGGCATCTTTTAGAGACAGAAAATAATCAACCCAGATATTTGGAGAATGAAGGGCTTGAACAAAACAATTAAAAACTGGAAGAAAGCGGGGATATGGAATGAGGGGTAGGCTTAAAGGGCTTGTTTGAAAATGTCCTTGCATATCTGGGCAGTGGTGGCACACACCTTCAGTCGCAGCCCTTGGCAGGCAGTGGCAGGTGGATCTCTGAGAGGTTGAGGCCAGCCTGGTCTACAGAGGGAGTCCTGAGACAGCCCAGGGATACACCATGAAAAATGAAACAAAGCGAAAAGCTCTTATGTAACTTGGTACCATGTGTGATGAGCATATACAAGAACAGAACAAACAAAAACAAAACCCTAATTAAAAAACTGAAGAATTGCTTCTTAACTACATGTCAGAAGGCTAGGCGAACAATAGTAATTGGTAGGGTTGCCACACTCACACTCATTTTGAGTTTCTAGCACAAAATTATAGTGACATAAATTAATACCCCAGATGGCGAGGCTTGTGGGAAGGTGTGGGTGTCATCATCGGTGGCACAGGGAGAAGCAAAGGAATGAAAGAGGAGTTGAGGCTGCCTGAGCCACGGTGGGTCCCCAAAGCTGAGGGAAATGCATGCTCTGTCATGGAAGCAGGCACTGCACCTCCAAAAACACTCTCAGATGCAAGTATATCCACCTGCTGCACTGGGCTTTAAAGTGATCTAAGCAGTTAACATGGAAGCTGCAGGAAAGCCCATTTTCCTTCAGACTATGGAAGCACTGAGGTAGCACTCCGTGACCGAAGCATTTGTCCTTTAGACATGGTAATGTTCTTTAAATAAATGTCGGTGTGTGTAGGTGTTTCGCCTGTATGCATTATCTGTGTTCCTTTTGTGTGTTAGGTTTCTGTTGAGTCCAGAGGTGGTTTGGAGTTAGATGGTTGTAGGTAGCCACATGGGTGCTAGCAGTCAGACCCAGGTTCTCAGGAAGAGCAGCCAGTGCTTTGAGCCACTGACCCATCTCTCTGGCTCAGGGCACAGTGGTATTCTTGGGAGGCATACAGAATGAAATAAATACCTGAAGCTCCTCCCTCTACTGTGCTTCCAACATCTCCCCCTCCTGTAAACAATCCCTACCTCTTATGTAATAAGCTGGTTTAAATACCCCCCCAAGGGGGGATTTCTGTGAGTCTCTCTAACCACCGCAAGCTATTTCTTGAATACTTCTTCATTCTGTTTTTTCAAAAGCTCCCCTGACATTTCAAGTATTAACTCACATGATTAATTTGTACATAACTTGCCCCAAACTTCATTTTTTACTCCTGAGGACAACAGTATATCAAACTTATTGGACCATGCACTGTGTATTTGAAGTTTGGTTTGAGGGTCTTCCAGACCTAACTTCTCTTTATATTTATGCTTAGGAACTCTCTGTGTTGACTCTGGACAGTTGCCCAAGGATTACAGTCCAGTGAAAGAAATTTGAACTTCAATTACTTAGTTTTTTTTTTTTTAAGGGAAAAGATAAATAATTGTTCATCAACTAGTTTTTCACCATGAGGAACCCATGCAGGAGTCATTTTAACCTCAACTTAATACTCCAGAAACATTCAAGTGCTTTGGTTTTGAACACAGCTTAGCAAAGACCTCAAATGCTTGAGCTAATTCTGGTGTTAATCAGAAATGCTTTAAATGTGTCTTATATGATAACCACAGAGTTGTCTTTGATCTGTTCCAGTTTATAAGCACAGTGCTCCTCTCTCGCCTTCGTGAACCCCAACTCCCTGGTGCCTTCCCCTCCGGAAGTTATTCTAACTGAAATAACTTTTTTTTTTTTTTTGAGCAGAGAGCGTTCTCTCGCTGGGTCGGAGGTGGGCAGAAAGCAATGAAGTGTTGAGTAGCCCGGTTCAGATTTGGGACTTTTAAGGACGTTTGAGAGGAACAGCTGTGGTTGCCCACGATGTTCCATCTGCTGCAAATAGACATCTGGGTTCCACAAAGGACCCTGAGAGATTAACTATACAAGCAAAACAACTCGCACAATAAGATAATGACATATGTGCTGCCTTGAGCAACTCTGTGTGTCAGCGGAAGCAGGCTTGGCTTAATTCCTCTTATGGAGCCTTTGTAAAAAGTTGGCTGGCAAAAGGGTCATTGACATAAATGTGACATTCAAGATTAGCCACATAGGAAAGTAGGCATGTAGGTAAGGAACTCCACAAAACTGACCTGAAAGTTACTGCCTGGAGCTAATTAGTTACATCACTTGGAAATACACTTTTGTGTTTCCTGGGCTCATCAACCTGTGTGTGTGTGCACACACATGCACGCACACTCACACGCACGCACACAAACAAACACACACATATACATGCATGTGCACACACATGCATGTCTGTGTACACACATGTGTACACACACATGCACACTGGGTATGCACATGCCACTGCTTGCAGCCCATTGTGTGTAATATACCACTTGCTTGATTAAGTTTATCTTTTACTGATCACGTGGAACACAGTTGGACAGCTGAACTGTGAGATTTAAGTCAAATAATGGCTCTGTGACATTCTAGCAGACACCCAGGAAAGAAGCACCATCACCAATATATTCTCAGTTTAATATTTTTGTCAGCGATCCCAGCCAATATCTACAAAGTACCTTTACCAAGAGATCTAGCATAAGATAAAAAACAAATAAATAAACCTTAAAGCACTGTATCTAGCCATGGCTTTTTTTCCTGTATGTTGTGACATTTACTACAAGTGTGTAAAAATGTTTACATATTTGTGGTATGTGGTAGAATACTCCCCCCTTATCAGCTTAATGTTCTGATGCTAAAAGATGAGCATTTTATTCAACTTAAAATTTTTTATTTATTAACATCGTATATGCGTGTGCCTGCCTGCATGCACCCCTGGGGGAGTGTGTATGCGATGGAGCCTAAGTGGAGGTTCAGAGGACACCTACTGTGGAGCCCGTTCTCTTCCCTCACAGCGGAGTCTAACAGGTTGATAACCCTAGTTTGCCCTGTTACACCCTGTTTATAATATGCCACCAAAAAAGCTAAAACTTCATTTATTCCATGTAATGATTTTTCTTTTGGTAAAAAGAAGTCAAATGAGTTAAACATCATAAAACTGGGACAAAGCCCACATAAACCCACGTCTCAATTTTTATAGTGACTATGAAAACATTAGTCATCTTACACTTTTTAAGCTGAGACTCATCCATATGAAGGACAAGAAGACTAACACACGGCTATCGCCATATTTAAGATGTCAAGTTTCCTGTAAGCTCAATCGTGTTTCCTATTAGTAGGCATTGTGGTCAAAGCCTTCTGTACCCCTGAGAATAATAAGCAGTGGGTTAGCTAAAGTCGATTTTTTTTACAAGGGCCATTAGAATTTATCATATAAAATGGAAACTAGATGAAGAACACTGACCTTTCATATTGTTCGTTAACAAATAAAGCTGCTTTGAGCAGACATTTTACACCCAATGAAAACATCGGCAGAGCTGAGAGAAAACAACAAATGACCATGTCTGACCCTGCAGTTTTCACCGTGTGATTCTGATGTAACCAAGTCTTGACCTATACTCTTATCTAAGTCAACACTAAACTGTGGCTTTTCTTTCGTTCACCCTAATTTCATCAAGGTAAGGGGGCAGAAGTCTATGCTCTCTTGCCTCAAACCTGATTTAAAATCACAATTTTATTAGTGAGCTAGCTGAAAGCATAGAACACACACACATACATGTGTATATTATGCACATATACACATTACTAACGCATAATATGTTGATATATTATGTATTATATCTATCTATCTATCTATCTATCTATCTATCTATCTATCTATCTATCCATCCATCCATCCATCTCTGTTGAACTTACATTTTGTCCCCTGAAAAGTAATATCCTGAAAAATGATATACCGATTTGTTTCAAAGCCCTGACAGTTAGTGGGAAGTTTAACATAATCATCCTTATTCACAATGTGACTATAGTTAACTTTTTTTAACCTCATTGTGAAATCACAAAATAAAAATACAAATTGAGCATGTTATTTAAAAAAAAAAAATAACAAATTTTTATCTTATCCCAATTGTATTTGTCCACAAGGTAGTTGGGTCCTTTGCCCAAACTACTTTGTTGTTTCATACTCCACTTTCTGCACATTGGGTACCCCAGATCACTGGCACAGAGTTACGTTCTTTATCATGGTGTGGATGTAGCTGCTCTGAGGCCAGATTTCCTTGTGCTTTTTCACTCTGCTGATTTTTACTTTCTGTCTCTTGTTTGTCATTCAGACAACTGTGCTGTAAGTTTACATTAGGAATAGAAACCAGAGAGAAGAAAGGACCCAATGCATTAGTCATGAGCTGTGCTATGCAAACTGCTCTAGCATTCTTTAACCCAGAAGGAAAGAGAGCGCGAGCGAGAGCCTGTCCAGAGACATTGCAACACACAATGATCCGCTCTTCTGCTGGGAAGGGGATCTGTAAGTATCGTCCAGTGAATAACATGAATCCCGTTCTGATTAGTCACCTGGGAAGGCTGAGGGTATCAAAGATGAGAATAGCAAGGACAGAATGAGGGGTTTTCTGACCCAATCCACAAAGGAGACCATCTACTTCTCTGAAGACATTTCTGTTCTTCATGTATGTCCATAGTATGTGTCCAGAAACATGTACAACTCAAGAGCACAAGTTTCCACTCTGTTCATACTATTCTATGCAGTTTCCCCACCTGACAAGAACCACAGGTCTCGTGGGATGAGTATCCATTTTTTTCAAATTTCTTAAGGTTTTCTGCATACATGATACCATCTGAGAGTTTTTGTGTTTCAATAATTATTCTTGACTTTTTCTTACCTCTAAGTCATTAAAAAACAAGTGTGTATCAGCAAGATTAAAGATCATTTCCTCCATTCGGAGCCCGAGAGTCACAGCCATTGGCGGATCCTGAAAAAAATGCATAAAAAATGAGGTAAAATTTCAATATCCAAAATGACTCATAAAATATTTTAGGTACATATTGTTGGATAAGCAAAACATTAAATTATTTCTTAGTGAAGTTTAAGCATTTTCCAGAGGTGAAGGAGGAGTTGGAGAATTGCAAAATATTTAAAAATAGGATAACGTTCTAGTGACTGATAGTATAGAGTGACTACAGTTAACAATATTTACTATAGTCTTCCAGATAGTCAGAATAAAGGATTTTGAATGTTCTCAAACATAAGAGTGATAAATGGTTGAAATGGAAATATTAATTATCAATTGATCATTATATATTATATATATGTATTGAAATTTATAGTATACCCCAAACACATACAATTATGGCATTTATAATATTTAAATAATTATATATGCATGTATAAGATGACTTACCAATTATTCTCAAACATGGATCTCCAAAGATATATCTGGTAATTTATAGAAATTTATATGTATATAGAAATGATTATGAATTGCAATAGAAATTTATCTACCCAAATTAGTATATTCATAAGAGAAGTATGAAAGCCAATTAGTTCAGATAATTTAGTTTGGATACATGCCATATATACCTTTTGGTTTTGGTTGGCTGCTGAAGAACAGAGAAAACTAATTAAATGTTTGAAAGGATATTCGCTTAAATTATATAGACCAAGTAGGTTATATTTAGAAATATATGTATATAAATATATGTATACTTATATTTATGCATTCACTAATAATTAGTGAAAAGAGAGGAGACTGGGGAGAGGCATATGGAAGGATCTGGAGAGAAGAAAGGCAAGGGAGAAAAGTTATAATTACATTGTAATATTAAAAAGAAAATTAAAAAAAAAGAGTGGTCACAGTTAAACTAGAGTAGGAGGAGAATAGCCCAAGTGGATGTTACAGGGCAAATGCACTAAGACAAGATGGTAAGAGCAGATAGAGAATGGTACAGTCGCCACTTCATTATGACTTGCATTTTGACTGACAGGGTAACAGATTATTTAATTATATGTACAGTGCGCTCTAACCTAAATTTCACAGAGGTTGTAGGAAGTGGAGAGTGAAAAAATATTCATGCACTACACACAACCCGTGTAGAAAACATATGCCTTTAAAGATTTAGAGATCTGGAGGGCTTGGTGAGAAGTCAAAACAATCTCATGTTTGCTTACAGTCACCCACATCTTACATAGCAGCAAAGTCTTAAGAACCAGGGGCACAGGTTTTCTATTACCATGGTCACCTGCACCTGAGTCCCGGTATCAGGAGACTCTGAGACTCAAGGAGATGCTTAGGGACCAGTAAGCAGTCATCCACAAGTTTGTGTCGAAACGATCAGAGGTCAAACGAAATCCAAGGAACTGCAGGTGTTCCTGGAGAGATGTAGAACGTACAGAAACAAGAAGAGATGGTTCCTTTGAATCTGAAGCCACATGGATGTTTCAGGGGGAAGAGAATGAGTTGGCAAAATCTGAGAAGTCTACAAGAACGCTGTGTGGGAAGACCTCAGCGTGTGATGTGGGCCTTAGCCGTGAGCCGGGCTGTGTGGATTTGAGAGCAGACAACTGCAATGCGGATCTCTACATTCTAATAAGTGACACGTTAAGAAATGTACTAAACACGGGGAGATGTGTAGGCAGCTTCATTTCAACTACAGACCAGCGCGCCCAGCCCAGGTCTTGGGCGTAGTGGGAGTTCAGTTATACCTCTAACCAGGTCCCTTTGCAAGTTCCTGCTCCTCGGTGATACCAGCCAGCTTTTCTTCCTGCATCTAGAGGAAACGCTAGCATGTAGGCACATTTCCAGTGTCCCTCCCATGCTATGTAGCCTTCAGAGCATGGAGAACAGGAGGGTCACATTAATAAATAGGAACTGATGTGAACGGGATATTGAGGTATACAGAGCAAACTTAAGGCCTGGTGAGGATAAGGATCAGCAGGTGTGGAGGGGGTAGGGCCCCCAGTATGACTGAGTTGTTTCCATTTCCTTAGAAGGGGTGTGTGTGTGTGTGTGTATGTGTGTGTGTGTGTGTGTGTGTGTGTGTGTGTGTGTTTTAAAGATTGTTGACAAAATCCTATTCCGATTATGCACACTGTGGAGCAGGTCCTTTGCCAGCCAAACCTGGGCTCTACTGCCGCATTGATCTGCCAACAGTGACAAGTTACTTTGGATCAATATATCCTCTCCCCTGCCCCCAAGAAGATGGGGCGATGAAGACGTGAGCAGGGTTGTAGGGGTACTCTGATACATACTATACATAAGGGTTCTGAAAGTTCGAAGGGTCTACAATAGAGCTCAATACAAGGCAAAGATCAAATTGTTTTGTCTAACAAATACTCACTCAAATATAAAGAAAATGCATGTTGTGTACCCCAGATTTTTTTTTGGTTCAGGCTATTTTAGAACTCAGAAGGACCCCTGACTGTGCTGCCTTCCATTATATAACTCTCTTTTGTTGCTAATAGCCTTCATTATTCCTGGAAGAACTCTCAGAAGCTCGAATAATTTTTTAACTGCACGTTTTTTTTTTTTTCTTCTTCTGTTAAAAAAATTTCTCTAGCTAATTCTCTCTTTCAGAGGGAATGAAGTAGGTCTTAATTAGGACAATGCTGCAGAGAACTTCTAAATATTCTGCTAAGTCATGGACCCATGAACAAAACGTCTACAGAAATATCAGGAAAATCAAATGTAATCACAGCATGAAAACATATAATTCCATTAGTGACGCTTTCTGCTCTTGAGGAATGCCCAGGATGCAAGACAGTAAGGGGAGCCCTCTCCCCCACCCGCTCCCAGTACTCTGATGATTTCTGCCCTAAAGATATTGATTTCAGATGGGGGGGGGGTACAGAAATATCTTCTTAAGGTTTTTCTTTTGGAGGCTAAGTTGGTTTAACTTCCCCCCACCCCAAGTGGCATTTGTTTCCCTTTTAAAGTTTCCAATAAAATTACTGGCTATCTCATGTTCATTCTTTACATTCTTCGCATTTATAGATCTGATTTATGGGAAGATGGGAGGAAACCTAGTAGCCCCGTGCTTGATATGTCCATTGATAGCATGCTTCTGAACTGTATTCCCCTCTGTGATATCCAAACAGTGATGGAAAAAATATCCATGAAGAATGCAGTTCCTAGGCCTCTGATAAGCATGCAGACAAACATATTTTTTTAAATTCATGGTTCTTCTAGTCAGCAGGCACAACATATGGTATGATGAAACTGCATTTGAGCATTCCATTGGAATGCAACCCCCATGGCACTGGGAGGGCCAAGCACTTGTTTTGCAAGCTGTGGTCTTTGCACTTTACACGCCCTACTACAGCCAACACTTAGGAAGCACTCTGGAAGGAATCCCATTTCTTAACTGGGTAAGTTTAGATTTGGATTTCGTCAGGGTGTGAATTGGTTAAATTTTACTAAGGTTTTCAGAGGGCAAGCCCATTGAAAGAGAGGTCTTCAGTCATCAGTGGCATGAGCCAAGGAAAACTAAGTTAGGAGGTGGTATTCTTGTCCCATGGAGACTATTTGGGGAGGGCTTCTTTTCAAATATATCATTTTATCCCCCACTTCCAATGAACCAAGTCACTGGGACAGATAATTTTAAGTAAGCAGAGTATAGCATCACATTTTTCCATCTGAAGGACTCGCAGATCTCAGACTCACGGAAGGAGGACTGTTCATTAAGAGGGGGAATCCTTCCCAGAACCTGGTCATGGGTGCACTCTTGACTAGGAAGGAGCCACCAGTGGCTGTAGTGTCACTGCTTTATCAAGCATTCACAAGCGAGACATACACCTGGAGAGAACCCACGGCTTGCACTGAAATGCTCACTCATTTTCATAGATGTTTATAGGGTGTCTTAGGAATCCGGATTTGCTGCATTTTTTTTCCCCACTTAGTTGGAGTGAGTGTTGAGTTTAGTATTGAAAATGAAGTGATAGCAAAGACTTAGACAGAGTGAAAAAGAGTGGGAAAATAAAGGCACAGACAGGGTCATATGAATGTTCTGATACATATTACACATGTATAAGTGTTCTGAAAGGTTCTGCGTGTCTCCAGCAGAGTTCAACACGGGGCAAAAGGAACGTCTGCCAAGTTATGCCGTGTACTGCTGCTCTATCAAAACATTGAAATGATTCCCAAGACATTTTGTTGGAAGGGCGGAAGGGAAAGGAGAGAGGAGAGAGAGGAGAGAGGAGGGAGAGAGAGAGAGAGAGAGAGAGAGAGAGAGAGAGAGAGAGAGAGAGAGAGAGAGAGAGAGAGAGAGAGAGAAGATGAAGAAAACTAAACAGCACTCGGCCTTGAAATGTGTGACTCTAAGCCAGATGTTACCAGCGTATACACCCAAGTCAGGATCAAGTAGAGCACTTCTCTAAATCAAAATACTAATGCCTATTAGCCATGTTAGCACAGGACATAAATTGGAGCCAGACTGTCTGTCTGTGGGTCTCTGCCCTGCACTGGGTCATCAGCTGCAATCCCTCCTCTAGGGAAACACTATAAAAAAATATCTTGGGAGAGGCAATAATTATGTATTTTTTAAAGAACCGGGGTAGGGGCTATTTTTTTTTAAGATCCTGGGATTTTGGACCAGTTATTCCGTTGGGACCTAAAGCATATTTGTAGAGTTTTTTACACAAGGGACAGAAGATGCCTGAGCACACTGAAAAGGATAATGAGCCAGCCACACGAGCCAAGGTGTAGCTTGTTCCTGGGTTCTCTACATGCAAGGACTTTTCTAACTAGAGGTGAGAGACGAAATGAAATCCAGTCATGAACTGTAAGGGAAACTGTATTTGACTTATTTGTCTGAGGAACAAGAAGTAGTTTTCAGAGTTCTTAAAGGGAAGGAATGGCCTCTGGGTCAGCGCTTGAGTGTTTGATTAGTATGGTATGATGAAGCCTTAGGTTCAACTCCAAGTATTTCCAAAAGGGAGGAGCAAGAAGAAGGAGGAGGTGGAGGAGTGAGAGGAGGAGGAGGAGGGAATTCTTAGAATGAGTTAGAGAATGTTGTTAAAGACATTCTTTTATTGATTGTTTGTTCATATGGTCTTGAGTGCTTTTTTCATGCTCAAATCTTGGGAATGGAGCAGTGAGACAAAACAACCAACAAGGAAAGAAGGCTGGAGAGGTGGTTCACCTACGCTCATGTCCCAGCACTCATGTGACAAGCTGGCTTGCAATTATAATCGCATTGCTAGGGAGGCAAAGACTAAAGACTCTTGGAGCTCATGTGCCAGATAATAGATGAACCGGTAAGACACAGGCTCAGGGTGAGACTCTGCCCCTCATGGGGAAAGGATGTGTGACTCAATTAGAGAATGGGTAGAGAAGTTAATACAGGAGAGGGAGGAAGGGGAGATAAATATCACTAAGGATGAATCATGTACCATAAGGAATAATAACACACCTAAAATGCACATAATATATAATAAGCGTATGAGCATATAAGTTCAGTTTAAATGAAGTCGTGCCATTTGAGGTGATAGTACTGTCTCCAAGGGCCACACACTAGCTAGTAAAAGCCCTATGACGAGGCATGAGAAGACTCCTTTTGAGTTGTTGGTCAACGGAGTCTAAGAGGATCATAAGACAGAACAGGGTGTCGCCATTGCGCTTGGTTATCTCCAGAGTTTGAAAGCAAGTCTCTACTACTCAATGCGCCACATGTGTTAGACACAGGACTCTAAGAAATGGAGCTGAATCTGACCCAAAAGTCTCCTCAGTGACAGCCAGGTTTCATAACACTGGAAGTCACTGTGCAAGCTACAAGGGAGGGAAAAAAAATCGTAGCACAATATCCCTAAAGATACAATAGCGGCACTGAAGTCTTGGCAGTAACCAAGGCTACTCAACAGGATGGAAATCATGCCTGATGCTGAAAACCTAGCCAAATACCAGTGTCTAGTAAGGTCATAGCTCTTAGGTGGGGAACCTCCTATGGTCATTTTCCTAGCGCATTCTAAGTGAGTATAACTCCTAACTACATTCTAAATGCTGATCCTTACTCCCCCAAGTTAGTCTAGTAGCCTTCGCCTCTCATCTGAGATGCCTCCTTTTGTACCAGACCATTCCAGAAAGATATGAGTGGCCAAATCCAGAGAGCGGACTGTGGGGGTGCCTAGCTCTAGCTCATCCCTCCAAAACAGAGCTCCTGCACCTGCAGCTCAGGGAACATCACAGAAGAGGGGAAGGGAAGATTCTAGAAATCAGAGCACCAGACATCTACTGTGACATTGTGTCTTCTATATGTGATGGGGGAGGTACACTCATGAAACTTCAACAATACAGCTGTCTAAACAAGACCCGAGCAATGAAAATACCCAGTTTACTTGTCACCATGGACAGAGGAAAGCTCACGGGGGGTGGGGGGGCACGTCTAGATGAAGGGCTGCAGGAAATTAATGACTTCTGATTAACTGAAGAGAGTTACTCTTCCCCAGGAATCAGTCATTATTTAATACCAGTTGGATATATACATGTATATGTGTGTCTACAAATTTACGCATTTGTATAGATGTAGCAATAGTAAGTAAAGAAAAAGAATTCAGGATTATGAAAGGGAATGGGGTTATGAGAAGGGGTAGAAGGAGGACAGGGAAGGAAAATGATTTAAACACTGTGCATACATATGAAAATTTAAAAGTAATCTAATAATAAAAATATTGTTGATTA
The DNA here is from genome assembly GCA_907169655.1 of Acomys percivali. Lineage (NCBI taxonomy): Eukaryota > Metazoa > Chordata > Mammalia > Rodentia > Muridae > Acomys > Acomys percivali. The sequence goes on from OU015750.1 coordinate 77,827,498, forward strand.
AAAAACAACTTGGAGCATGATTGAGGGAGATGCCCTAAACTGACCTCCGACCTCCGCATGTATGCACACACATTTTTCCATGTGCACCTGCACACACATGGACACTCACATACTCCTCATAGAACAAGTACACAGAAGCACCTCCCCTCAACTCACACATACACATGATAAATTGGGTTTTGATTATTATTACTGTGTAACATAGCTGATAAACACACAGCCTGGTAAACATTTCAGGTAGTGATACCTTTATAGTGGAAAGAAACCTGGGTAAGTAGACACAGAACCTTGGAGAGGAGCTGTCATGGCCAACGTGAAGTCAAGAAGGGATGCCCCTTTCCAGGAGGATTAATGACTAGAAAAAAGCCAAGGAGTTAGCTATACACAGATGTGATAAGGGAAACAGGCAGTTGGGGGTAAGCATGTGCCTATCCTGTGGGGAAGAGCATCGAGCAGTGGGGCCCATGCCTGGCAAGGGCAGCTAGTACTTTAAGGAAGCTCAATTGCTCACCAGCATCATGCACACAGAAGAGATACCAGTAAGAAAAACTGAGAAAGACCACATGCCTTACCACAGTTGTTCCTCAGGCCATAGATGAGTGTTTTCCTTTGTAATTTGGGGACAAGAGGAGAAAGAGAAAAGCAACTGGGAAGAATGTAGCTCAAAAGGCCTTTCCTGTGTCACTTCAGCACATTGTGTCAGGTAGTAGGGGAGGGGAGGATGCAGGATAGTGATGTGTGGCAGCTCAGAGATGATTCTCTTGCGGGGGGAGGGGCATAGAGATGGCTCTATTGGTAAAGCACTTGTAGCTCAATCGTGCAAATGCGGGTTTCATCACCAGAACCTACACAAATAGCTGTGCTTGGTCCCAGAATTACACACACACTTCCTGGCCAGTCAGACTCAAATCCAGTGAGCTCCAACCCCTAGCCTGAGACACCCTGCCTCACATAATAAGTTAAAATGTACAGTTGCTGAAGATCAGTGACTGAGGATGACCTCTGGCCTTCATGCGTGTACACACACACACACACACACACACATACACACACACACATGCACAATGCACAAGCATACACACATATGCACACACATGTACCATACACCACACACACTCCATACACACAAACACACACATGCGCATACACATACACAGAGACACCACACATAACATACACACACAACATACACACACATGCATACATACACATGCACACACAGACAGACAGACACATAGACACCCACAGAGACAGCAGACAGACACATAGATACACACAGAGACACACATACAAACACACACGTATATAGTCACAGACACACACAGATGTAGGTCTGTGTGATCCAACTGGAATGCAGACACATCCTTAGCACATACTTTTAATCCCAAACAATGAAGGTAAAGTTAGTTTATAGAAGGAAGCACCCAGGTTAAAGAGTGATGTTTAATTGAGAGGCATACAAAGTGAAAAATCAGAGAAAGATTTGACAGAATAAGTCAGAAATAGGATACACCCGACTCTCATGCAAACAGAAAGGAAAGAGAGGTCTTGAGAGAATAGCACAGAAGGAAAGAGAGAGAGGAGGTAGCTTTACCAGGACAGTTGTACAGAGACAGGTTGGACAGAGGACAAGCTAGACACAGGTGAAGACAGACCAAGCCAGGGAATGAGAAGGAGCCAGAAGATTAGAACAGATGCTAGAGTTAGTTTGAGGCCACGCAGAACAATTCAGTCAGAAACTGAGAAAATCCAGTTTGAATCAATCAGCTTGGAGAGAGGAGTTTGAGCCAAAACAGCTGAGTTGAACAGGCAGCCAGAGTTCAAAAAGAGCTAGAAAGGGTGAGCTCATTCAGCTGTAAAGTCTCAGAGGCTGAAAACATTCTAGGCCTACATTAGATTGTAGGGAGGCTAGAAGCTTCCAGGGCTAGGCCTAAGGATAGTTAGATAGAGACACCCTGGGCTCAGTCCAAGCCATGTATTAGAAAAGCTTGGGTACGGCTTTCATCTAATACCCTCATCAGAGGAGATAACTTTTAATCACACACACACACACACACACACACACACACACACACACACACACAC
>OU015750.1:77829592-77870056 GCA_907169655.1 Acomys percivali
CACACACACACACACACACACACACACACACACACACACACACACACCAGAGACACACAGACACACGGATACAGACAGATAGATACACACACCCCAACATCAAAATCATTTTAGAAGCAGTTCCCTGGCCCTAGAACTTTTATAATATCACCTAGACCTATTCAACCTAGCAGGAAAAAACTCTAAAATAAATATGTATCAGATAAAAAGCTCTCAAAAGAAGACAATAGCTACTATTTCCTCTCAACCCCCCACAGGCAGATTTTGACATATGTCAGTGCCTTGGATTCAACTTTACTCTATGTGTGTACATTCATTCTATTGTATGTATGCACTACACACATGGGCACATGAACATGCTATGAGCACTCACAAAAAAATATTCTCCATTTTGTTTGACCTTGAACTCATAGGAATTCTTTTTGCTTTAGATTCCTCAGTGCTTAGATTAAGGAATATACAACCACACATGACTCTATTTTTTGACACTTACAAATTCAAATTTACTTTATGTACCTCCCAACTGGACTATTAGTGTTGAGTTCTTGTCACTGAACTGAGAGTCTTATACTGAAGGGTAGAGTAACAGATACAGATAGAAGAACCATATTTCCTGGAAAGCATCCAGTTGCCCAATTTTCAAAATCACTTTGAAGCACATAGCAAACAAATTTTGCAGTGTCACTGAGCTTGAGAGATGGAGATAGAATCTGCACTCAGGTGTATAAACTCTTCACTCAGAGGGCGTTAGTGGTCATGGTACTAACTGCCCTGGGTGCTGCTCCAGATCCACAGTTTCAGTCAGTTACCAACACCATCACTTCCTACTAAACCACACACCACTTTCCTCATGATGCTATAGAAAACCCAGCAAGTGCTACATCCAAAATCCTGTTTCTATGTGAGTGTGTAGATGGTTCAGTCCAAAAGCAACCAGGTGCTTTATTCTGATGAGTGTATTATCCCTCAGCTCTGCTCTTCCATATACATTGTTTCATAAAGGCAGATCTCCTTGGGAGCTTGAATTACAATTACACATTAAAATGAAGTTTTCACTGTTCCTTAGTCTTTTCTCTGACTTGGGCTATTAGAATGGCTTCAGATAATTGTGGATTAAGTCATTAGTGTTCTCAGATAAATAGAGTCCCTACAGCAAAAATTGTTAATATGTATTCTTTCCCACAAAAAGGAACTACTGTTATTTAGGTAAAATAATATACACAAACGGGCAGGAGAGATGGCTTAGAGGTTAAGAGCACTGTCTGCTCTTCCAGACATCCTGAGTTCAATTCCCAGAAACCACAAAGTAGCTCATAACTGTCTATAATGAGATCTAGTGCCATCTTCTGGCCAGCAGGCACACATGCAGTCAGAAAATTATATACATGATAAATAAATAAATCTTTAAAAAATAATATACACAATTATTCACAGCATCAGAACCATCTTCATAAACTCCCAGATGGTAGATGATGCTTGGATGCTATCCTATCAAATTCATGAACTCTTATTTTAGATTTTTGCGGTGATGAAGCTAGGCATGTCAACAGGTGCTCAGCCACAGAACTCATCGTCAGCCTTTCAGCATCAGACTCTGCCCTTGCCACCCTCAGAAAAAGCCAGAAATAGTTCTGCTTCGGGAGAGGGAGTGGTGACATTTGAGAAGAATCATAAAGTGATAGCACATTAAGAAGAACCTTGGACAATTTATATTATTTACAAGTGGATGTAGAATTCTCAACAAGTGTTCTTAAGTGGATATAAATAAAACTAATTACATGGGAGAACATATAAGATGATGACATTTCTAGAACACTGGAGATTATGAATTTTATTTGCAAAGCTCCCACATGGCAGCAAGAGACTGAAGGAAGACAGAGACTTAAGACCATGTCAGAGAGACAAGTTCTGGCTGTCTGAGCCACTTGCAAAATATGTTGTACATCCTCAGTGGCACAGAGCAGAGGCTGAGACTATGTGGACAAGTGTAATGAGCAGTGCACTGAAGATGATGTACCTAGAGCAGGCAAACATGCTGCCAGAAGCCAAAGGCAACACTTGCTACAACCTATAGGTCTGGGAGAGATAGAGGCAAACTAGTAGGTGGATGTGCCCTCCACTTCAAGCTCAATTACACTTCCGCCACAAACACCCAAGAGCCAACCCAGACCTCCTGCATCTCTGAAAGCACCTGCTTCTAGTTATATCTTAGGGGAGAAGAGTGTGTATTGTTTGTTACTTAAATTTATTTGACCTGAGAAGCAGACACTGTTGTTCATCGCTAACTGTTATTCACACCTTCTCATTTAACACACCCACTAACTCCAACAAGGGAGCCAATCACAATACTTTCTTTTTAAGTTTTAAGTTGAAAACCACTTATTTATTTTTGAGATAGGGTCCTGCTATGTACCCCAGGCTGGCCTGGAACCTACCATACAGCTCAGGCTGGCTGAGTCCTAGTTAACTTTTAAAAATATCTATGACTCTGTGTCCTTGTGAGTTTATGTGTACTATGTGTGTGCAGTAGCCTGCAAAGTCCAGTAGAGGGCATCAGAACCTTTGAGCTGGAGTTATAGATGGTTGAGAGCCTTCACATGTGTGTTGGAGACTGAGCAGTAAGTCTTTTTAACAGATGAGCCATCTCTCCAGCTCCATCTTAGTTACTATTGTTAAGGGCAGTGAAAATTATTTTTTTAACTAATGACTAAAATGACTTCATTTCCACCAGCCCATAAAGCTGTTGGAGGCCTGACAGATTTGATCTCACTAGAAGATTGTTTTCAGCAACTATCTCAGAGCTATTTTGATAATATAATTTGTACTGAATCACCATTAGATATAAGCATCTCTCACATCAAATCACACTGGACTTTCTTTCAAGACTACTAATTAACATGCTAAGAACTGGACTTTTTATTTATTTATTTATTTGTTTATTTATTTATTTATTTATTTATTTATTTATTTATATCACTAAGATGAAACACTTAGAAAATTCCTCATGCCTCTGCATCCCTGAGATTTGTTAGCGATGCACCCCTGCTGAGACACCCTCTGAGCTCTTGCTTCTCCGCTGCTCTTAGAGTCAGCTAACTTGTGAGTCAATTGAAAGTCAGTTGAGCCTCCCTGCTGCTCTGTGGCCTTCGTGTTTGAAGTGGGATTTATTTTGGCTCCTGGTTTCAAAGGTTTCACTTCACAGTCACTTTGTCTCATGCACTGGACCAGAACAGTGGTAGGATTGTGTGTTGTGTTGGGCAGGTCTTGTCAAGGAGGACAAAAGGAGAACTCAGAGGCTTGCTATCACCCCCAAAGGCCTGCTTCTACTGCTTGCTATGTATGCTCTTCCTTCTAAAGGTTCTGTAGCCTCTCAGAATGGAGCAAGAATTCAGTTGCTATGTAACATGCTTGTAGAACATGAGCAACCACTGACTAATGTGTCATGCTGCGAAGGCACTGCAGGCATTTCTCTAGGTGTGACTGTGAAATGTTGAAGAATCAAAGTCAACCAAGCATTTTAATACGGCAATGGAAACCAGGGCAACATGGTCTCACCAGACTCTGTTTAGAGTGAATCCTTTTGACAAAAGTCAAATCCAATGATGGCCTAAGGACCAATGCTTCCATCACAGCAGCCTCCCATAGCTGTATCGGTCTAGAGCATACAACTCACACAGGTGTGATGCTGTTTTAGGAAATTCGCTACAGAAGCAATAGCAAGACAGAAAGACTGTGAGGTGGTGAGATGGTGCGGTGGCGAAGTGGGTGAGCCTTTGTGTAAGCAAAAGGCTGTTACCACATGTGAGAGTAAGACTTTGGAGATAGAAAATGTAAAAGTTCCTGTAAAAAAATGTAAAGGCAACATGTAATTAGCTCTGCAACAATGCTGGTACATACTAGAGAGCCATAAGCTTCCTTAGAAGGATGGCTATCCTAAGACTTGGCAGGCTGTAGTGAGAACAAAGCCCTTTAAAACAGACTTTGGGTTTTTAACCAGTGACATCCTGAACATTTCTTGGGATAAGCTCCCCATTCCTTACCTTGCCGTATTTCTGTGCATAAGAGCCCGTGAGGAGGGAATGGAAGACGATGATGGTCTCGTCCAAATCCCAGACAAACACACGCTGAAGAGAAAAGGCCAGTGTCAGAATGGTTTAAGGCACAGATATTTAAAGTTAACCAAAAATGTTCCCTTTCTTGCTATATGTGACAACTTGACTGGTTTATTAAAAAATCATCCCCTTCCATTATTTATTACTTAAAAAATTCAATCTTATTTCTATTTTTTTGTGAGTTTTTTCTTTTCTTATTCTTCTTCTTACATCCTGACTGCAGTTTCTCCTCCCTCCATCCTCCCAGTTCCTCCCACTACCTCTCCTCTCCCTCAGAACCACTTCTTCTCCATTCCCCTAAATAAAAAGCATGAGCAGGCCTCCAAGGGATAGTTACCAAACACGGCATAACAAGTTACAAAATGACTAGGCACAAACCCTCATGTCAAGCATGAGGCAACCTAGTAGGAGGAAAAGGGTCCCAAGAGCAGGCAAAAGAGTCAGAGACAGTCCCCTACAGACTTAGAATATTCCACCCAAGTATCAGGGAGTTAACTTTGGAAAAGAATCCGAAGTTTTAACCACACCGAATGACAAATCCAAGAGTATGGGATGGTGAATGTTTTGGAGTGGGCCAGTGTTTCTGCCATGATCTCTGTCTATTATGGTTCCTAGCTGTCATTCACCATGTCCACCACCAGGCTGCATAATCATTGCATCTCTCTCATATGTTCATATAAACCTCTTAGGAAGAGGCACGTATGTGCTAAATGATTGTATTACGTCTAGAAATTAATTTTCTTCAGTTAAACTATATGATTGTGTAAGAACATATTATGGGTTTTTTGGTGTTTTGTGATAGAAACTCAACTTGCTTAATGTAGTTATATCTCAAGAGCACACATGGGAAAATACATTAAAAGTCTACAAATATGACAGTATCTATAACATATATATTCTTTGACAGTTTTACTATTTTCCTTTCCTTTCTTTTTCTTAAAAATATATTTCATCAGGATATTATCCCACAATTAGTAGCTTTAATTTCAGCTTTTTTGTCAGTTTAAATTTAAAAAGTGAAACTATCTTAGTCCTTATCTTTAAAGTATTCTTACCTTTGATTTTATTGTTTTAGATTTTGCTATTAAGATGGGCAGAATTCTCAAAATTCAAATATAACTTACCTAAGACAAAGTTTGAATCTTACTATATATGTAGAGTATGGACTATTATATCTAGTAAAATCAAGTACCTTCCATCCCATAGCAATAAGTAGGCATACCTCCAGGTCACTGTCGGGAGGTGGGGAAGGATTATTTTTCCGGCCTCTTCCTCGAGACTTTGACCCAGAACTTCTACATGTCCTGTCATCAAGATCTTTGATTGGTGTGGACGGACTCTGCACCGTGTCAAACTCTCCTACAAACGGCATGATTGTTTCAACAGGATCAGTAAAGTCAGAACAGCTACAAGACTTCACATTACTTAACAAATTCCTATACATAGTGACCTCTTAATGACAAAAATTATAGTTCAAGTATGTAAAGTTGTAGTTTAGTCAGAAACTTATAGGTCACATGAATTCCTCATAGAAACCTGAACGCCTTTCATATGCCAAACACCTTCAGCTTTCTGCCTGTGCTTTTACTTCCATTTTTTTTTTAATCTGCTTAGGTCTAGTCTCACTTCCATTTGGGTCACATTCCAAAGAATATCATTTCTTCTGGATCAATCTCACACTCTACCTGCACACTTGCCTTTTCTTATTGAATGTGCCTCATCACTTCAGACTTCTGGTCAACCTCACACTCCACTTGCAAACTTGATTCCCAGACACACCACTTATTGAATGTGCCTCATCATTTAGACTTCTGGTTGACCTCACATTACACCTACAAACTTGACTCTCAGCCACATCTCATCACCTCATCCCTCACTCGCCTCCCCTTCCTAATGAACTGTCTTAAGATGATAGTCCATATTAGTAGTGCTACTCAATGAAAAGAAATGAAAGCCATAAGCTTGAAAATACAGTTTTAAATTTTCTAGCAGTTATGTTAACTAGACATACACAAAACATTATTTTAGCATGTAATCAATACAAAAACTATCATGGGAAAACTTACCTTTATTAGTTTTATAACAAATTTTTGAAATCTTGTGCATATCATAGTTATTTAATGTGTAATATCTGTGTTGTAAGTGCTTCATAGCTATAAATGGATGATGGTTACACTACTGTATGGTACAATTCCTTCTACTCCCCAATATCTAATTTACTAAAGTCTAATTTCTGTTCACCAAAACTCAAATACACACACTTTACTGAGAGCTCTGGATAACCATCAGATTGACAAATTCAGTAGACAGGCTCAGCCCTTATCTTTCTAGACAGGCAATATCTTTGATCCTATTAAATATCCCCCACCAGAGTTATTGTTTGGGGAGGGACAGTTCTAATCTCTCTCCAGTGTCTTTCTATAAAAGAGCTAGAGTCTCTAGTCCTGCAACACTCAGGACAGGTATCATAGAGTTCTTGTCTTCCTACTCCGCATGTATGCTAAACACCTCTATACATGAGGACCCAGAGCAAGTCACTCCCTCCACCCAGCCGTCATCTGATTGTCTCAGACACTTTATCTAGTTAGCTTCTGTATACTGTACAGGCTCCTGAAATCCAGACTCATGTACAGTCAGTGACCATGGATCTGAGCAGGCAGAAAGCACTGACCAGTAGCAAGGCTATGTTGAGCTAAACTGAGGCTATGCAAGGCACAGCCTAGTAAGTCAGTTGGACTTTCAGTAGAACTTCAAGGACTCAGTTTCAGTGCATACTGAATTTTGGATAAGTATCTTTTAAAAATTTTTGAGGATGAATCAGATTTGAATTAATTTAAACCATATGTATAAAGTGAAAATCTCTAGGCAAGTCAGGTAGAAAGCTGCAGGAAACTTAAATAATGTGCTTATCTGAAAAACTAATATGATAATCTTAATTTATCATTAAATTAATAGATAATACAACAATTTATAGAGCATTAAGTAATTCTGAATAAATGGTACCTTAAACATGCCTTGTTTTTGAGAAACAGCAACTGTTATAGAGCTAACATCTTACCCATTTCTTTTGATGACATTTTATTTTGGAAGTACTATATGATACAGGATCAAAAGCATATCTTCACTGTCTCTCCCATAAATAGAGGCCAGGGGGAGGAGATAGAGGACTATGAAGAGGAACAACTAAAATAAACGGCCATTTGAGGAGTCACATGGAAGTAGAAACTTCCTAAAATACATACATATATATGAAGATAATTTAAATAAAATTGCCAAATAGTCGGGGGGAGATAGGGCCCCAACAAGATACCTATGCACACACACACGCACGCACGCACGCACGCACGCACACGCACATGCATGCACTCACACACAAATGTTATTAAACCTTAAAGATGAGAGAAATCCTTCCCTTTCGTGACAACACAAATGTCACTAAAGGTCATTATATTAAGTGTTGTAAGTCATAAATGGAAAGACAAATATTACATGACCTCACTTATATATGGAGTGTAAAAAACTTGATCCCATCGAAATAGAGTGTAGAATGGCCATTGTCACAAGGAGTGGGGATGGGGCAATTAAAGGAGAGAAGTCAGACAATGGTTAAGTTCAAGACATTTATTGTCTTGTACGGCGTGGAAACTCTTCTAATTTCGATGTATTGTGGTTTTGAACATTGCTGAGGTACTAAAATTTAAGTATAGTCAGCACAGAAAGAAAGCATTGTGTTGTATATATTAGTTTCCTGCATGTAGTCATTTGCTTCGCTGCGCATGCGAGTTTCAAAACAAGATGCCGTGACTGATAAATATGAGCAGGTGTTTAAGTTCCAATTTAAAAGCTTTCAGAGGACTCCTATAGGCTTTGACTGTTGTGTGTGAGAGAGGAGGCCCAAACATTAATTGAAAGGCCTTCACGGAAGTGAAAAAGCCCTTCCTGTGGAAGGCCTAGGCTTTGACAGTAAACACGCACTTGCAAGCACACTGACCTTCATAACTTTTGAAGAGGCTGCCCTTTCCCACTGAAGAGTAGAGCCAGGAGTGTGAGCTTAAGAGTGACTGAGCTGCCATATCTGCCGTCCTTGCCAATTTCACTCAGGTAGCCACACAACGGCACAGTAACAAGGCATATGTGACAAATATGGTCCAGTAAAGAAATCCGAGTGGTCCTCTCCGTGTACACATACTCTCTTGCCAGTATCACAACGAGGATGTTGCCCTCTGCTCTGGGAAGTTGTTCCAGGGCTGTTAAGTCCTTGCCAAGAAGCTAGCTTCCTTTTTGAAAGGCAAGGGCCTTACTGGTTTCTTCAATCAACTTTAGCACTGCTAAGTTCAGTTACCCAATGCTCTACAGCGTTTAATCAAGGTCTTTTGCTAAGGATAACGCTGTTACATATTACTAGCCACACTTAATTTTGAAATGGGCAAAATATTTGTAAGGAGGTCTTTCATCTTCATTTCTGACTTTTAGAAGGCAAATTAAAGCCATAATTTACCTTAGATAAACCTCATGAAGATAACGAGCTAGAAAATGAGCGCTTCTAATTAGTGTGGTAGTGTCTACTTAAATTCGTTTTCAAACTACTTAGTAAGGTAAAGAAAATAACCAGCTGTTGTTTGCAATTTCTAAATAGCATCAGCCATTACCAGCTGCTTTGGGCTTTTCTAGGTAATTGTGTAATTATCCTCTAACCAGTACAGTGATGAAGAACTGTCGTTTGTAGGTTTTTTATATTTAGCTTCAACTTTATTCCATTAGATTTATCTGTAAATCAGAGCAAGCAGCTGCCATTTACTGAACATAAAGATAAAGTGTGTTTCTGTTTTTAACATGGAAGTCCACAGTGACCATTCTATAAAAAAATTGTGGACCTAATTGTCAGGTCTGGTCTGTAAGCCCAAAAAAAATGCACAATGGGTTCATGGGAAATTCTTTGCCTGCCCCTTGAACTAAATCCATCAGCTCTCATCATTAATAAAGAAAAAAAGCGTATCGTTATGAATTTACTTGCTTTTTGGATGCATGCCATACCTGAAAAAAGGCTAAAATAAAAGCATGGCTAGATCTGAGGTTATAAAATCCCACAAGAATCACATGTGAGAATAATAGCTACTTGAAGAAACAAGTTCCTTTCTAAGTTCAGTCTGATGGAATCTGAAAATGGTGTCAAATTGTATTTGTTGATAATGGTACCCAATAGAAGAGGAAGAGAGTTTTGCACTCTGGGAGTGCATAAAGCAATATTGCACTGGAATACGCCACCTTCACAGCCTGCCATCAGCAGGAACACTTGCCTGAATCCAGTATTTCCTTAATGTTTAAAGAGATATAAATAGTGAGAGAGAGAGAGATGAGAGAGATGAGAGAGAGAGAGAGAGAGAGAGAGAGAGAGAGAGAGAGAGAGAGAGAGATTGATTTTGACTATTGGGAATGAAATCCCCAGAGGAGAAACTTGGTTATGATCAGATAGCTATTTGAATGAAAGCTGTACACCTCACACAGCATACATGCTGGGTGTGCAAAGATTTTTCATCCATCTTAGCTGTAGTCTTGTCAGTTCAGATACGTCCACCTTGTACTGTCTGGTTCCTGTCTCTGAGTCTGATGATAAGCAGGTCTGTGATATTTTTTTTTCTCCATGCATTCACCGCGGAGAAATCTCTCTGATGCTTTAGAAGAACAAGGCAAGCACCCTCTTGCCTATAGTATTTTTATTGCTTACTGATCTCGAATTCTCTTAAATCTTTCAGTTAAGGCCAGATTCTTGAGAAAATCATGGCTGAAGGATGACAAAGGCACAACTGAGACTGGGGTGATCAAGTGAGGCTCAAAGGGCCGAAGGATGAAAGATCTTGAGACTGAGCATTTACTCAGACCTGGAGCCCTAGGTGCTTCACTGGCCTCAGCTTGGGACTGACTCTGCCTTTATACAAATGTTCCGAGAGGCAGAGGATGGAGAAAAGCCTGGAGAGAAGATTTAAGAGAAACAAGGGCCAGGAAATCAAGATGAGATGTGTATTCATAAAAGGAAAAATGTAAGAGGAAAAAGGAGACACAGACTGCAGCGTAGGGTCACCAAAGACAAACTCCATGATGATACATTTGCTAGGTCCAAAGCTAGAAATGATACAGGGGAAACAGCACAGTGGGTAATGGGCTTGTGGCCAGATTTGATGATATGAGTTTGATTTCTGGGACCCATGTGACAGGATGAGAGAGCTGACTCCCGCAAGTTGTCTGAGCTCATCAAGCATGCTGTGCCTGTCAGCATGGACATGGCTATTTGTGTGTGCTGCATGCATGCCCACACATGTAAACACACATAGGCACATGAACAATTGCGGTGATTAAAAAGAGAGGTCTAAAAATGATGATGTTATGTCTCCTGTGATTACAACAATGAGACACAGACCCTTGAAGGCATTAAAAATTTCTACATATAGGTGTTATGATAAAGTTTGATGCATAAATTAAGCACAATAATAGATATTATTTAAAAATAAAACAAAATATTTAACAAGTCTGGAAAAAAAAAACTTCCCTTCAAATTTTTGTTAAATGTCTATTTAGTAATCTTGGACTTCAACTAAGCATGTTTAACTGCGATGACAGACAGAAACTGATGGATGGCAGACTCCTTCATTGTCCCAAACACAAGACCAAGATTAGTGTGCTCATGTCACAATTCATGACATAAGAGTCATTGTTGTTTCACTATATCAAAAACAATTTACTTCTTAATCTTCTACTAGTATCTGAGATTTTCTCTTCTCATCCTTGCTGCTATTTGCTTCTATGATTTCTTATTTAAACTATTCATATGCAGAGACCTTAGTCTCTGATGAAGTACTGTTTTCCAGCACACAGTTGGGGCCAAACAGAGACTAAATAACTGCTGGTTGATGTAACTGGATTGTCTGGATCTCGTTGTTCTAGCTAGAAACAATTTACAGTATTTTGAACATATTTCTATTTTTCCCTCTTGCAAACTGGATAGAAAGAAAGCAGAAATGGGTCCCCTAGTGAGGGAGCAGGGACTGTCTCTGACATGGACTCTGTTGCCTGATTTTTGATCACTTCCCCTGGGTGGGGAAGAGTATGCACGCAGCAGCCCTGATGCAACTTGGTGTGCTGGAGCGGAGGGAGAGTGGGACCAGGAGGAGAGGAGGGAGGGGGCTACGATTGGGCTATAAAGTGAATAAACAAATAAATAAATTCAGAAAAACCCAAAAGAACAACAAATATATTTTGAATTTAATATTATTCATAAAATAGCATAGATTCTGGGGCTGTAGAGACAGCTCAGAAGTTAAAAACACCCACCACCAGCTGCTCTCTCAGAGGATCTAAGTTCAACTCCCAGCACCCAATGGCTGCTCACAACAATCTCTAACTCCAGTCCTGGGAACCCACTGACCTGTTCTGGCCTCTGCAGGTACTGAATGCACATGGTGTGAAGACATAACTGCTTGCAAAACAAACATATACACAACATGAAAAAAAATCAGTTTTATGTTTTAATTAATTTTAAGGATCCTTTATTTATATATATTATACTTGAAGTCCTATATCAGACATGTTTTTTAAACAAAAATCCTGTCTGCAACTGTAGCTTGTCTTTTGGTTCTTTTTATTTTAAACATTGTTTTTCAAAGAGAAATTTTTAATTAAATCCAATTTATTATTCCTTTGCTTTTAAGAATTGTCTATGGTCTTTATCGTTTTATAATTTTAAGGATTGTTTAGTTAGAATTTTATAAAATGTATAAAGTTTAGCTGTAATTTTAAGGATTGTTTATAATACCTAAGAAAATATTTGTTTTTCCAGGATCACAAAGATTTCCTAAATATTTTTCTTTTAGCAGTGTTGTATACAAAGATAACGATTTACTTTAATTTTATATAAAAGTATGAATTGTGATTTTTATTGTATAAAGATCTCCAGTTTTTCGATTACCTTGTTGAAAAACCACCAGAAATTTTCCACAAAACTTTCAGCAATCATTTCTCAGTGTATGTCTGGGTCTGTTACTGGATTCTCTGTTCTCTTTTAATTGTCTGTGTATATATGCTTTGGTCATCAGTGTGAAGTGTTGGTTATTGTACCAAACAAGTCCTTAAAGATCAGGTAATACTATTCAACCTTTGTTCTTATTTAAAATAAATAAATTAATTAATAAATTAAAAATTAAGTGATTGTACATTCAAATTCCTTTACTTTTCGTTATAATTTTAGAATTAGTTATATTTCTAATTCCTTCAGGATATTTGATTGGGATTTTGATGGGGAAGATATTGAGTGCTAGCTAGACTGGTTTTAAGCTTTAAAGTCTGGGTAGCAAATGCAATTCTGACAAGAGGACAGCAGGCTTTAGATAATAAAAAAAAAACACCATGGATTTTAAATATGCACTGATCAGAGAAAGATATTAAACTTCCTACCACTGATCCTACACATCCTAAGAATGTAGGAATGTTGACTGGCTACAGTTACTGATGATTCAAAAGGTAAAAGAGTTCTACAGTCCTTCCTGCAAAAAGGAAATACCCACAATTACACTCAAGAGGCATAGCGTTACAGCTGCTCTTTGTTGTCAAGTTTTGCACGGGATAAAGAATGGGTCTGGCAAAAGAGCCATTCACCCGTATTGATATTCTTACATACATAATGGTTTTGAGGTTAAAATCTCCTGTCTGTCTTACAACTAAGAAGGGGGTTTCTGAAATTCCCAGGAGTCTTATGCCATGAGCTGAAACTCATTAATCATAAGCAGGATTGTCTGGCTCTTTCAGGCATGTCTCTGCAACGTTCAGTTTCTTCCATGTTATTAGCTAGCCCAAGACACTTAAAAGTATTTCATCTGGGTGAAGGTCTGTACCTGGTTGGCTAGTCAGTCCTTGGAGAGATTCCTGCAACTGATAAGTTGAGGTTGATGATGATGTGCCATCAGCTGTGTTGTTTGATGTCATATATGCCCCGTAAGTTGATGCAGAGTAATACTGAGCATATTGGTTTTGGCCAAAGGCTGTGTAGGATGTGTAATCCTGAAACAAATAAATGGGTTGAATGAGTACAGGAGAACAGTTAACATCTAGTATAGTCCAAGGAAGCAAACATACACCGTCATCATGGTAACTAAGTCTAGTGCTCAGCTTCATTTGCTTTCCAGTCAATGTTTGGAGTTGGTGCTAATGAGTGGAGCCCACCTTCTGGGCACCTCACACATGCAGCAATAATTAATTTCTCTATTATGTTTGTAAACATGGTCTATACGTGAGTGTGAACCTGATTGATGGGGTTTTATCCTGTTGGTTTTATGCACTGAAAGGGGAGAGGAGATCTAGTTAGTTCATGGTCATTCAACCCATTCTTTTTTTTTGGACAAAGTTTAAATTTTATTATTTTTATGTAGCTTTTACATTCTTACACATTGCCTAACACCATCAGCAAGGAGGAGCCATGTGTCCTCCTGGCTTCTACAAAAACTACTATGTGTATTTTTTCACTCAATTTTGTTCCTCTTCTTGGCCTTACTTTTTTATCTTGTCTATTTGGCAGGCATTTTAAAGCAAATAAACAGGATCCATAGCCACCACAAGCTACTTGCTACCTACAGGTAGTAAGGTTTTTAAAAAACATTTACCCTTTTTCCTTTGTTTCATATAAAAATGAAAGCATTGAACCAACTCCCCTGACCTGTTTTCCATTAAAGAAAAAAACTTTACAATGATGGAAAATGATCCTTCAATAGCCTTTTACATATTAAGATGATGAGTAAAGACTTGTGATAAATGGTGTTTAATATATCTAGTGTGGTTTAGCCAAGA
This sequence comes from Acomys percivali, assembly GCA_907169655.1. Taxonomy (NCBI): domain Eukaryota; kingdom Metazoa; phylum Chordata; class Mammalia; order Rodentia; family Muridae; genus Acomys; species Acomys percivali. The sequence continues at coordinate 77,843,536 of OU015750.1, forward strand.
ATGTTATCAGTGATGACAAATTCTTGGTCAAGATGAAGATCTCCTGTTGTGATAAGTTCTGAAGGAAACAAAGATCAGTATTTGATGTCATTTCCAAAAGGAGAAAATTCTCTGTATAAGTAAGTATGTGTACTACCAGGAAGCATTAAGTAATACGGGAGAAAACTAAAATTCTACTAGTCTGTTCATCTCAGGATCTCACATTCTGTGAGCCAAATGGAAAACTTCAGTGTTGGAACAAAGATTTTTTTTTAGCAACCCTTCTTTTCCAGAGTGAAACAGTAATGACAAAAACCAAATGCTGGCTTTGGGCCATGACATTGTTCTAAGGGCTTAAATGGACTTGCTTACCTGCCACTCAGAACCGTGTCTGTGGTATCAAAATTATCATTTTATATCAAAAGCTACAAAGGCACTGAACTTTAAGTGACTTACATCCTGGCCACACAGCGCATGGATTTCTAGGCTGGAATTATAACATAAGACGTCAGTCAAATTTAGCATGTGTGTGCTATAGCTCTGCTGGTCTGCTTGGCCTCTCCAGAAAAAGATGACATACACCAGGGAAATCTGCCAGTGGCCTCTGGGTAAAGTGATGGCCTCTTGTTTCCAGATATATCTCCAAGACCTGCTCCTCTTATTTCCACTCTTACAGCCTTTATGAAAACACTCCTTACTTCTTGTTGAAGCTACTGCGCATGTTTTCTAGTTTGTCACATTTCTATTGCTAATTCTTCAGAGTGACTGCTTCAAAGTACAAATTATATGACATTCTCCTAAGCATTAATGTATTTCCAGTGGTCCAAGACTACAGTCAGAACCCTTACTGAAGCCTCCAAGGCCCTATGGGACTGGGCCTGGTCTTCTCCCATGAGGAAGCTTAGAGGATCTTACGTGACTGGACCTAGCCTACCGTTTTCTGGGTGACCTAGACGCCAGACTTCCTTCAGTTCAAGATCACATTGACCCTTGCCACCTTTTCTCCCTTTGACTTCTTGTCCTGGTTTGTGACCTCATTCTGAGGAGTCCTAACCTAATCATGGCTCCCATAGGAAAGCCTTTGCACAATACGCTCCTGTGTAATATTAAGTTTCTATGAACAGTTTAGCACAGTCTTTTGTCTCTCTGCTAATTTGATATCTACTTCTCTCTGTAGACTGAACATTCCATGAGGCAGGAAGGAAGCCTGTGCAGTCATGCCACCATCCTCGGGTCCCAAAGTGTACAGACTTTCCTATGCTTATCAGGTACTCAACATTTTTAAGTGATAAATTGGTACTCAATCTTCTATACAAAATCACATCATAGTATATGCAGATCTACTGTAAATCCTCAAACAGAATTCGATCCATTTGTGATCAAAATGTTGTAAAAATTTTCCTCTCCTTTATGTATCATTTTTGTCTTTTTGGAGATGGTAGTGTTTTGTTTCTGTAGCCTTATATCAAGTGTGTTCCTCAGTGATTCTAGCCATCTGGTCTACCTTCTGTCTGTTTCCTATCTTGTCTGTTTCTTCAGGAAGCATATGCATTTTGAGAGACCAGTAAACAAAGAATTAACTATTTTTGATCTTTAAATGCCCAGTCAAAAATATGATGAATATCAAGTGATATTCGGCTGTGCTAATATGTAAAATTAAGCTAGCAGAAATCGTCAGGTTTTTTTCCTAGAAAGTATAGTGCTAGAAGGTAGTTTTAAATTACTGCCAAATTATACTGTTTAGATCTTTCAAATATTTTAAATACATGCTATTTTAACAAAAATCCCTTTGTGCCTTTTGTTATATTACTAAAACTACAAGAAGGCAATAATAGACATCTTTTTCTTAAATCTAAAGAGAAAGCATTTGTGAAATAATTTACATTTTTAAATGTATAAATACATGGTACTAGTAATTGTATTAAAATAAAAAGAGTATATTATATGTCAAAAATCAGCTTCCTTTCAGACTCAGTCATTCTGAACATGGCTGAGAATCAGGACACAAACAAGGACATAAAGTGTCAACATAGTGACGAATCATCTGTGTTCAGGATGCTCAACCTCATCTCTGTGTGTTCAGGATGTTCACATAGGGACATTTACTCTCATTCCAGATGCAGTTCTATCATAGATCTTAAAATTCATAAAAACACTAAGAAAACATAAGGAGGAGAAGAATTAAGGGCTAGAGGAAGGCTCAGTGACCAAAGAGAAAAGTAGACCTGCCAGAGAGGTAAGAATCAAATACTTATTAAAAAGAAATATAAATCTGAATAATAAAAAGGCAACAGTAGTTCTGCCAGGTTTTTATTTAGTTACCACTGCTCTGTTTTAAGATTCGGTCTTAGAGCATACGTCACAGTCTTATGATTGATTCTAGTTCAATTTATTAAGTAATGTTATATTACATAAGCGATTTCTATCAGGGGAAATAAAACTCTTTCTACTAACATAAAAGCATGAACTGGATCCCATAATAATGTGACAGGTGATTAAAATGACTGTCATTCAGGTGTTTAATGGGCAAACCTTTAACAGCCAACAAGAAGAACAAATAACCCATAATTCTGAATAGGTAATTTTTTAGTCTGCTGAATTCTTATCTTAGTTTTAAACAAAGAATCCAATTTTTAGATCATGTACACTTACAAGGCAACCAAAATGAAGTATTTAAGTTCAAAATATACATATATGACATTCCTAAAGAACTAATAAAATTATAATTAAAAAAATTTCTTCTCACAGTCTTCCTCATGGAAGAGCCTTCTACCTGTGCATCTAATCCTACATGGTCAGCCCTAAAATAAAATATGTGCAGGTAAGATCACACACTCTGAAAAGAATATATATATATATATATATATATCCAAAATTAAAGAAAAAAGACCATGAATTTGTGAGAGGGGAGGGCAGGGGACCTTGTGGGAGGGATTAGAGGTAAAGAGGGAAGGGAGAAAGTGATGTAATTATATTTTGATTTAAAAAATAAAAATAAATTAAAAATTTTGAAGAATAAATGAAAATGACCCTTCTCAATCCCAAGAAATCATAGAAAGTAGAGACAGAGCTCTTCTAACTCTGCATATAAAGGAATCACAAGCAATCATGCATTATAAATAACTATAAATTATAAGTTGAAGAAACCTAAAATCTTCCACAGATATTTTAAAAAGTGCAAAACTACCATACCTGTTGTGAGCCACTGAAATTTGTTGAATTGGAAACGGAATTATTTGCATAAATAGTAGATGATGGTGCAAAACTGGAGCCTGGAAGGAAAGACAAAACGCACTTTAACAGATTCCACATTCATTCTGCTGTAAAAGGGAATGAAATTTAGTCACTTGTGGCAGTGTGGACGGAACATGAGGACACTGCGTCAAGTGAAGTAAGCCAAGCACAGAAAGACACATAACACATGCATCTCCATCAGGTGTAGAATCCAGGTAAAGCTGATCTCAGAGGAGCTGAGAGGACAGTGGTGGGCAGTGGAGTCAGAGAGTGCAGGTAGACATGCCAGCCAGGGGCTCCAAACAACTCAGGAAATACCTGCTGATACTCTACCGTGCAATGGCTGAGAATAACATAGCTTGCAAGAAAGGTACAAGAATGGATTTTGAATGTGTTCACCACAAATAAATTATGGAAGTTTGAGGTTACACACACACACACACACACACACACACACACACACACACACACACTTGCATACACCGCCTAATGATAAAACATATTAAAATATATGTCAAAGTAACATGCTCCCCCACTCAGGAAATAGGTACAATTACTAAATATAATTTAGGAAATAGAGTTTCTATTTAGTTTTTTGTGACATGATTTAAAATATTCACTTTATGGAATTCATTGAGAGCTATTACTCGAGTTTTGTTGTAGCTGCCGAGATTTGAAATAGAGAGATCTGAAAGCAGTTGTGCCCAATTCTAAGCCTGATGCTGATAGCAGACAAAGATTTCTAAGGGAACCCAAAAAGCTATCCACAGCCCTCATAACTTTCACTTGGAAAGACATCAGGCTCCTTCCAGGGAGGCCTAGTGGTCTCAGGATTCTTTGCTGGCCCTTCATTTCCTGCTCAAGATTAACCTGAAGTCTTTGTGTTTGTTGTGAGTCAAGTTTCTCCACCTGGATCCAGCCATTCTCATCATGCTAAGTACCTGTCTTCTGTTAGGAAATTGTGTGAGCTATGGTAAGACTGAAAACTGTCTCTGTGACTCACTGCTCCTAAGTCTGAAGTACTGAGTCATATTTACATTTTTATTTTATTTTCAGTTTTTTAATGGCTATGTAATATTGAAGTGACATCTTGTTTTATTATGTTTTACATATACACATATTATTACACATATATACAATAAACTACCTATAGCAAGAAGAACCACAAAACAATCAGGAATTACATAAATGTTACATTCTTAACGTTTTGGCAATTTGTATTTGGCAACCTTGAAGAAAACTCTTTCCTATCTTGGTGTGTCTAAAATTCTGAATGTAAACCAATATCTATCATATCTCTTCATTATCAACTTAAAACATCTATCTAGACCTAAAAACATCATAATACAGCATTTAATGTTTTTATTATTTTAAAGAATCATTGACAATGAGACAGGTTAACTCCCGGCAACACCCAATCTACCTCAAAGAGGATGATTAGCATCAAAGAACCTCCTTATGGAGATGGCTTCAAATGTGGCAAACCAGCCACTGGACAAAATATTCTCGTTTCTGCCACAGACAGAATTCTGTCTAAAAATGGACAAGCTTGGATAAAGGCAGAGTCAATGACCAAACTCTGCCAAGACAAAGTAAGCAAATCCTCAAAAGTTCCTGCCTCACAAATATGTCTGTCATATATATTGGGCCAGAAGGCTGAAGATGATGCTCCAACATTATAAAGAGTTTTGGGTGACTATTCAGGTAGAAAACTGTCTCTGTCATCTTTTCATTTGGGAAGCTGTTAACTTACACTCCCAGTATACTCAGGTAATTAATTTTATTCCTTCTCAAGTCTGTGATGGGATTGAAGATCAGATAGTTTAGTTTTACAACTAAGCTTAGTTGTTTAGAGGTTAAGATGTTTTTAGGTCTAGACTGAGTCTCATTTAAAGAGTCTGTGTTTTGTTTTTTGTTTTTTTATTTTTATTTTCCCAAGAACATGTTTTATGGCTGGACACTTACCTGGCATTTGGTAAGAGTAAGGTGTCTGGCCCGGTTGTGGGGTAGAAAAGCCTGGGCTGTAACTGAGGCAGCCACTCTGTAATGGGGACTGAGTTTGGGAAAGCCCGCTTTCCGTCTTGATGGCTGGCAACATCACACCAAGATCTGCTTAGGAAACACACAGGCAAAATCCTTGGTTAGTGAGACAGTCTTCCTCTGAGCTGGAACCTGCACTAGTATGTAGAGCTATGGATCAACAGGCACTACCTCATCCAGAGAAGAGAGCAGATGTTACCTACCATAAGCAGGCAGGCTGTAGGGCTGTCCTGTCTGAGAGTAGGCTGTGTAGACGGCTGGCTGCTGCATCCCAGAATACTGAGTCTGGCCTGCATAGGCCGACATTGTTTGAGCTGCTGGTGTAGAAAGAATGTGTGGATAGGGCCTAAATATCAGAAAAATAGCATTACTGTGGCAACAAAGACTGCATAGTAGTTCAGACAGCTTAGAGTCAGTGAAATCCTACAACACCCAGGAACTAATCCCCCTCCTTATCCCCAACTTGTTAGAAATGAATAAAAGTTGAAAATTTAAATTAAAAAAAAAAAAACAACAGAGCCCTGGCTTTGATACAAGCTAGCCTGATGACCCTGGAAAAATAACTTAAAGGCTTGAAGACTACATCATATCTCTAATAAAAGCAGTTAAACAACTGGGCTTAGACGGCATATTTAGAGTGTTCTCTGGGTCTGCATTTTCTGTTTACATCTACACTAGCACTCTGTTTAGTGCACATTTGGGGAAGAATGGTCACAAACCAGCCAGTGACTGTACTCAGCATGGTCACCGACACTACAAGCATCCTGGTGACCGGAATCAGTTAAAAAAGTCCACGGAACAATCCTTCTAAGAATTTACTTCTCTAAGTTGGACATCTGAAAAAAGGGGAAGTGTCTTTCTGTAAAGAAATGTGATGCCATTCTCTTTGTCAGGGCCATTTTGTGCATGTTCCCAACTGGAATCAGTCGTTAGCCTATACTTAAGGCATCGTGGATGTCGGATAACATTTTAATGTGCATGCATAGGGAAACTTGAATCTTGGCGTATCTCTAAATAAGCAAATTCAGATAAAAACCCATTGATCCAATATAGCTAAACTTGAAATCTTTAACTATCTGCCCAGTGCTCGAAACACATGACTATGCTAGTTAATAACAACAACAACAACAACAACAAACAAATTCTCAAAAGTGTAACTTATTGAAACTTGGAACCCTTGGGAATATTTCAGTAAAATATTGCTGTTTGGGTAAAATATGATCTGTATATATTTTCTTTTAACTAATTATTGTTTCTTGAATTTTCCTTAAAAATAGAGCATAAATTAATTTTAAAATCCAAATTCAGTGCATATTCATTTAAATGCTCAAATACATTTTAAGTTTTGTCTATTATTATTAATTATTATTATTTAATATATTTTATTAATTTATTCATATTACATCTAAATTGTTATCCCATCCCTTGTATCCTCCCATTCCTCCCTCCCTCCCATTTTCCTCTTATTCCTCTCCCCTATGTCTGTGACTGAGGGGCACCTCCTCCCCCTATATATGCTCATAGGATATCAAGTCTCTTCTTGGTAGCCTGCTATCCTTCCTCTGAGTGCCGCCAGGTCTCCCCATCCAGGGGACATGGTCAAATATGGGGCACCAGAATTCGTGTGAAAGTCAGTCCCTACTCTCCACTCAACTGTGGAGAATGTCCTGTCCATTGACTAGATCTGGGTAGGAGTTCGAAGTTACTTTCCCGTATTGTCCTTGGCTGGTGCCTTAGTTTGAGCAGGACCCCTGGGCCCAGATCTTGTAATTAGCGTCAAATAAAGAATGTTACTTATTTTCAAGGTAGCATACAAAATCATTACATACTAAACATTTAAAACGAAAACCTTGTCTAGTAGAAAGCCCTGTACGTTTTAAACAAAATTCAAATGTGGGCACCAAATGCTTGAATTTTAAAACAGCAATAACATTCAAGTGTCCTGGTTTGAAGAATTCTGAGGCTTTGTTTGTCTACGTGCTTCTTGTCTTGCTCAGAACATGAAAACACCAGGGGTGAAAGGAATCATTCAGATATACGGGATGTGCCTATTTCCAGTTCCCGTAAGTTACACACTCACTTCTAATCTAACTTTGTATCTATCCAGCATCAATAGCCGTATGCACATATGTTTCCAATTTAAAGTTGCCATATTATGAGAATAAAAATGAGCACACGTAGATTCAAAAACATCTCTAGCAAAACTGAATGAGCTGGGCACTTACTTGGAGGGGTACAGCTGTGGTGGGTACTGATGTGCAGACCTGGGGCTGTAGCCGCTACTTGTTATTACTATAAAACACAAAACAACAGTGCACAAGCATCACCTCATGAACGCATCTTCACTAGAGAGAGCACAACCTACTCAAGGAAACTGCAGATTAAACACACAATTCTTATGGTACATTCACTTTCTCAAATTCATTTCACAAGGAAGCAGTTCATGAGAAACTGTCTTCGTTTTGAAGTGTTTGAAGAGTATAAAGCATCCGTCCATTTCTCCCACAAACACTGTTAGTCTTCCAATTTCTCACGCCAATGCCATGCACTTCTGCGCTGAGAGCTTATTGGCAAATACCTTTGATTGCATGGCAGACTTTCATAGTATGAAAGTCAGTGTATTAAGTGTGCAAACTTTACAACTTAAATCCAAATACGATACTGGTACACCGGTTCTGTATTTATATAAAATGAAATAAAATAAAATAATAAAATAAAATAAAAATGGTTAAGAAATTTGAGGTTCAAACTTTCACTCCTGGATTGTAAAAATGCTACTGTTTCTAATTTCCTTCCATCCTATGAATCAGATGGGTGCTAAGAAAAGCACAGTCAAAATGTTCTAGTCATAAGAATGTGCACAGACGGCCCAGGCGATAAGTCGCTTCAGTTTAAGCCATGTAAAATGTTGTACCAATTATATTTTCAACCCTGTTTTGAACCATCAAAGATAATATTTTTTGGAGAAGACCTTAAAAGGCAAAGTCAGGATATTTTAATATTTCATCCAAATATGCACCCCGCAGTGGAATGTACCCAACGTTTGGAAGTCCTTCCTCCCTTTAGCCATCCGCCTTGACTAAGACAGATGTACTGCACATATATGGATTCTAATGTGTTGGGCCGGTTCTCTCCAAGCCAGTCCGTACCGGGCAAGCACACAGAGTGTCTTTATTAGGCCATCTGCTGTTCATTCACATTTCAAAAAGATTAAAGTAGTACACAGCACAGTGCTGGCACGAGTTTAGTCTAATCAATCATAGTTAAACTTCAAAGCACTACATCCTTTCTGAGTTGTTCATATGAATTCTGGAGCTAAACTTTTAGAATGGCAAGAAGTGACAAATAGGTTTAGGTTGCTGGTTGGCTCATGCAATATGATCTGTTCCCATGTCCAGCTGCTATCAAGTGCCCCAGTGTGGTTCACGGACATGAGGCAATGTGCTTAAAATGCTATTTACCTGGTAAGTGCAGAATACAGAAATCAAATTTTATCTTCCAAAGCAGTAGTGTAGCAAGCATATGGCCCCCAATGCTATGAATCAATTTTGAAAGTCATCAAATGTGACCATAAAGGTGTTAAGTGCTGAACATTTTTGGGAACTGAATTTAAGTGAATTTTCTATATATGGTTGGAAATAAAACATTACTTTCCACTTAGTTTCTTCAAAACTAGAAAGAATTAAAGAAAAACTGGAAGTCAAATTAATGAGAAAAGGCCTTTATACTATATTCCATGAACACTAAATTACATTCTCAAATTTCCACAATATTAAATGAATAGAAACCAGGTTAAGAAAGGCTTAATTCCATGTTCCTTTTCCTGATTTTTGTTAGGACTCCATGTTGGCGCAATCCATCCTAATTGGCCATCCTCAAGATTGAAAAACTGAAGAGATTTCAAATGAGACAAAATAACAAGAAATACTAACTTGTAACATCCTTTATTAAATTAGACAAGGCAGAATTCTATATTGCAGAAAAGACCCATAGACATGAACACTATCCTGAACACATAGGTTGCATTTTCCCTTCAGTGAATGAGCCTAGATCTTATGAGAATGATATACTCCAAACACTGGAGAAAACAAAACCATTGGCTTAGAAAACTAAGACGATTATGAAAGTAATGAAAAGTTCTTTACAAAATCTTATATTTTTTTATTCAAACAATAAATTTCTAGAGAGCTTAAGCAGACACAATTGTTTACAATGAGCTGAAATTGTGTTGATCATTGTAGATGCTCTCTGGCCAGAGAGATCTGCAGACAGCTTTGTGAAAAATCTATAAACCTCTGCGTTGTGCCTCACTGCTGTGTAGTGACTCATACACATTCTTCAAAGCATTGGACTCACTACATTTGTCATATTTTATCATTTCTACAATCAGAAGGACAAAAAGCCGGTTACCTTGGGATGCCTTAAGAGTTGATTTCATAACTTGCAATGCCTATTACCAGTTTCTCACAGGGTGGGATCAAGAAATTTTAGTGCTCTTACTCTATTTCATGACTTTTCTTATTTTTAACTTAGCATGAAGAGGAGAATCAGTGGGGACACTTAGCCTGGCAGGGGATGTTTCACAATACCACAGTCAGGGCACTACGGATGCGTGGATACAGACTGCGGAAATCCTCAAAATTGGTAGAGAAAGTCCAGCCCTGGACCGCTGCTGTCCAAGTAGAGTTTTCAAAGTGTTAGGTGTCGTTTGCATCTGACTCTTCACTCACAGGTGGCCACCAGACATGGGGCAGAAGCTACATAACTGGAATATAGCTACTTTAACCAGAAACAAATTTTGTTTTATTGCACTGAGTTTTAATTTATTGAAATTAAATAAGCATCTATAGGAAGTAGCTACTTTACTGAGACCATAGAGCCATGGAGTTCTTAGCAGAAAACTAAGACAGCGTCTTTCGAGGCGGCATGAGTGAACCACAAGTGGGATGGTTGCTTATGTGTAAATTCTCTCTCATCATATTTTCCAATGCAATACCACAATTAGGGGCTGTTATCAGCATGTAGCTCTAACCCAGCTATGCTGGAATATGCTGCCACAGCACTCTGGATGTCCCTGAACACTTTAGGCATTCTTATTTGGACTGCGCAGTGCTGAAATTACGTCTGGAGAGAACAATCCGTGCACTGGCCACTCATCTTTCAAATAGCCTGGATATTCCTGAAGCACAAAAGCAATTGCTGAATAATCTCATACCCAGTCCCCCTGATCACTCGTATACACTTATTTTGTAGAAAGCTAATAGTAGTTATGGTTAGTGGGCACTACAGAGTCATTGTAATATGTTGGTGCCTGTTTATCTCCTGTGAGGCAGGTGAGCTGCTGAAAATAATGCCCGTCAGCACGTATGAGTCTCCATGCCAAGCTGGCTCACTCGTATTTATGTCTGCCTGGAGCACTAGTATTTAGGTGCACATATGACAACTGCTCCAATTGGTATGAACTGATAAAGCTGGATCATCTGTCTCCATAAAAGTGGAATGTATTTCATAACACTACATAGACTCAAAGGTACACCTCAACTCTTTCTACACAAAGCACACCCACATAAAAATCCTTGCACATGAGATCATGGATAAACATAAGATATATTAAAGCTGAATTACAGATTTACCAAGATTTAACTGCCATAACGCTTTTCTGGGCTTCGTGTTTTTCTTTGTGACATACACATTCCTTTTTTTGGGTTGGTTTCCAAACTTCTATTCATTAGATAATAAGCCGCAGAAAATAGTAATTTAAAAAGAGCCTTTGAGTCAACATAATTTGTATCCTTTATGCCCAGCTGGGAGTTATCAGGTATTTATATTTAAAAAGGATTGGTGTTTAAAGACGTACTATTGTTCTCTTTGAAGCAGAGGTCTACTCTCCTGGGCTGGGCTCTAATGTCACCAGCATGTGTTCTCCAGAAACACATTAACCTTTAATACTTGTCACTCAGCTGCCTGCACAGGAGGACTTTCTTAAATCCGGAGAGGAAACAAGGTTATTTAGAAGGAATCAAATGGATAGTTTTACATTTAGAAGGGTGGACAGAAGGCAGTTTTTTAATGTAATTTAAACGGGCAAGTTGGGGGAACAAAGTTAGCTATTATGGACCTAATTACTAGATTGATCAAGCAGTGTATAAAATAATGAAGAAAGCTGGCTCTGCTAATGAGAAAGTCATGGGGGTTGCTACAGTGCAGCCTGAAGAGTTGGCAAAAGGCTTCCAAACACTATTTCCAAAGACACGTAATTTTAAGACAATTAGTTCTTCAGGAAAGTGAGTTTCTGGCTGAGTTTCTAATGGTGAAAACTCGTGCGGCCTTGAGCCAGTGCTGTTGTCAAGGAGGAAGATGGGTAAGGACCCCAACGTGGACACAGAGACACGAGCTAAAGGCTTTACCTGACCCCGTAAAAGTGTCAAGCGCTCCATCTCCAGTCGTGCTTGTGGTCTCACTGCTGTTCAAGGGCTCTGTTTTGACTGCAAGAAGAGACACTATGTGGAAGAATAAGGACATGTGAGTTTTATTTCTAAGTTTGTAGCAAAGCCCCTGACTGCCGGGACAGATTCTCTCTCTCTCTCTCTTTCTCTCTCTTTCTCTCTCTCTCTCTCTCTCTCTCTCTCTCTCTATATATATATATATATATATATATATATATATATATATATATATACACTTTTCTAGCTATCATGGGCATGCAAGAGAAAACTCGAGAAGTGAATCAGGAAAGTTTTGTTAATTTAGCTTCTAAACGGGCATGCATTTATGGAGGATTTATTCTAAAACCCCCTGGCTGGGCTGGTTCTGAGAGTCTGGCTTTTAAAGGCAGCGAGCCTTCAAAAGTAAAACAGCAACACTTAGATTTGCATTTTTAAAACTCTCTTAAGCACACTTTCACACAGTTAACAGATGGAAGAGAAATCGTCAGGATTCTCACCACACTCAAGTCATAACAAAGACATTTAAAAACCTTAGGTTTCAGTCTTCCCAAGAAAATATTTAGAGACAATTGCATAAGAGTCCAATGGAGGATTACTCAAATCCAGGAAAGCCTGAATCTATTCTCACAAAAGGTTAAAACAAATCAAAAAAGAAAGACAAAAACCAAGGCACTCAATAAATATTCTGATAAAACAAATAACACACACACACACACACAAAAGGGTTCTTAAAGTTTGGGGTATTTCCTATTTAACAGCATAACATTTGTGATGATATTGAGATAAGCATTGAATGAGAGATGATGCCCACAGCGTTACGAATTTCTTCATAAAGTGCTTGCCATATGTAATTCTGGCAAAATCCCCCCTTGGTGCTGAAGCAGGCTGGCACACGTCATCATCGTCACATGCCAACAGGGAGCGCAATGACAAAGCCTCTACCCATTTGGTCACACCATATTTTCCCTTTGTTGGTCAAACCCTGCCACATGTATATATCAGAGGAGTCAGGGAATAGACTAAGGTAGTTCTATTTGGCACCTCCTCGGTCTCCAGGTAGTAAGTGGGCTGCTACAGTTAAGTAATCTAGAAGCAAGAGGAGAGCAAGAAGCAGAGCGCTAGAGGAGAGAGTTGAACGGTGGCCAACTGTGAGTCAGCATGCTAGAAATGACAGGCAGGTTTATCCAGCGCCCACCAACCACCACCAACCAAGGAAGGGAGGATGTGACCCTGTTAGAGAAGCTGCCGACCACAGGGAAGCATGCAGGGAACTTAGACACTTCTGTAGCCAAGGTAGCCAAGCCCTCGCTGAGGCCTAGGTTTAGTGTACACAGTTGAATAATAACATGAATTGATAGAAGATTCAGAGAACTGTGAAGGTTGAATGCAGGAAGTAAAACACACCACACACACACACACCACACACACACACACCACACACACACACACACACACACACACACACACACACACAAGAATTACTTATTTTTGGAGAAGGGAAATTAAAGGTTAGCCTCTTTTTCAAAAGTCACAACAATCTTCTTAGTCTAGTTATCTGTGTGATAATAATGAGTCTGTAGTTATCACACTCAGTAATTCTAACTGATATACCTGATCTACACTTACCACTGCAAAAAGTACTTATTATTACGAGGTTATTTATTATGCATTCACACTGTGACTGTATTAGAACACATGTGTTCAGTAAAGCTTGATTGGAATCCCGATGGATCTTTGCACTTAACATTTATGGTCTGTGCACCATAATAACCAGACAGTCACTCAGAGTGTAACAACAACAACAGCAACAACAACAGAACAACAAAACGAAACAAACAAAAACATGATTTCCTTTTAGAGTAACTCAAAATACTTCACTGTAATGAAAAAACTCCAAAATACTGGGGTAGGCTACTAAGCTGTTGCTATGTGTCTTTTCCTCACAGACTACTGTTTTAAAACACAATGAAAAAAAAAAAAGAAAAGAAAAGAAAAGAAAAGAAAAGTAGCATGGTTGAAAGAGGATGCAATAGCATGTACTCCAAATGCGCCTAACGCATTCCAGGCACTCCAGATGAGTGGAAGTGCGTCATGTAAATGACGAACTAACTCACTCCCATCACCGTGAGCAAACACTATCACTGTCTTCACTTTTCATATGAAGCACAGAAGACAGACTAACTGGTCCTGATCGCATTGCTGTTGAGAGCTTGAGGTTGACCCCAGCCAGTGAACCTGCAGGAGCCCCTGTGCACTGGACTGCCCACAGGCATCATCAGTTTGATGGGATTCCCTTCTTTCTGTGTAAAGCTAATGCAGGGGTTGCTCTAGAGGGGTTGGAATCTGTGTGACTCAAGCCCCACGTCTTACTTCTGACGCCTATGACAAAAAGCACAGCCCAGAGACTTCTGCCACGTGAAGGTGACAGGCAGAACGTGTGGCCACGTTCCCATTTACACATGTCTATATCTATAATAAAATTGTAAAAGAGATTTATTACACCTCTACTAAGATGTCTCGCTTGTGAGAAGGGACGGGCAGGAAGTGAGCCGAGTCTGACATAACTGGTCTAGAAGGCAGACATGTTGATGGTGCTTGGTTTTGTTAGCTGGATACAAACCCTGAAAGCTGATTTAAGCATTACTGAGCAGTGGTTTTGATTATAATTTCCTGCACTTGAAAGCTTCAGGCAGTCAGAAGGAGGATGAAGACAAGAAAGATAGGTTTGGCCCCATTCATAATGCTGGTAACATCTTTCATTAATTTAAACTGCCTGTATTCAGGACAAAAGTGGTTTATTTTACTGAGAAAAGCCATACACTAGAAAGAATGTGAAGAAATGCAGAAACGTCAGGAGGTGCTCAGTGTTCTAAAATGAGCTAATTTTAAAGTAACAAGTCAACAAAATTGATATCAGTGTTTGGAGGGAAAATGTGAACATTAATATCAAATGACTTTTTCTTTTTAGACAAGGGTAGTATAAAATAGAAAGCGGTATATTTATGGCCACAGCCCTTTGGAGTCTATCTAATTTTGTGAGTTAAGCAAAGCTGTCCCTGGTTAAATTTTAGGTGATAACAAAGTCAGTTATCGTTTCCCAACAGATAAGTTATTTTTACAGTATATGGTCATTGGCAAACTGTTTGAGGTGCTAAAGGGGGTGTTAAGCTATTTTGTTGTTATACATTGTAACAATAACTAATCTAATTAGTCTCAATGGCAGAAAATTCAGAAAGGTAAATCAATACTTTTCACATCATTAAAATTGGCATAAAACATTAGAAAGAGACATTAGAATATGTTAAGTAACAGAAAATACACATTACACCAAAATTATAAATAATCCTTAATAAAGGATGTCTTATCTACTGAGCTTCCAATATAGTTGGTTTATATTAATTTTTTTGGTCTGTCTTGCTTTTGTTTCTGCAATATAAAGTTCAGATACAATTTTTTTAACATTAAGCTATTACATGGTGCTATTACAAGAATATAAAAAGAGTATAGTTGTAGAATACAAGAAATGTAGCGTTTAGTAGTAGGGGGCTCTTTTCCCAAATAAATGACATACAGAAACAAATTTACTACATGTGAGTTAGTTTCTAAATGTTAAAAGAGTTCTGGAAGGTTCCTTGATACCTACTTCAAAAATTAAAAATACAGCTGATGACAATGTCTTATCTTTGGTCCTCAGATCTTTTCTTCAGGACCTTTTAAGCTCCACAAGGTATCAAGTCAGCTCCGCACCCTAGCTGCTCACTCAGCTCTAACACATCATGACTTTGTCATTTTCATGTCTGCTTCATTGTGCAGTGTTTTGGTACGTGAATGGCCAGTGGCACATTAGTTAGAGCAATGGGTTCTTATTTTCTAGTACAGAGGATGAAATATAATTGGATCTTGATATGATTCAATTAAATAAGAAAATAAAATTTACTTTCTTTACCCATTGTCCTAAGTGTGCCTGACAGATTTAGGTATTTTTGTACACGGCATGTATATGACTGAGTCTAGGCTCCTGATACTATTTCTAAAATTCTAATAAAAAGTTACCTATATCTGGAAGAAAGTTCTCAGATGCCTACAGATAAAAGATTTTAAAATCTAGAATGTATCAGTAGACTTGTATTAGTTGTTATGCCAAATCTTCCCCATGGCCTGTATTTTTCTTTTTTGATGGGATGGAAATGATTATAATGTTTATTTGAACACAGCCAAGATCAATTATTTAGGGACTGCTCTTGGCTGCATCAACATATTAACAGCAGAGCTGAAATAATCACATGTCCATATAACCCACAAAGTCTCACCACTGGTTCATTTGCTAAGTTCCCTGTCCTCCCTCCCTCCCTCTCTCCCTCCCTCCCTCCCTCCCTCCCTCCCTCCCTCCCTCCTTCCATTAGTAGCCCCATTGTTAGGACTATAGGCATACAGTACCACACCTGGTTCCTACATTTTACATTTTATTGACTTTTTATAAATGATAGAAACTTGAGGTGAAAGTGTAGGTCTCAGCCTAAATCTTCAGATAGTTTGATATATTGGAATTAAGGTGATATAATGTCTTAATTCAGGTTAAGAAATATTATGACATGCTGAAGTGACACAAGATGTCAGAGTCTTAAGGCGATGTCTCAACTTATACAAACAGCTTGTCATTAAAACTTGTTTTAATGCTGAGGAAAAACTGGGAAAAGCTACTAGTCTTTCTTTTTGTTTTGTTACAATAAATTTATCAAAGGATCTAATTCTAATACTAAAACCAGCAATAAAATAAAGCATGTAGGGACAGAGAGATGGCTCCACCAATGGGAAGCGCAGAGGACCTGAGTTCAGTTCCCAGCATCCACATCCAGGGGCTCCCAAGTACCTGTAAATCCTGCTTCTGGGGTGTGTGCACACACATGCACACACACATGCGTGTGCATACACAGAACTAAAAATAATGATGAAAATAAATCTTTAAAAAAACTACTTTATCCCCAATAAGAGACATCAAACAGAAAACATTTAGTGTGTGTTATAAAGAACTGCTGAGAAGTCATTAAAAATTCATTAAAATGTTCCTATCAGTATGCAAACCATTTCTACCTTTAGTTATTATGATTGCCACTTAACAACAGTATCAACATATTTCTAATATATTGATAGTATAGTTGGTTTCTTTGGTCCATTTTACATATTTGTAAATTCAGAGAATTTATAGAATGACAAATATCACTTTCATACAATGAATGTTTTCAGTTTCCTTTAAAAAAACTATTGCCTAATTATTATGGAACTATCTATTCAAAGAAAACTATAGTGGTATTTATTAGCAACCAATTTATCTGATAACAAAGATACCTGCCAGGACGGCTACAACCTCCCTTTAACATGAAGGCGCTAAAACATGAAAGAATAAGGAACTTGTTCAAGGTGACACAGCCAGTCAGTGTAGCTGAGTGCTATGGTCCAGATTCACTGAGCTTCTGCCTTGTATATTCTTGCTCTTACAGACACCACCTGAGCACTAGAAACCAGGGAAAAGTGATGCTTTGTTCTCAAGACGATGCTTCTGGGTGAGATGACATGGACGGGATGAAGTACACATTGCACTGAGTTCACCGTTGTAACGTTGCGTCCCACATGATTATATTGTAACCATCTTAGAACAAATATCATTGATCCATAAGTGAATTTTACATTGTAATTGCTTTTTGAAAAACCAGCAAAATCAGAATATTTTGTGGCACAAAATATTTGTAACACAAGAAATACATGTGAAATTTAAATTTCAGGGCTTATAAATACAGTTTTCTTGGAACTGGTCCATGTGCCTTCATTTATGTACAGCCTAGAGCTACTTCATTTACATATATCCTAGAGCTACTTTTGCTTCTAAACAGCGGAGATGAATTATTGTTGGCATATACCGACGGACTGACCTACCATCATGGAAGAGCACTTACTATCTGGCTCTTTACCAAAAAGAATCAAGAATAACTACATTCTGGCAATAATTTTTAAGCATGAAAAGTATATTTCAAGCATGAAAATGGAAAATATTTGCAATTCAAACTATGAAAATATAAACAATGAACATAATAGAATATGCTTTTTATTTGTCATACATTTTAATTTAATCTGAAGTGGAGCAGTGTCCAGCCAAACTGTTTCTATGCCATTTAAATCCTAAAGTGGGAGTCTCTGCAGGATTGTGAAGGTTTTGTTTTAACTTTTGATTGCACTTTAGCATTTATTCTAGGAGAATGCTTACATGTATGCATACATGAACACAGGTGAATCAATAGATCAGAACATTTGAGGAGACTTAATTTATACTTTTATTATTTGTTTATTTATTCAGTTAGTTGAGATTGGGTTTTATTATTGGCCTTTAAGCTGTGAATTTTCTGTTTCAGCCTTCCACACAGCTGGAATTACAGGCATATTTCACTATGCTAGGCTAAAAATTTTATAAGCACAGCTCTCATTACTGGTACTTTTTTTTTTAATTGTAGGATATTGGATGCTAATTCTATTTTAGGTTCTTAGGAATATTTGTCAAAGAATATAAAATTGCAAATGCAAAACCAAAGCAAAACAAAGCAAAACAAAACAACCCTTGTTTCAGCATTAAGAATTTAAACTGTAGTAATTAAGTGGGTCATTGGATAATTAGGTCTCTATGAATTCTCATTGGCTTAGACTGCTCTGATTGACCTGACTTTGTTGGATGGAAAGAACCACATGAGAAACTAATAATTAGATGTAAGTCAATATAATCCCCATTGGTGAAGAGTTAGGAAAAAAATGTAAGAATACCCCCACCACTGATCTAAGCATATAAGATTAGAGTAATAAATGATAAGAAACCTGCAGCCAACTGCCGAACATGAACAGCTACAAGGCTTGTTTACTTTTCGTTTTTTTTTTTGTTTTTTTTTTTCATTTTGCTTATACATTTAGGACACAGGAAAGAGGAGCCAAACATAGAGGCAGCAGCAAGACAGCAAAGCAGAGGTCAAATGCACACACCCAAACGCATGCAGTGTACCATGGGCTCTCATACTTGTTGCGGAAGAGGGGGTGTTGCAACTCAGCAGCCAGTCTGCTGTATTTAAGACAGCCATGTTGTCCCCTGAGAACAGGAACAGTATAAGAGTTCATTGTCTGCAGGCGTGCTGAGTATACTTGTGCAGTCCTGAAGGCTGGCACCAGTTTTCTTTGAGCAAGACTAACTGTCCTGTGTGCCGCCCATGTTTCAGTGTATCGGGTCTGCTTTGGTGCTCCCAAATAAATGTGAGATATGCACTCCAAGTCTTCCTTCAGAGTGCTTGAACTTTTCAATCTTATTATCTGTACTCAGCTTTGACTTCAAAGGTAAATATTCTTGCCCCAGTGCTTATGATGAAATTTCCCTTAATGTCCAATATCCATTAATTAGCTGAAATTATAGATGCGTGTTTAGAGACGAATAAACAAGGGAAGTGTTAATCTACAAAGGGTTTGGTGTAACAAATTATTAAATGCAGGATAGGTTGCAATGCACACAACTTGACAAAGAAAACCATGGGCCTCAGATTAATTGGGAAGGGTTTACCAGTCTCACGGATGATTATTTAAAGTTTAAAAGAAAATATGATGTGGCAAATGCTGATATCTGGCAGTATGAATAGTTGCTGAGTAAAACAGGTTTTGCATGAGTTTAACTTTGGTACCCGGGCTGCGTCTACAAAATTCAGCATGATGGTGGATAATTTAAAATTATTAATAATTAATTGCATATTGCTTGTGTGTGTATGCTATAGTTTGTCTAAATATGCATACTTTACACAATCAGAGCATATGTTTTGACAAGATGAATGCATTTCTTAGAAAAATAATGGGGGCTGTTTGAATAATGACTTACATGTTATTGTAAGTTGTAGCATGGTTACTACTTAATAAAATGAGAAAAAATTCTGGAAAATGCAAATCTCTTTCATATTAGTGCTAGGCACCACAGTATTATCTTTTGAAGACAAAATGCAGCAGATATAAACATTTTACTGCATTTTAAATTAATTGCATCAAATACAATTTTAATGAAAAACATTGGGGTAAAACCTTTATTTAAAATTTAAGCTAAAACAAAAATATTGAATATGCAAATTTGTACATATATATGTGATATCTTTTATCCACAACTTTAAAATTCTGTGGAATATTTATAAGGACAAATAGAAAATGGTAACCTTTTGAAAGTCTTTTGAAGTGTTTCTGAGGAATATATGTTCTCTCTGAATGCTCATAGCATTCAACTTCTGAAATGAGTAGAACATTAGCTGGATTTCCTTACATATAATTATGATCATGGCATCAATAGTAAGATAGATATTTATTGACAACCCTTGATGTGTCTTCGATGTGCCTCTGGCATCCTTGTGATGGTGCTTACCTCCTGTCCCATTTGTTGTGACTGAAGTGTTGCTGAGGCTGGATTTATCCAGCTTGGAGCTTCCAGGTGTATCACTGCCTCCTACCAAGGCATGGGGGCTTGCTAGGTCTTGCATTTCCATAGACCTGTTAGAATAAGAACAATAGAGATCAAACTGAAATTTCAGCTAATAGTTATTTTTCCTCTAAATCTTTGCATGTTCATGCATGTCAGTAACTGTGCACTAAAAATAAGACTAGATTCCACAAGGAGAACGCGTGACTTGTTCTGCTGCACAGTCCTACATGCGCATTGCATGAAATGATGCAAAGGAAAGGTCTCTGACCATGGCTGTCTATGTTGACACGGAAATAATCGTTTTTGCTATCCATACAGAGGGATGGGGTAATTGTTTAATTCCCAGAACTTGATAGCCCCTGTCACCAATGAGGAAGTAACCACCAGCAGAAATAAACAGAACTCAGAAGCAGAGAAAATTCTAGTGACCCCCTTGATCCAAGTGGCTTAAAAACAAACCGGACGCTGACATCTACAGTCATGACATTTCTAACACCCACCCAGAAAAAAGGAGACTTTGACATATGTTTCCTTCTGAGAATACAAAAGAATTGGTGTGTCCAATAAATTTGGGATCTGAACGGATGAACTATTTTTTTTTTGACAAAATTAAAGGAAGGGCGGGGGGTGGGCAACAAGCACAGTCGGAACACCTAGAACGTGATTTAACAAAAGTCAATGTTTTCCTTTAAAGACTCCAAAATAAATAAAAATCTTAAGTATAGTATTATCAGTAATATGGCTCAATTTATAAGACCTAATAATAACTATAGAAGTAAGTTGGTTTTAGTTATATATGGAACACTGCTAAGTGGATTATGCTGGTAGGTAAATACTAATAGGACTTTAAATGTAAATCTTATAGAATATGATATCCAATTATAATGAAGTCATTAAAAAACGATAGTATGATATATGCAAAACCCTAACATTTTCAAATTAAATGTTATACGTCTAAGTAATCTTATGTCAGTCAAACAAAATTTCAAAAATAAATATAAAAGTGGCATATAGGACGAAATAATAGTGAAAATACATCAGTTTGAAACGTAGCATGCAAACTCAGTGGTGGAGAAATAAGGGGAGGCTCTGAATAATCTATGATCTATGTTTCCGTCCAAGAAACTAGAAACAGAAGAAAAAACAGATACCGGTAGGATGAAACAATATGGGGAAGAAATCATTGAAATAGAAAACTCCAGGTCAATCCAAATAATTTTTAATTCCAAAAGATCACTAAAGATGCTGGTGGTATTCAAAGGATGGAAAGACATTATAAATCATGTCAATGACCTCAAAAAGATTGACAAAACTGGTGAATTTTCTGAAAGAGGTCAAACCGGACTTAGTATGAATATAGAAAATCCCCAAACCAATTATCAATTGAAGAAAGTTCCAGAGATGAGGCTTTTAAAAAGTTTAGACAGGGAAACGCCTGCTCTGCAATCATGAGAAACTGTTCAAATCCCAGACCTCATGCAAAAGGTAGGCATGGTGGGGCTGGGCATTGTGGGGGTGGGCATGGTGGGGCTGGGCATGGTGGAGCTGGGCATTGTGGGGATGGGCGTTGTGGGGATGGGCATGGTGGGGGTGGGCATTCATGGTGGGGGTGGGCATGGTGGGGGTGGGCATGGTGGGGGTGGGCATGGTGGGCTGGGCATGGTGGGGCTGGGCATGGTGGGCTGGGCATGGTGGGGGTTGGAGTTGGGGGTTGGAAGTTGAGCTGTTCATGGTATGACTGTGTTTCAGCTTAGTCCAACGAGACTCTGAAGGATCAGATCTCTTGCCATAACTGCTCTGTAGCAGTAAAGGCTTGTGATTGTGGAAATTTAACAAAAGAAAATAAATGCTATGGTTTTGAATTAATTGAGTTTGCTTATGAAAGCTGTAACTATTGTGAGGAATCAGAGCAACCTGACCCCTAGTGGAAAGAAAGTGCATTAGCAGACAACACTTGATGCAGCCTCCATGAAGGGCAGTATTGTTTCTGTATGTTGTCACTTGCTATATACCTCTACTAACAGAAAACAAGTAGAAATTAATTCCGTAATTAGAGATAGAAATTTAAATAGTGTTGCACAATGTCCAGACAATGTATTTACATGGTCAATGACATGAACAGTAAAGGGAGCGTGAAATAGGCATATGAGGAGGAACGGAAGATCACCGCTCTATCGGGCAGACAGACGCTGTGTTCACGGAGTTTTGCATCATCTGCTGGTTTTCATTTGGGTCCTCTTACAGTAATAAGCCACAGTCATCAATCAGTCAGTATGTCTGCATTCTGCAATTCCTTCAGCCAATCACTGAGCCTGAGGCTGAAACGGGAGGGACCATCTCAGTGATAACCCGACAATCACAGATTTCTACTAGATGTCTTAACTGGTTCAACCGCAAGAAAAGTCTTTTCTATGAGAGCCTTTGCCTTAAGAATTTAAGGTTTAGAATATCAGCAGCCCACTGATGGGATAGTCGGTAATGCAAGCTTAAAGAGTTGGGGGGAAAATGTTTCTGAAATTGTTAGCTGGATTTTGATTGGTTCAAATAAAGGACCCCAAGGGAGGCTTCTGGTCAGAGGTATCACTGGAGACTAAAGTAATGTGGGGCTCCTAGCCAGTTTTGATCATGTGCAAGATGTGTAAGCCAGGATAATCAGTCAGGAATGAAAGAATGTAGCATACACGACAGAAAGGAGCAGAGGAGAAACAAAACATGCTGCTTCTGTAAACCAACAATAACAACAAAACAGCCCATGACATGAACACAGTCTTGGTGTGCTGCAGTCCAGTCCACAGGAAATGAAGACACAGCTATCTAGATTTCTACACTGTGGCTCCTCAGTCATATTTGTTGTAGTGTGCTGAAGCCTCCTGCAAGTAAAGGAGTCTTTAGCGAACAGAAATCCATCATTATCAACATGAGTCCAGAAGCGTATTCCTGACATCTCTTGTGTTTGTTTTATAAAGCATTTCATCATCAAACTTCAGGTGCTTGGAAAGTTCAATAGTAATAGAATATTCTTTTTCCAAAAATTACTAATGTCAACACAAACATCTATTTTGCCCCATCTAACACTGCTCATTACATTTAAAGGTGGACGTCTATTTCAACTCCATTTTCATAAGCCTTATATCATCAGGCTTTTAAACATTAGGATCTGTCTGTACAATTTAAGTAAACTCAATCTTAGTCTGACGTGCTCATTAAAAAGGAGAAATTAGAGAATTCCACGATGCAGGAAGTCATTTCTTGGTTCTTTTCTAGAGTGTTTTTTGTTTATTTGTTTGTTTGTTTGTTTGTTTGTTCGTAGAGCAGATGGAATTTGGTTTGAATGGTCTGGTGTCCTCTTCAAACCTAAGGAAGGGCATGCCTTAAGTCTGTATACTGTAGAATCTACTCCTGCTCAGAGGCTGTGATTCACTCTTTTCAGATCCTGGTAATGAGTCATGACCCTGTTTATTTATAGAGGCCCTCCATCAGCTGTTAGGGACCCAAGGAATGCAAGTGTCCTAGACTCTCTACAACCCCACCACACCAGCTTCTCTCTTTGTATGAAATGGGCACTGCAGAGGCAAGGTTCTAGATCTGTGTCTACCTAGAAAGACTGCAATTTGGCCACCAGGTGGATGCATACAACGATATGAGCTTGGTATTTGCTTTTGCCCACATGTTGCTTATTATACAGTGTGACCTCCTAATCTCCCTACCTGAAAAAGGAGAAGTGATGGAATCTTCTCATTTGACTATGGCAGGGACTGTTTCTGTTGTGTGTCCTGTCCCACCCCCCCACTGTCATGATAATGCCTGGATGATAACAGAGCAATAGAAAAGAAACCTGAGCCAGAGACTCAAGCTACTTGGAATCAATGTGTGTTGAATTTTCAGATGGATATATGTGTATGTGCATGTATACATTCACACGCACACACACACACAAAAACACATACACACATACACCTTGAAATTTCCACAAAATTGGTGTGCACGTGTGTTTCAGAGAAAGAAATGGGGTGGGGAGAGGAAGAGGGAGAGAGGGAGAGAGGAGGGGCAGTGGGGAGAGAATGCTTCTACAGAGATACAAAATAAATTGCATATGAAAACAAACTAATAAAGCAACTCAGTCAGTTGATGTCCAGGAAAACAGCAGAGCACAACAGACTGAGGACCAGCTTTCATTCTCTGAGAAAAGCATAGGCCCAGCACCAGATCACCAATACTAACACACATCTGAATAGGGTCTAGGAGTTCTTGGCCCAGCTATTCCCCTGAGTCAGGTGCTGAGAACCTGTGTTCTGATGGACCAGCCGCCCCAGGAGGCAGGCTTCACCAGCTCATTCCTCCAAACATGGTTAGCACTGAGAGAGTGAGCTGTGCTAACCAGCAACCACATGAGCAAGAACTCCCGAGCAGTAGTGAGGAGGACCAGAGAAAGGGGCCGTACAGACAGTGCAGAGCTGGACTGCTCTCCAGCACCTTTACAACTGTCCCCATGTCTGCTTTACAAAAGGCCAACGTGGGCATTCACAGCGTGGGACTTTTTGGTCAGAGTGATCTCAGTCCTTGGAGACAAAGCAAATAAAGGCGGGAACATACTCTGCTCTGGGTACTTTTATAGTCCCATTTTTGCAGGGCTCAAAACTCTCCACTTGAAGCCTGGAACATTCTCTCTCTTTCCTCTCCCCCTCCCCTCTTTCTCTTTCTCATTTGAATCCAACAGATTATTCAGATAAAACATGAGTCCTCCAACTCCACCTCTACAAACTGTGAGCAAATACTTCAAACTAATGGGAGCATGTCTAAATTTTGGTTTTGAAAAGAGTCCCTTCTTTGGGAAACAAGGAAAAGAACAAAACCCTCCAGATCCTTCAAGCATTATTTGAATGGAGCAGGAGTCAAATTTCTATACGATCAGTTACAAACCATGGTTAATGAAGCAGGAAATTATTTGCCCCTAGCAAGTAGCGGGGTAAAGCCATAGAACCACAACCAAAACACTCAATGCCATCAATTACACCGAGAAATATATCAGCTCTCCCTGTTCAGAGATGCTCTGCCAGGAGTTGCAAATGTTATATAGAAGAAACATTTCCAGTCCTTGAGTGCTGAACCAACAATAAAAGAGCATCATGTAATGTGCAAAATGAAGATAGTTACCTATTAAAATGAAGCTCTGTTTCTGCTGGACAAACCATGGTCTTCAACAGAAAATACCATACTTTGCTTTAGGCTAAGTGTAGGGTTAAGATCAGGTATTGCCAACCCTTGCCTGAGTGTTAAACCTCACCTGTGTAATTTACCAATCATGGGATCTTAGGCTCAAAACTGAAGCTGATAAGTAGATCAAATATAATTTAATGTGAATATTAAATATCCACTGGAGATAAATAAGTCCTTGCATGGCACATTTAGTTTAGTGGAGTATGGATTTAACACATGTTTGCACTCAATAAAGTCACTCCTTCACTGTTGGCAGCACACACCTGCTCTGTCTGAAAACATATGAAAGAAAGCCACTCACTTATTAAGAAGCCTATCTCATTTTCAGACAATATTCAGTCTTAGAGAGTTTTGTATCCACATTTCCCTTGGAACTTAGACGAAAACAGCCTCTTTGACACAAGTCAAACTGAATCTTCCTTTCTAAAACAGACCTTTTAATATCAAGAAGTCATGTCAGGTGACTTTGCCCTGTCCAGTGGGGCACCTCTCCATCTTTCAGCATTCTGGGGCCATTGCAAGCTTCACCGGCTATCAGCTCTCTTAGTAATCTGTAGATATATTGTTTATGTAGGTGTATAGTTACAATCCTCCGGAGGTGGCTATCCCTCTGGACTGTCACCTGGAATCTGCCTGAGTAGTTCTTTTACCTGACAGTCTTAACTCTGGCCACAGAAGTCTCCACACCTATATCCAGGCAGATGCTGTGCAGCCCTGTTTAATCCACCACTGCCCATGCATTTGACACTTGGCACCTAAATCATTAGCTTTAGTGCCTTCCTTAGAATGCCATGGGGTGGGACTGAACCTACTGTTTGATTGTGCCCTGGTAAGTCTCAATTCTGCACTCAGTGTTCTCTTCAGTGCTACACTACTTGCTTTATATCATGATCTTGCTTTATTCCCTGTGCAATTAATGTCCTGTCCATATGAAGGGGATGAGCAATCCACCTTTAGGACAGGCCTTGAAGGCAGCAGAAGTTCACCACAAGACTCCACTCCTTCTGAGAGAAGGCAGTGATGTAACACAAATTCTGCCACTCAGTTCATGTGGTAACTTTTTCTCCTAACTAAGCCTTACACACACACACACACACACACACACACACACACACACACACACACA
>OU015750.1:77870571-77881020 GCA_907169655.1 Acomys percivali
TGTGTGTGTGTGTGTGTGTGTGTGTGTGTGTGTGTGTGTGTGTGTGTAGATGGTTTTCCAAGCAGCTTCTTGGGTTTCCAAGGTTTACTTAGTAATCCTGAGCCTCTCCCTTAGGCAGGCATTCTCTACTCCCTTCCAAGGCATTTTGTATCTTTATGAGGTTACTCAACCCATTCACTTTGAGCGCTAGGAAGTTAGCACCTGCCACGAGGAATCAGAATGTGAAATGTGATGAGAGGGCCCTGTGATAAGTGTCTGACCTTAACAAGCAAAAATAAAGCCTCTTAGTAAGCGATAGAAACTCAGCAATGCCCCACACCAAGTGTTGTGTGGTCTTTACTGTCACTTGCAGGTACGTTCCATTCCACTAAGGGCAGTGATGGAGTTTGTGTACGATTCACAGAACAGCAGTGGCAGATGATGTCAGGAAATGTTGTCCCCACCCCCCACTGCCCCTTCCTTAGGACACTGTAACAGGATAGTCTCCATGGGAGAAAAAAAAAGTCACCAAGCCATCTCAGCAATAGGACCCTGTGGCCCATTTCTCATCTGGCGTAATAGTTCACGGAGCAGATCCAACACAATGCAGCACCCTTGAAATCAGCAGGAGCTCAGCACTGTGGTCGGTGCCAAGGAGCAAGATGAGAAATGGGGCTGGTATAAATATTCAATTGGGGAGCTATGGCCAATCTTGCGCTCTGTGTTTAGTGCAACTCAACACCACTCCACCTGGTCCCT
The DNA here is from genome assembly GCA_907169655.1 of Acomys percivali. Lineage (NCBI taxonomy): Eukaryota > Metazoa > Chordata > Mammalia > Rodentia > Muridae > Acomys > Acomys percivali. The sequence continues at coordinate 77,871,310 of OU015750.1, forward strand.
TCTGGCTCCCTCGTGTCTACCAGGGGCTGGCAGCTGGAAGGCAGCCTGAGCCTGGGAGACCTTTTAATTTGCTGTGTGATCACAGGGGCAGGCAGAAGGGAAGATAATGCATGTGCTGCTGGGATTCCATTACAAAGCTGTGTCTTCCCAGGTAGGAGGCACCTTTGCCTGCAGATAACCCAACACTTCCGTTTATTAAGACCCCTTAGGAAATGATTGGTAGTGGATGTGGAATAAAGTGCTTTGATGTGCCCTCATGATGAAGATCTTGGCAAAAAAAAACAAAAAACAAAAAACAAAAACAAAAACAAAAACAATAAGCAAACGAATGACTAAGTCATTAGATTTATTTGCCACCTTGTAGCCCAGGCTGTAGGAGTAGAACCTTGAGCTCACAGTGTGGCTGAGGGCAACCTTCAGCTTTCTGATCTCCTATCTCCCAATTTTTAATTTTTAATTCTTTTCCAAGACAAGACTATTTTGTAACTTCTCCACGGAAAACACAAATGGCAGCTTGTAAAACCTGAAGTAGGCAAAACGTAAGATGAGAGAAACCTTGGGTCACAGTTTCACACATCTCTGTACCCCGAAAGCATTTGAATTAGTGTGGACATTCAGATATAGCCTACGTGTGAGCATCTAAGGGGAGCACAAGGTGTTTGATGTTCAAACCGTCTAATAGCTCCTGAGACCTTAACAGCAAGAAACCTAGTGTGTGACTCTTTACCATAAACACTGCTTTGCCTTGCATTTTAGGGACGTGAGCCTCAACAGTCTGTGACAACTTGTCAATGAAGAGTGGAGAAGGGAGAGTGCAGTTGTGTTCCATCAGCTACAAAGTGGAATTAGCCAACTAGAGGTTGAGAAGTGGCCAGGAGACATGGACAAGGGTATTTCTTTTTTTTTTTTTTTTTGAGACAGGGTCTCCCTATGTAGTCTTGGCTGTCCTGGACTCGCTTTGTAGACCAGGCTGGCCTTGAACACACAGTGATCTGCCTGCCTCTGCCTCCCGAGTGCTGGGATTAAAGGCGTGCACCACCACGCCTGGCAGGACAAGGGTATTTCTACACAAAGAGTGGTGCTAATGCAAAGCAAATTTAGCTATTTATTCAAATTGATTTGTAGATACTGTTACTATTATGAATCCTCTTCAGTTTAGAATGGGTTGATGTCCTAATACACTCATTGTACATTCTAAAATGCATTAAGTAAAAAAAAACTCATCAAATGTATATAATTAATGAATGACATCCTAGCTTGAGTTAGCCTACCTCAAGCATGCTAAGAATAGTCAAGGCTAGGAGACCCAAAACTTATATCAAGCATTGAACATCTTCTGTAACTCACTGATTATTGTGTGGGAAACGACACAGTAGCTAGGCTGCCGGCATGCTTTTATACCATTAAAAAGTAAAGAAATCATCTCCAGTTGAACCGCTGTAAACTGGGGACCATTGATTTTTCAAATTGTATAGCACTTTTCCTAAACCTTTCATCTTTCTTGTCTTGTTTCCATGTGTGGCTAGCTTTAGGCAAAACAGAAACAAACTGCAATGTTTTAACTTTATCTTCTAGGGTCACACGTACCTTAGAAGAACCCATTTTCCTATGGCAATTATGGCACCGACCGGTTCAACTAAGCCAGGCCTCTCCTCTTCACCATTAAGTCTTTCCATCTTTTAAAGCCATTCCAAATTCCCTGTGCCTTACTCCTGACATCACACCCAATGCCCTGATTCTTTGACTTCATCCTCTAAGTGATTCCCCTCCTCCCAGAATTCCAAGTGCTCTCCACCCCCTACTCCATATACTTGCTCTTCACCAAACCTTCCCAATGCATCTCCAGACTAAGCCAGCTACACTTTGCCCCACCCTAAAACATGGGTTCTATTACTCTCAGATCTCCTTTGTCCAGAGATTTCTCCCTGCCACCATTATTTAAAACAGCAGTCTATCACATATCACATTATAGCTGCCAACCATCTCCATACCCCCATTTTATCCTTCCTTATGGCAACTATCACCCTGACATATTTTATATTGGTTGATTCCATCTTCTCTTCCTTCCCTTTCCTTCCTCTGGAATGTATATTCCAAGAGGACAGGGAGATCTTGTTCACTGCTGTATCTACAAAAGCTTGAATTGGGCTGGTGCTAAATTAACATTTGCTGGAAGAACAAATAAAATTTCCAGAAACATCATTAAAACTATTTAGCTAGACCTGGCTATTTCATCTTATCGTACTGCTCCATATTATTGGGTTTCTAAAGAACCCAATTTATTTTTATTTTATGTGCATGAGTGTTTTGCCTGCATGTATGTATATGTGCCATCTGTATGCAGGACCCAAGGAGGAGAGAAGAGGAAGTTGTGTCTCCTAGATCTAGAGTTACACAAGGATGTAGGCTGCCTGCATGGGCTGGGGACCTTGTCTGGGTTCTCTGCAAGTGTTCTTAACTGCTAAGCCATTTCTCCAGTCCCAATATTGAAATCTTTCTGTAGGTGCTGGAGAGATGGCTCAGTGGTTAAGTGTATTTGGTGTTCTTGTAGAGGACCTGAGTTCTACTCCCAGGATTCACATCGGGCAGTTTACAGCTGCCTGTAACTGCCTGTAAGGATCTGACCCCTTCGCCTGGCCTCTATAGGTACCTGCATTCATGTGCATCTAAACATGAGTTCTCTCTCTCTCTCTCTCTCTCTCTCTCTCTCTCTCTCTCTCTCTCTCTCTCTCTTTCTCTCTCTCTCTCAGTCTCTCTCTCTCCCCCCTCCCCCTCTCTGGCTCTCGCTCTCGCTTTCATTCCCCTCTCCTGATTTTCTGAGATTAAAAACTAGCTTCCTGCCCTTTCTCTCCTCAGTTGTTAGGGAACTTTGAGCTTGAGAAGGTGACAGATTTCATGCAACTACTCATTGGAATAGTCTTTATCACAACCCAACTGAAAATACTGCAAAAGAATCTGGGGTAGTTACTTCCCAGTTACTGACCTAATATGAAATCTCACTTGGTTTTGTCCAGTTCTCTTCATTCTTTCTCTGACTTCGCCCTTTGCCGCCTGCAGATGTTGATGTCAGTGACTTCTCAGGCTGCAGGCTCCCAGGTTTATCTAATCCTTAGATGGTGAGCCTCACTGACTTGTTACGGCCTCGTCCAATTCCCATTTTCTTTCACCTGAAAATCTTGAGTTTGTAGAGGCATTCATCTTGTACTACCAAAGATCAGTGCTTCTGTAAAAATTAATCCAGTATCAGCTCTAGAAGACAGCAATCTAATTCTTCGCCTAAGTCCTAAATGGATGTTTCAGAAATCGTCGTCAGGTAACTCAGTCTGTGCGATGGAACCTAAGGGGTACAGTGGGGAAGGGTGGGTTTGTCTTTATTCTCCTGCGAGCACATCCCATGTCAAACTGTCTCTTGGCTACATATGAACGAGGAGCACATGGCCCCGCTTTCTATTTCCAGTCAGTCATCATTCTCTCGTGAGAGGAGTAAGAGGCACAAGGCTGGTGGAAACTGTGGAGGGCGGGGCAGGTGGAGACAAAGGAGAGTGTTTCCTTGATGAGATCACTGTGCTCCTGGGTCAGCTATTGGAGGCTGCTTGGGCTCTGGAATTCTGGGTATGTGAGCAATATGTAACAATCACTCATTGTTCAAAGCTAGGTGGGTGGGTCAGTTTCTCCACTACTTGCATTTGAAAACGTTTCAAGTGATACGGCTGTTCTTCCTTGGTTTCTTGACGTCAACTTTGGCCATCAATTTCCAAACTTCTTGAGGGACATTCTCATCATCTTGACCTTTTTTTTATGTCCTTATCTTGCAGACTAAGTCATTCAAGCCTTCTCACATAGAGTAAGCACCCTTTGGGGAAAACTACACATGTATTTATGTTTTCATAAGCTCATTTTTAATTGTTCTTGTTATTTGTTTTCCAGCCAATTCCAAGTCTATCTTTTATCAGTCCTCTTTTCTGAACACAAATCCATGTCTTCCGTACCTCCAATTGTATAATGGTCGCCTACAGGGATTTTTTAGATTCTTTTAATTTCATGCTTTTACATCTAACCTCATTATCATCTCTGTCCCTCTCTCACACACACACTCATAGGTAGATGCATTATTAGATTGAACATGAAAAAAAAAAAAAAAACCCGTGTGTGCCTTCCAGCCCTCAGTCCGTACTCAGTTCATCTACATCAATACAGGTGCTGCCTAAATGAACTCTACAATATCCATCTCTTTTGTCCCAATCACAGCACATGTGAATTCTTGCTAACTATCTGTATTCACCATTATTTTTCCTTAAGAGTACACCCTGTGATGGGTGTTCTCACCATACCTGACAAAGCGAAGCAAACACCGCTTTCTGTTTGTTCCTGTGTCTTCTCTGCATCTCACCGCCCATGTAATCACAGAATTTTCTTCCCCCAAGTTCATACATAAACTATGTCACTTGCCTCCCCAAATCTTTCTTCTCCTCGGCCTAAGAGGAATAAGTATTCTGTTGTCCCAAATCAAATATCTTACAAGTAGTTTCTGTGTCCATTTCAAAGTTATGTGATGTGGAAAAGTGACATGGGGTTAATAGCCTTTTAATTTTGTTCCATGTAAATGGATATTTTGTCTGCATGTATATTTGTACACCACACATGCGTCAGATCCCCTACAACTAGAGCTACAGTTCTGCTGGGAGGTGAATCTGGGTCTTTTGGAAAAAAAGACATTTTGCTTATTTGCAAGCCATTGCTCCAGCCACCTAGTTGTGACATACACACACATATGTGTGTGTGTGTGTATATATATATATACACACATACATACATATACACATATATACATATACACATATATGCATGTGTTTTAGGAAAGACATAGTCTCAACCATGGCAAATATATGTATCCTTGCTGCACCAAACTAGAACTGGCGTGTATTCTCATATTTTTATGTTCCACCTGTCTAGACTCATATTAGAGCCTATCAAGTTAATTTTAACCTATATTAATAAAGAAACATTCTATGTGGGTTTTTTTTATTCTCACTGTTGGGCACAGAAAATTTTCTTCAGCCCAAAGTTAATGAATTAGTTAATTCAGGTGTGTGGAGACGAAGTCTCACTCCGCATACCGGCTTGTCTTGAGTTCATCACATCCACCTGGGCCAGCTTTGGGCGGCTGGGGTTACAGCACTGAGAAACTTCACTTGATTTAAGCTCAGAATTTAGATGCTGCATTTAAAATCAACTAATACAGCAGTTTGATGATCTCATAATCTGTTTAAGACACCACCTTGAAAACACAGCACATGTAAAAATTCAGAGATTTTTCTCAAATGATTTTATGCTACAACATTTTCCCCTTTCAGTTATAAAGATTGCTTGACAAATACCCAACTATGTAGGCCCTTGGATTAAAAAAAAAAAAAAAGACAAATTTTCTGTGCTTTATGAGGCAGGTATTTTAGTGTCAGGTATGGGGAGAAAATTGAATTTGCTCCCATTGTAATTTCTATTGGCTTTGAATACTTTTGCCTTGGGTTATCTCATTATTCACATATATGAATGTTAGTGATGCAATTCAACCCTGAGTGCTATTGTGGCGTTCTGGTGTTTATACAACTTCAGCAAGGCACGATTAGTAACAGAATTGAGACAGATGGAGAAGAGAGGAAAAGGGGCTTGGATGCATGAAATCTAAAGACTGACCTCATGGAATTCCAGAGAATAATCACAGGGAGGTGTGGGGAGGGAAGAGGTCCATCAACAGGTATGGGGCTGTCGCTTGATAAGAGAACTAAGTCGTGGAGCCCCAGCACTCAGCAGAGTAAATATAATTAACGGTGACGCATTGCGTAGCTGCAGCTCTTAAAAGCCAGGCCGTGGAATATGATAGGAGAGAAGTGGAATGAATGTAAGACTTTGTACCAGACTAATCTAGATAATCTGTGTTAGTGCTGTTCTGAAAAACGCAGACAACGTTGACATAAGATGTAGGAAGCTGCTGCAACAATTCAAGCGGGAAGCTAAGTGGTTTTTTGACTAATGTGATGACAGAATTAAAAATAAGTGGAAGGCATTAGCCATATTTTGACTAGAGGACTATGACTCAGTCGTTAAGTCACCCATAACGAATTCATATTCACTGAGCATCGTGCTTTGAGTTGTGTGAACTTATTGGGCACGGGAAAGCTTATTGGGCGCCTATTAAGTAATGACATCCTAGTTGTCACTGGATCCGAGGGTACAAAGCCCTGGGATCTATGCTTTCCGTGGCCATTGAAGAAGGTGTTTAGAAAAGCACTGAGCCAGGGCAGTGAGTGGTCACTACAGCATAAGGAAGAAGCTGTTGGTTGGGGGGGGGGGGGGGGGGGGGGGGGGGGGGGGGGGTTATGTGAGTCAACACAGGTGCACTAGATTGCCAAACTCAAACAGCTCTGAGGTTTCCCCTGTCCAGAGGAAAGCTTTAGGATATGGAAAGACAGGTACCCTCAAAGGCAAGGATGTGTGTGAGAACATAATTCAAGGAGGTTCCTGTAAGCCTAAGTATTTCTGTATCACAGAACTTGGACACATCTTGTGTTTAGTGACAAAATCAACGAGTTCAGTTCAGTGTGAGTTGAGAGGCATAGACGTGTGCCAACTTGGGCTCGTCGCTGCCTGTGTTAAATACGCCCAATAAGACCTATTTTCAACAATTTCAGGTGCAGCAGAACAAGGTTAAGCGCTATGATCAAAGTGATACCATTCTGAGAAAATGCGTGAGTTGAGCACACATAGGGGATGAATGCAGGCAAACTGGAGTCAGGAGGTGAGAAAAGAGCTTGCTGGGGTATCGCAGGAGGCAGGGTCAAAGCCTACACGAAAGCAGAGACATAGCACTGGGAACTGTGGAGGAAGCTGTACGGCCAGAGCCTGGAAGCTCATTAGACGTGGACAATGGAATTTCAGAAATAATTCACCTTGCATGATGGTCAGAGAGGAAGAATTCAACAAAAGAAAAGGAGAAAGATTTTCAGTGAAAGAACAGTGATTTGCTCTGGAGATGCAGTGAGAAGTGGAGGGCCTTAGGGAAGGACATGAGGAAATCCTAGTTCTGATAGACACTGTCTTGGGCTGAGTTAACAGAGGGAATTAATGTACCCTTAATGTTTGCTTAGAAGAAATGTAGAGGTATGTACATCTGGGTCATCTTTGCTTTCTGTTTGCCCTCCTTAATCCTTCCCCACCCACCTAACTCCCCTAAAAAGCTAACATTTGGTCTTCAGCTGACCCGGGTTGCCCCTGGGATTGGGAGCAATCTGTTGGTAGGCATGGAGAGATGGAAAACTTGCTGCCTGAGCCACACCATCAGGAACTTAATCCTAGCAGCATAATCACTGTGGAAGAATGGAAGGCCAAGGGCTAAGCAAATCAGATAGGGAATGGGAAATTCCAAGGGCTGGCTTTCTGGAGAGAGGGAACTAAAGACCAGGAGAATGGAATGCTCACTTGTCTTGGTTAGAGGGATATTTTATAAGTGTACAGTTTCTAGTTAACATTGCCTTATTGAAATGTTTGAAATATTTAGTTTAGAAAATGCTTCTTTTTAATTGAGCTCACATGTTTTGATACTCAAAATGCTCGCTGATACTTGCGTTACATAATAAATGCTGAACAGACCCCATGCGCCAAACCCTTAGATTTCTCCTTTCTGTTTAAACTACAGAAAATTCAGCCTATTAGCATTGTTTATTTGTAAAAGTGAGGAATTTTTAAAAATTAAATATTCATCTAGAAAAGCACTCATAAACACAGTGGAATGTTATAGGATGGCTATAAAAAGAGGTAGGTTTACATGACTTAATATAAAAAGTATAGAACGTAATATTAGATAAAACACAAAATGAAATTATATATACCATTTTATAGTTTTGTTGATTTGAATATCATCAGAAGAATATTTAATAAGAATATAACATAATATATATTGTTTCTAAGTTGATAAATATATGCTAACACATGTGGACAATATCCTGAACTTTTGAGTTCAGGATAATGTTTTTTCCCACAGAGAAGGAGGATGGGTGTCTTGAGAAACAACATTGTTCTCACAGACTCTCTCTTACTTACATTTAAGATCTAAAAGGAACACAGAAAAGTTATGAATAGATTGAAAGTGATATACAAATGTACTTATCTGGGATATGATAATAGAAAAAGAAAAGGGTACATTTTAAAAACACAGATATTATCCCTTTCAAAGTAAAAATGCAGTTTTACTAAAATGATTTAAAATTTCATTTTAAATACAAGAATTATAAAAAAAATGTTAGCACTGCACACACACAAGAGCTTTAAACTTCACTGTAGTGAGAAATCGGGAGCTTCTCATTTGTCACAGAGGCAAACAAGGTGGCTCAGTTTCCATTCCTAATTTAATTCCTCACCTATGAGGTTATGAACACTGGGAAAGCATGTGGCTGTCTGTAGCTTTATCCCGCTTAAGCTATCGTGGACATGGCTCAGCTCTTAGCTGTCCCTATAGGCCGAACCTGTTCTTGTTCCCAGTTAGCTCTTAGCAAAAGAATCAATAAACATGGCTCCATCCTATCCCATAATATGATCCCCACATTTCAGAGAAGTCTGGACTCTGCAATTCTTTTACTCTCAATGTCACTTAGAAGCTGAGAAGGGTCACCCAAATACTAAATGATAAATAGCATGATGGCTCTTAAGAATCCACGTTAAATAAAACATATTGTAACCCAATTTAGGCAAATGGAACAAATCCAAAACATCATGGCTTGTCACGAGCTCTGTGTGTTAAACCTTATCCCAAATGTGATACTACTTGATTTATTTAGATTCCCTGGAATGTTTGGATTAACATGCTGGCCACCTCACCACCTCTTCCTGACATCTGTGTAATATACGGATAGAAGAGCTAAGCTAGCTTGAATGACAGCTCTATTGGGTATGATTCCAGGTGCAACAATACACAGCATGTGGAAGGAACATCAATAACACTTCTATATGACACTACTGCTTCGCACATCCACAGGCAAGCAGCAGGCAGCAAAGGCAGCAGTCTTGCTCTGTCCTATTGGTCTGCTCCTATGTGATTGACATCTCTGTCCTATGGGAATGCTCCAGTATGATGAGCATGCTTTACCTTGTCTTCCCTGGGAAAATGCACTGTCTAAGGACAGATCAAACATAAGAATGAAGTTTCTGCCCATCTTCTTCATGCAAACAAACAAACAAACCTGTAGTAATAGTAGTAAGAAGAAATGTGAGGCAGATAAACCCGTTAAGTTGTGGCTACTTCTGCATACCAACTCCATCTCCCAAGCTGTGGCAGGGCCGACTCTTCTCGGATAAAACTAAACCCTAAAGAAGGCTTTTTAGCTTATGGTCACCTTCAGGGATACCACAAGATTGGCAAAATTGACTAGGGTGGAGGCAGGGAGTTTACTTACGTTGTCCAAGGTCATCAGTATCTTTTCTTTTAAAAACTGTTATAGTAAAAAGAAACCTTAAGAATATCCTAGAGAGATGGCTTAACAGTTAAGAGTGCCTTCTGCCCTTTTGGAGGCCTGGAGTTTGCTTCCTAGCACCCATGTCAGGTGGCTCACTACTGCATGTAATTGCAGATGTAAGGTATCTGACACCCTCTTCTGGTCTTCAAAGGCACTTTCACACACACACACACACACACACACACACACACACACACACACACAC
>OU015750.1:77881030-77906011 GCA_907169655.1 Acomys percivali
ACACACACACACACACACACACACACACACACACACACACACACACAGAGAGATGCCCAAAGTGATAAATCGAGTCAATATATTTTACAGTCCACCTGGGCATGCAGAAAGAACGCCTTGGAGGATATGGTGCTATTCCTCAGCCACACTTTTCCTAAATGAACACATTACTTGGCCCAGTATGCACTTCAGTTTTCTCCAGTATATAAGATTAAGAAAATACTCCTTGCACTGCCTAACAAGGAAGATGGAGTGAAGACAGATGTATATTTAGAAAGATGCTATTAAAGTGTACGTAGCATGAAAATACTGTTATTTGTTATAGTTGTGATAAAGGAAAAATCAATAATCAGATCAGAAAGCATTGTCCAGAAAGCAGCTCATCTTCTACAGCACCCAGACTTCCCTGGGATGCTTTGACATGCGCCATTGATCAGCTGCCTGCAAGGATGGTCATGGTGAGTGCCTACTTACTGTCTTTACCGCAGAGATGAGTAGGTGGGAACATGTCTTAAGGATAGGAAGAATTTTGTCTAATAAACTATGGCGTTTGTTGTTTGTTTGTTTTTTGTTTTTTTTAGACAGGCTCACTGTGGAGCCCTGGCTAACCCAAACTTGCCATGTAGAACAGTCTGGTCTTGCATTCACAGAGATCCACCTGCTTCCATCTTCCAGATGCTGGGATTACAGATGTGTGTCATCATGCCTGGCTAGTGGGAGGCTGTTTTGGGGGGTGGGTGTATGTGTTGTGATGTTCTAAACAGAAGAATTGCAGCCCTGTTTTGTGATTTATAAGGTGAAGTTATTTTCCCAGGTGGATCCTTGAAGCTTCTTCAATGTAATAAACCACCTCAAAAACATAACCCTCACAGTTTACCCTAACACTATTCCCATCTTTGCACTTACTCAGTGTGTCCTTAAGCTAGAATGCAATAAAAATATCTTATAAGTTTTCAATTCATTCGTTCATTCATTCATTCATTTATAGGCTTCATGTTTAGAGCCTTCCCTTTGTGCTAGGCTAAGTACCAGAGGCACAAGATGAAGAATTCTGTCTGTGTCTTATATGACATTGAAACTACTTACGCTGCCATGGCTGCCGACATGGCTGGGCTATATTGCTTTCCTTTCAACATGACAGAAATCCTTTTGGTTTAGTCAATTTCACGTGTTGTGGTTTCTTCTTTTACACAAAGAGGTGGCAATCTATGATTTATCTGCATATTATCTCACGTCTCATAACTTTTTTTCATACAAGACCAAAACACCTCATTCAGTTATGTATGCTTATCTGAAATCTACTTTATCAGAGGCACAGTGAGGAGTACCAAGTTTTATAACTGATAATCTACTTCCAACAAGAGAGCTCATGGTTTGGCCAGGGAGATCAGTCAAATACTCAAACACAAAAGAGGAGATAGATGATATCATAGAGGCTGAGAAATGATGAGCAGACAACTGTATCCTGGGGCCACTGAAAGATAAAATCACCACGTCCTATGAAAGATAAGGACAAGTGACAAGAGAGAATCTTACGTAAAGTTACAGTACATTGTGGTGCAAGATTTCGAGCATGAGAAGTAAATTTCTATTGGAAAACAGAATATTTTGGGAGCTACATGTCTCACTGTCACAGAGAGCAAAGCCGGATGACACACAAGTGAAATTGCACCAGAGGACTTTCCTTTAACCCTTTTCCTTCAGTCACCATGAGTCTGTGGAGTTTTGGACTTCCAGAACCACACCCGGCATCTCAGAATTGAAGGAACTCATAAAAGAAACAGTCAAACACTTGGGTAAAGCTCTACCCCTTTAAAGAGGAGAGCAGCATCCTGAGTATGGATGGACACCAACAGGAACAGCGAGCAACCCAGAAGGTTAAGCCAGTGTCGCACAGCTCTATACACACTAGGTAAAATGACTATTTCTTCAGAAATTATTGCTCCCAAGTGAACCGTTTTCCTCATTTTTGAAGTACATTTCAAATATATGCTTATATTATTCTAACCAGTCAGTGGGAAAATTAGAAACCCTATAACTTTCTACCATTGGGATATATCCACAGACATAATTCATCTCCCTCGCACTCCTGCTCTGTGTGTGGTGTGTGAATATATGTTTGTTCTTGTGTGTTTACTGTAGGGGCATGTGTGGGAATGTGCGTGTGATGGCGAGGTTGACGTTGAGTTTGGACACCTTCCTCTATTGCTCGTATTTGATGAGGTAGGCTCTCTCAGGAAACCTGGAGCTCATCAACTTGAGAACACTAGCTGTCCAGCAAGCCCACACTGCACTTTCTGTCCCTGCTCTCCCAAAGATGCGGCGGCTGCAAAGGAGTGCTGCCACAGTGACGCATTGTGAATTGTGTGCTGGGCATCTGAACTCAGGTCCTCATGCTTGTGCAATGGGCAATATGTCATCTGTTCAGCTCTTCACAGTTTATCTATTATATCTACTCGGTACTCTTGTTTACACGCCTGTGCTCAGTTTGTGTAGCACTATTTTCTTGGATGATCTGTTCAAAACAGAAAATGCTTATTTAAAAGTAGCTTCACATTTGTGCTTCAGATTCTACATAGTTTATAGGTATACTACATTTTCAGTTAGTACACTTAAGATATATTCACATATATGTGAACAGTAATATTTTTCGAGGCAGGGTTTCTCTGTGTAGCCTTGGCTGTCCTTGAACTCACAGAGATCTGCCTACCTTTGCCTCCCTAAGTGTTGGGATTACAGGAGTGTGGCACCACACCCAGCTAATATTTCCTATGTGTATATAGCTCATAGAATGTTGAAAATATCCAAGCAAATTCCAGATCAAGATTTAAAAACTACCACAGGACAACCTTGAGTAAAATGTTTTCTCTCCCGGTCATTTTTGCCATTGTAACATGTGTTCAATGTTATAGAGAAAAATGCTGCAGTATATGATGCCCAAAATAACTTCCATTAAGCATGCATAGTTTTGAGCAATTAGTGTGTGTGTGGTACTGTGGTGGGCATTGTGGGGACAAGAGATTTGTGTGACGTCTAACAGTCTGAGCATGTGCATAACAAAGATGACGGATCAGCCGCAGCTGTCGCATTCCCTTGGTTTAAAAAAAATAATAATAAAAAATGTAAGCTGGTGCTCTGAGCCACAGAGGAAGGACAGGCTCTTCCCAACACACCCCCACCCATCGTGCATTCCAGCTTGCTGTGGAAGGGGAGGCTTGACTCTGCAGCATTCTGATAGGCTCACAAAGCACAAACCACGCTGGCTGCTAAGGATGAGGAGCTCACAGGAAGCAGCGCTAAGGCCAGGATGAGCTACGTCTGTAAGCACTGCCATGTAAACTGGCAAACACACAATACAGGAGAGAAGCCGGTAACTTTCAAATCAACCTGGAAACAAAGAGGAGACTATGAAGGATATTTGGTTTTGTAAGCGGGAGTGTCATGCACTACCTACAATACATGTCAACGTACTAAGTTTCAAAATCAGAGCACAGAGTTCAAAAAGCCCTACACACACATGCTGTGGGCAAAAAGCCTCTCAGTGAAAAGATGGAGGTTTAATCGTGGAACTTGTTTCCAAGTCTCAGCTACCTACTAATTTGTGATTTTAGGCAAAGGGTTAATCTCTCTGAGCCTTGATTCTGATTTGATTATTGGCATGCCAATCAATTCACCTCTGTGAATCTCTTTAGGTACCACATAGCTCATGGAGAGAAGTGACACGGGAACTGAAGTGGGAGCCAAGCCTAGCCTTGGATCGCCTGCAATCCCCTCAAATATTGTACAAACCTTTTGTATTCTCTGTCTTTCAATAATTCCACGTATGAGCTGAGCAGTTATACTCTAAGTGATTTCTGGATGCCTTCTCTCTGGAATGTATTTATTTTTATATTTAACTTTCAAATGCCACAACATACCACTGTAGAAGTCCCATCAAGACAATACTGTCAAGTGATACAAGGGCCAGGACAGGAACAATGATGTAGTCACACACTGCTCTGCAGCTTTCCACATGGACAACTGGTGCCAAGCATGTGCCCAAATCGGTCCTTACCCCGACAGTGAGTGACATTAGTACAGTGGGCATCTGGCCCCAGGCATCTTCATTCGTAAGCTCCATGAAGTCCAGTCTGAATACCAGAATGAGGCGATGGATGTTTTTATCCTATTCTCCCATTTATGTTTACGCCAACAGTTTTTTTTTTGAGGAGTAGTGGGATATTCTAAAACAAGCAATTTCATCTTAAGTGTATTTATACTGTGCTTATTGCCAAGAAAATTATAATAAGCAGGACTGGCATCATTAGTAGCAAGGAAAAAAAGGTAGGCACAGATTTTCATACATATGTAGCTCTTCTTCTTTATGACACGATTCTAGGTATGTGCAATGCTTTGTCGTTTCCATGTGACAAGAACAACACACCTTTGCTGTTCCTTAACTCCCGTGTTTGCACAAAGGCCCATTCTACCTGGAATAAGCTCTGTTTTTCCTCCTTAACTAAGTGACTCCAGTTAAAGAGTTAGTAGAGGCCTTACCTTCTCCTTGTGGCACTCCCTGAGTTAATGTGAGAAGTTAGCAAAGGGCACTGATTTTCTCTAGACTCTCCGATTTCCTCACCAGACCTCTTCTGTGTATGTCTGTCTGCACCTTCCTCTTTGATTACAAGTTTCTAGAGATGCCGCATCTTGCTTAGGGCCCTAAACATTAATTAGTTAGCCAATGAAAGAAAGATCAATTGGTCACCTACAAAGTACCAGTCACCATAAGAAAGATCAATTGGTCACCTACAAAGTACCAGTCACCATAAGAAAGATCAATTGGTCACCTACAAAGTACCAGTCACCGTTCTGAGTGGAAGGGAGATAGCAGTGTGCAAAAAGGAGGACATAATATCCTACAGAGTCGTATGGCAAATGTTTATGAAAAAGACTGTATCAGAGATGGACTCGGCAGATACAACACATCTCAAAACCTTCATGGACCTTGGCTTGAATCTGGTATAGGAACGGACCACAAGGAGATCAGAGGGAAGAGAACTCTATAAAGAAAGCTCAGCCTGTGAAGATGCCTTGAAAAGCAAAGGCACTGATACCTGTGGCAAGTTCGAGAAAGTGAGGATGGCAGAGAACTTGAAAAGACCAAGAAGTGAGAGGAATGAGAAAAGTGTCCGGCATAGAGTCGGGGTATGGACTGGCCATGCATCTGAGCTACTGTGAGTTGTTGGGCCTTTACTCCTGGACCCATATGGACCTCCTAGACAGCTTTGAAGTAGGACACCAGTAAGTACGTATGGCCTGCCCCACGTCAGGACCAAGGCTCCGATTCACTCTGGAGCTCTGCTTATCAACACGGATAGAAGTCAGAAGTTTACGAACCCATGTGCCAACGAGGAAGCTGCTTCCAGAGCACTCAAGGCTGAGCTTGAACTAGGATGTTGTTAGCTGTGTGGCTTCCATTAGATACTTCACTTTTCTGAGCTTGCTTGTTCATCCGAAAGTCACGTATTAAGGTTTTTCAAATAGAATGAAATAAATTGGAGATAATAATTTTTAAAAAATGCCTGTAATCCCAGCACTCAGGAGGCAGAGGCAGGCAGAGCACTGTGAGTTTGAGGCCAGCCTGGTCTACAAAATGAGTCTAGGACAGCCAAGACTACACAGAGAAACCCTGTCTCAAAAACAAAACAAAACAAAACAAAACAAACAAAATAACAAGAAGAAAAAAAAAAGAAAAATGCCAAGAAATGTTAGATTCTCTTCTGAGGTATCTTTTGACTGAAGAAACACTTGCTTAAATGCCAACCATATCTAATAGCTACACACATGATAATGTTTTTACCCCCCAAACAACTAATAAGATCTAACAGAGTAGAATAGACAGTGGTTCTCAGAAGCAATGTAGGGCAACTCCTGAGAGCCAAAGAGAAAATGCAGGGAGGCACATAATTCTCCTGGAAGTTCCCATGTGACTGTGCAGAAGAGAAGAACCAAGGTAGAGGCGTGTGACCTGAAGACAACACCTGGGACAGTAAGGTGCTGGGCGCTGTCCACTCAAGTTGTTCCTCCCAGCCTTACCTCCCGCTGCTTCTGGATATGATGAGACACAGGGCCAACCTTCGGGGCCCTAAAACAGATGCCAAGCAAGGTGCACAGGTGCACCTAAGCAGCATGAGAAAAGAAAAACAGGCAAGACTTAGGACTGTTATCAGCCTAAGGTTGAAAGGCTAGACGCTAGACAGGAGATGGGTGAAGGTCTGTAGAGAAGGCATGCTGCTAAAACACTGGGCCCCTTGATGAGCCTGCCTTCAGCCTCAGAGCCACCAGGTAGAAGTCAGGGAAGATGAGAACAGACACAGGCCCTGCACAGTAATGTGTACCAATGCATGTCAAAGATTCCAGACACAGGAAATATTAGCACCACACAAAATGTCCCTTACACAAACCTGTATCTAAAGCAAGGGCACAGGGTTCTTTGCTATGGAGAAGGGAGCAAGTCTTGGAACTGGTCTTCTTTGGGGTCATTACATGGGTGTTACAGGTTTCTTTGTGATAAACCATAAAGGTTCACATTGATGATAGGCATACTTTTCTGTATGTTATTATGCTTCAAATATATAAGTTAAAAATCAAGCAAACTAAACACTACAAACCAGTTTCTATTACCAAATAAGGGTCTGTTTTGTTTTGTTAAGTAAAGCAATATGGCTTCTCAAACATCCTTAATGTTGGTTATATATGAAATTATTAAAGCAATAAAATGCTATTTTGCAATATATATATATATATATACATACACACACACACACACACAATGATGAGGCACATACAACAAAAATTCCTGTGCTTTTCCTTGATTTAGAATGACACAAGATGGATGAACAGCTTCCTGCTTTAAAAGCAGGCACAAGCTTGGACCTAGATTACATTTCTAGAAGTTCACTCTAAAATTATGGGTAATGCCAGCAGACTTGTGCATAGATATGTTCAGTGGATTATTTATTGCACAGAAGATCCTGAAAAGACCAGGAGTACCCCTAAGTGAGGAAATGATTATATAAGCTATTAAGAGCCATGTGATACGACATTATGTAGGTAATTTTCAATTTTATAGTGGATTATCTGTAGCATACTGTACAGTATAAAACTCAGGATAGGAAGTTAGTAGTCAGTACTCTACATACACATACATATCTGAATTCTAATATATTCAGTATTATTTCAAAATATATGAGGAGATGGGCCAAAGTGTGCTTGACCCTCAGCAGGGTGTTTCTGTTTTTAGTCTAATCAATGTATATTCTCTGGAAAGAACATGAAATATTTTATTGACAACTGATTAAAAATGCATCCTGCTATCACATTTTCACTTTTTAAAAAATGAAACTTCGTATTATTTCTAACATGAATAACAGCTGTGTCCCGCTCCACAGGACCTGGTATCACTCTCTGACTCCCATGCTGCCTAGGAACAAGGCCCCTCTCACTTCTCAGACTCTTCTCCCACAGTGCCTTCCAAAGAACAGAAGTAGGTGTTCAAGCGTTCGCCATCAAAAATCATCTGTCTTCTATAATTACGCTATAAAATGAAACCGACATCAAACAGTATTTGGCTGCCTGTATGTAAAGGTATAAATAAAGCACGTCTCAGTGCACAGCAGACAGCCCAACCACAGGACCCACTCTGTCTTCTGGTTGCCTGAGAAGGGCAGAAGGGCAGAGAGGTGGCGTTGGGGCTGGGCGAGGGGAGTGGGCTTAGGTCTCAGCTCTGTGTCTAAGGCTCCAACTCCAGCCCTGATACTTTGATCTCCTTCCAACACCCTTCTGTTTCCCCCAGGATTTAAAGGCAAAGGAGGCAAAATCTAACAAGGAGAAAGGTGAGTGAGCACCTGGGGGTAATAATTTACCCACCTTATTGGAAGACTGAGATCTACTTTGAAGTGAACTGCAGGGGAGCTCAAGGAAGAGAGGAAAGCCTGGCCAACAGAGGGCTGTGCCTACACTGGCAAAGTAGGGAGCCTTCAAGGGAGTGGGGGACACACATGATGGATAGAACGAATTAACATCGTCATACTTCAGTGAAGAAAGGCAGGGGGTATGCCTTCAGAGTCTGACTGTGCCTTTTCCTTTGTAAAATATTCATATAAACTGCAATTCTTAGAAAAAACCTTGCTCATTGAGAACTATATACGGTCCTTAGATAAACTAAGTATATATCCCATTCAGTAACACTTTCTTGAGACAGTGTGTTTTAACTCTATCCTCTTCATGCTGAGTTTAAATCTGAAGTTTATATCAAGTTGCATAAACACAATGAGCATTCTGTGTTTAAGAAACACCAACCTGGGCATGGTGGTTCACACCCATAATCCTAGTGCTGAGGAAGGAGAGGCAGAATACTACTACAAGTTTTATATAACGGAATACTTGAATATTAGAATATGATGCTTTTTAAGGCTGAAGAGCATTCTAATTTATATCCTGATAATATTAATGATTGTAATGTATACTAAAATGTTATTTTGTCTTAAAATGTAAGGAGATCCCAAATTTACAGCAATATTCATGAACCTAGAAGACATGGTGAAAAATGATCTGGGCACAGAAAAGACAAATTATTATAAAAATCCTCCTTATATGTTTTAAAGTGTTGACTAGAAATAGAATAGAAAAATGGCAAGCAGAGATGAGCAGGAAGCTGATGAGGTAATGTGTGTCAAGAATATAGTCGTGGATACGCAGGATGAATAAGTCCAGAGAGCTAATGTATATCATGAAGACTATAGCTTGTGATATTGTATCATACTAGGAGTTTGCTAAGAGTATAAATTGTGAGTGCTCAATCCACCAGCCAACCCAAGCAACCCAAGGGCATTTAAACAGAATGAAGACCATGTTAATTGCTTTGAGAATAATATATCATTTTCTATATGCATCTAAAATTATTGTTGCTTCGCATATATACAGTAAAATATATATTAAATTTTTCTGCTTCCTTCTTCTTGGTCATTTCAATGGCTGCTAAAAGGCACAGGGCTGTTAGGCCTTTAGAATACTTTCGACACAACTAGGACTTTGCATATTGCTAGTATTTGAAAACCATACGGCCTTGGATGCAGCTCAGTGGTGGGGCGCTTGTGTAGAATTTGCAAGGCTTCAGACCTCAATTCCAGAACCATGCTGAGACAACTAGTTTTGAGGAAGACATTAAAATACAGGTATGATGTGGCCCAAGTATCTTCAGTGCTACTAAGCTTTGCTGATTTAATTTCTGTAATTATTTGAATGAGAGGATAGGAGTATACACTAATGCTTACATAAGCATGCCAATAAGTCTGCACCTCCAAGAACTTCCCACTGAATACAATACAAGAATAAACAACTCATTTCTGAAATACAATGTGTTATTTTATGTTATTAGTGTTTATTTCTTTTTTTTTTTCCGAGACAGATTTCTCTGTGTAGCCTTGGCTGTCCTGGACTCGCTTTGTAGACCAGGCTGGTCTCGAACTCACACTGATCCACCTGCCTCTGTCTCCCAAGTGCTGGGATTATATCTTTTCCTAAATACTAGCCTAACATAATAGGATGTTATTTACATTAAAAAATAAGTAGATTCTTCCATATAAAATAATATGCACCAACCTGAGGTACATTGTGACTTGTTATAACTTATTTTATGTTATTTTGCTGTGTTGAAACAGAATGGGTATTTCTGTTCATTAATTTAACAAGCAGATGTTTAACACATAGCATGGCCTAAGTTCTGTCTTAGATACTGAAGGTACTTTAAAATCTACTAGACATAGCTGTTGTCTCAAAGAGGTTTCAGAGTCGTAGGAGACGTAAGATGCAAACATACGAAGTAACAGATCATAGACTGTAGAGAAATTTCAATCCAGCAACAAGGCTTCTCTTGCAAGGTGTTGGGGGTTGAGCTGGTGCTATGTAACCTAATGTTAATTATTTTCCTCCCAAGGTCTGCCTGCTGTCTTTTACAAGCAGACTCTCATGTACCCCAAAAATGATGTTTGTAATGATGCCTAAGAAATTATTTCTGATTGGCTGAAAACAAGGCCTACACCAGGGCAGGGCAGAAGTGAGGGGTGGAGCAAAGGTCCAAGGGCTTTAGGGACAGAAGGATCATGGGGATCATGGGTGGGAGAGAGTGAGAGTGAGTGAGTGAGAGAGAGAGAGAGAGAGAGAGAGAGAGAGAGAGAGAGAGAGGAGGAAGGAGAGTCATGATGGGATATGTAAAGAGCCACATGCCTGGAGGAATTGACTCTGAGGATCTACATGGAGAGAAGTGGCCCAGATACAGCATAAGCAAGTATTTTTGGATTATAAATGGGAAGTAGCACAGGTATAAATAATTAAAGCAAATGGCATGAGATGGGGGCTGGGAGATAATGGGCTGTAGTTTAGGAGGTTAATATCTGTCCAGCCTCAGGTAATTTAAGGCTTATTCTAAATTAAAACAGGTGTCTTGTGTCTTTTATTGATTATGATAGTGGGCTAGATAATACCACCATAATAATCCAGGCATTTAGTAATAAACATTACTACCTACTTTTTATATTACAAGCAACATAAGAAATCACATCCAAAGACCTTCTATGTGTGTGTGATGCAGCAAGAATGCAGAAACTCCACACACCTTTAATCCTTCTGGCTGGAGTACAAACATGCCTTTAGGATACATCTTTAATCCCAAACAATGAAGATAAAATTAGTTTGTAAAAGGCAGCACCCATGTTTGAAAGTGATGTCTAATTCAGGGGCAGACAAAGTGATGAGCCAGAGAAAGATTTGACAGAGTAAGTCAGAGATAGGATATGCCCTACTCTCGTGAGAACAGACAGGAAAGGGAAGCTACTTAAGAGAAGTACAGTAGAGTTGAGGTGGTAGAGTAGGGTACAGTAGAGAGAGAGTGAGAGTGAGTGAGAGAGAGAGAGAGAGAGAGAGAGAGAGAGAGAGAGGAGTAGAATATAGCAGAGAGTTCAGTAGGAAGATAGTCCAGTAGAGAAAGGAGCAGAGTTGAGTACAGTAGAGAGTTCTGTGGAGCAGACAGTGCAGTGGAGTTGACGTTAGTCAGTTGGCAGCCAGGTGAGAGTCAGTGCATTGAGTTTGTTCATGAGTTCATGTAGTTCAGCGCTGGTCAGCAGAGGCAGTTGAAATGAGAGAATCAGAAGGAGACAGATGATTAGAACAGATTTCCAGAGATAGTTTGAGACCAAGCAGAACTTAATTAAGTCAGAAGTTGAGAGAAGCCAGATGAAATCAGTCATCTTGGAGAGGAGTTTGAACCAGAACAGCTGAGTTGAGCCAGCTAGCCAGAGTTCAGAAAAAGCTAGGAAGTGTGAGCTTATCCAGCAATACGCGTCTGAGATGACAAGTACATCAGTCGAATAAGAGTTACTATTACCATGGGCCAGATAAGAAAATGAACAGAGGCAGGCAGACATTTTCAAGCAGAGAATGACATTGGGACTTCCTGAAAGAGGTGGCAACTGTTTGCGCCCTAGAGGCATTCAGTTGAAACAAAATCATCTGTGATGATGGAAGTATAAGAAAAGCCATAATCCAACACCTGTTAAAACAGGATCAGCCAGTAAGACTGGATGGGAAGACCTTAGTCAGTGTTGGAAATGCTCTGCATGAGTACAGCACAGACTATGGGGTTATCTTCACTAAAAATGTTCCAAGGTCTATCACACATTTGATGTCACTGTCCCTAAAATTCCTGCTGGCTCTTGGCTAAATGGTAATATACATCAATTAGATTATGTAGCCTGTATAGTTATTCAAATGTAGAATTGCTAACTGGTTGTGTAATTTAATAACTGAACATGACTCACGGGTCTTGGAAGAGCTGTTGACTGTAATGGTGGCTGGAGAAGGAAATACCTTATTCTTCAATGGTGCAGCCACTAGTAAAATGCCCACACTGCTGTAAATAATCCCATAACCATGCTCATGGAAACAACCCTAACTAAACTCATTGAGCTGCAAAACTAAAAGGACATGACAACAGGTGGCGACTAAGTTGGGACAAAGAAGGGGTCAGCAGGAGTAAGAATGTGCCAAGAGGAAGCAATGGAGCTGACCATGATCATAAATGCATTATGTACAATAAAATGACCAGAATGTTTATTTAAATTTAATAAAAACTATTTCTTAATTTTTTATTTTTCTAAGTACAATAAAGAACAAAGGACAGTGATGTAAAATTAAGGTGTAATTAGAGAATATATTAGAGAAACACTGTATCTATGATCGTTTGATGTTAGCTGGACTCTGCTTCCGTTGAGTAGAATTTACATGCAGGGGTTATTATGTTATGTGCATGTATGTCAATGGAATATAGAATTACTGTTTCTTTACATTTAGAAAGAAAAGGGATTTTGTAATTCCTTTATAATTAGGAACTTCATTAATTCAAGCTCTTACACTGAACTACTTAAGTTCACCACTGAGGTGCTAATTCAGTTTCCTCACCCACATGCTATGTCAGGTTTTGATGAAGGCTCATTGATGAGCAATGGCATGGCCAGTTTTTAATTGGAGGGGAGGGTCCCATCCTCCATGTGGTGGAGTGTTTAATCCTGTTGAGAATGTGTTAGTGGTTGCTAGATTGAGACAGGACTAGACTAAATGTTCAAGGAGAAGAAAGGATAGAAGGAGACAGTCTGACATAGTTCCGAGCTCCCAGTGACAGACTTGCTCTTGCTTGTTCTGGATCCTTCGTTTGCTAGAGGCCTCAGTGTTTAGCCAGCTTTTGGGAAGCAGCAGATTTGCCTGACTCTTTATCAGCCCCCAAATCCTCTGTTCCTCGTATGAAATGAAATCAAAACTCTTCTACGCTCTGATGACTTTAGTTTCCTAGGTTCAATTAAGTGGAGGCTACTAGGAATTTGTAAAACAAATCATGACCTTTTTTTTTTTTATAGATTCAGCCAATTTAGGGTTTCAGTGTTTGTTTCACTTTTTTCCAGAAAAAAAAATAATGGGTGGTGGTGGGGTGCAAACATAGCTGCTGTCTTCTTTCTGTCTTTCTTTCTTTCTTTCTTTGCTTATTTTCCTTCCCCCTTTCTTTCTCTTCCATCCTTCCTTCCTTTCTTTTTGTTTCTAGTTTCCCCTGTGAAGGTATTTCTTATTGAAATCAAACCCATGTTTCTCACATTCCTAGACTACTATTTGTCATGAAGTTCAAGTTTGCTTTCCAAAGGGAAGAGTGCCAGAAAATCAAATGCTGCTTCTTGTGGACACCTGGTTTTCTCTAGTGCTCTCTGGAGACTTGGCGGAGAGAGAGAACACATTGGACTCTATGAAGAACTAAACACAAAAATGATATTAAGACAAGCTTTGACTTAGAAATGACACAGACCTCCTCAGAATTAGCACTCATGGCTTTACAGTGTGTTCTTCATTGATGTTGGTGTTTTGGATCCTACTAATGAGAATTTTATGAAACAAGCTAGGGATTTATTAGTAAACAACATGGAAAGCATACAACTGGTCTCCATGTGGTGGTTAGGTTATCGCTCCTCTGACTTTTGAGGGGAAATGTCCTCAACACTTCACTCATAAAGTAGGAAAGGCATGTCTCCCAGGGTGACTTCTGTCTCCTTGGCAAACTCCATAAACACTTTTGGAAATTGTTTGTATTTGTTGAGAATTCCCTCTTGGTTACATGGCAGAGGGACTGTCTGTCTAGCCTTGGCCTCCTGCATGACTTGTGTGAGGCTTAAAAAGAAACACTTCTGTGTGGCTTCTAGAATCTGCAGATAAGACTGACTAACTCTTAGTGGGATTTTAGTTATAGACAAAATAGACCAGGTTGCATAGCAAAGGCATTCTAAAGCCATGGTCAAGCCAGGAACTAACGTGCTCAAATTGTTGCATGAACTTCCCATATGCTGGATGGAGATTCAGGGAAGATCCTTTAGTTTTTAATATCAGGTACGGCATACCATTCTGAAATGATGTAAGTTCAACATTACCAATCTCACTTGCTTCTAGGAGCTGTCGATCACCTTTGGTTACAGAACCAGAACCTTTGTGACATTGCCTAGCAGCCACTAGTCACTCATGTTAGTCATGACATGAGAATTAGTCACAACCTTCATCCGACCCTCGCTCTTTCTCCCCGTATGCGTGTGCTTTAGGGTTGAGTTCAGTTCAGTTGTCAAGTGGTTTAATGCTGGTTTTGATCGTGTGCATGGAGGTTTGTGTCGTTGCCAGTGAACTTTAATTCCTTGGTAAGTAGTAAAATAATAATAATAATAATAATCACTTTCACTAGCTTGACTTTGATCTTTTGAAATGCCTTTTCACTCTGGGTTTAATTGTAAGTGAAACAGGATTGATGGATCTATTGGTTCTTAGATCTCTCTGTGTAGCTGTCAGGTTTCATACTAGAAGCTTAGCTCTTGCTGGCAGAGAAACACTGCAAGCTGGATGAATTCAGGACTTCATGAAAGAATCTTCAGCTTAACATTCCCTGAGGCATTATCCACAACTGCCAAGATGGCAAAATAAGTAAACAACCATCAATGGATTAATGAGGAGATAGTGACACATAAAATAATCAGTATAGACCTGGGAAGAGAGAAGCTCAACTGAGCTAATTGTCTCCATCAGATAAGCCTGTGCGCATGTTGCCGAGCACTTCTCAACTGTTAATGGATCTAGGGGGCCCAAGCAACCATGGGCAGTGTCATACCTAGGCAGGTGGGCCTGGGCTGCTTGAAAACATAGCTGAGCCAACCAAGAGGAACAGGAATGTCCATTTGGTCTGAGTGCTGGCACAGTGTATAAGTAAAACCTAGGAGGATGCTGGTGTGAGCTTCACTGGCCTTCCCTCAGTCTTTCCTATTTCTGTCCTGTGCTGTACAGTGAACCCTAGCCACCTGCGGCTGCATCAGCCTAAGACTCATTGGCCAAATGTAGCCAGTGTCCACTGCTCCAGACAGCACATCCGAAGGACAGTGCCATGTTAGAAATTCTACTAAGACAGCATTATCCACCACAGAAATAAAACGAACCTACTAGAAATATTGACACTGCTTCATTCTCACCTCTCAGACCTTCAATGGCGTTTAGCTCAGCCAGAGGAGATTTGAAACACCCTGCCCTCTCCTCACTCTGCCAAGCTACCATTTAGTTGCCCTTCTCATCCTCGCTGCTCTTGAGCTGACAGCACGGCTCCTAAAACACAAGCATTCGCTCTCTCAGGACCTTCACACATGCTGTTCTCTCTTGCTTACTCTTTCCTTGGTGTCTGCTTAGACAATACCGTCTCCTCTTCTACCTCGTATTTCTCTTCCTTGACTGAGCAATGAAGAATGAGCGCCTCCCGCCTCTCACATACTCACTTCTTCCCCTGATATAGCTTTGTCAATAGCACTCATTATCCCCCAGTGTCTTGTTCAGTACAGCAGTCATTGTAACCATTTGTTTCTCTTAATCAGAATGTAAATTCCCACAGGGAAACATTTTCCCAGTGTGCTCTATCACCATCCTACACGCACTTCTGAATTAGCTTGTGAAAGCCATGAGTCAAGGGAGCTGGCATGCCACAATAAGCTAGTAGCCAGTTAACTCCTGAGAATGATGGTTGGCATCAGTGGACCAGTCACATTGCTATGAAGAGGCCGGGGGCGGGGCGGCGGGGCAGTGTGTAAACAGTCTTCGGTATCTTACAAATACGCTGCTTGTTACTACACCCCGCCACTCTATACATAGTGTATTTCAATGAGAACCAGTTGGATTCAAAGAAGTGTTTTCATTTTGGGATTTTTTTTTGGAAAGGATGTTGCCAAAATGATACTGATCCATTCATTCTCACACAACAGATGAGCAACACCCTTTCAAGTGCCAGAAAATGTCTAGTTTCCATCTAACACGATGAAAACCACCATCCCTACCAACTCCAAGTTGGCCTGCAAGGCGGAAGTCACAGCATTCTAGCACAGTGTATAAAGACAACCAAGTTGGGGGACACAGGGTAGACACCCTAGCAGGTAGGTGCCTCCCACCCACAAGAGGAAGGAACTGCTTCTGGGTGAATTGGGCTCACAGATGAGGAACAAAGTGAGGTTTTTCCCTCCTCCAGAGGGCAGGAATGGGAAACTGAGCTTATTTGTTCCCACAGCTACTGAGCTAAGGGACTTGTAAGAAAGCTGGAGAGGACTGTCTACCTGTGAATGGGAAGGGTTCCACAGCTCAAGGAAAACGACTTCTGTTAGCCGTGAGCCCATGACTGCATCTTCTAGTAACTCACCACACCAGAAATTACTGTCTCACCTATTTTATGTTAAAAATCAAAACAAACTCTATTTTTTAAAGATGGCTATTGACACTGTTCACCATGACTGAAGATTGGGAAGTTGGAACGTTGGAACTGCTAATGGTTTTTACATTCCGTAATAAAGGGGTGTGTGTTTTCTATCTACATTTTCTATGGCATACTGGATTAATAGTATTAAATCAATCAGTTCTAAATGTTTTTAAGAAAGAAAGAACTAGGAGCCTCTTCTGTCCCAACCCAGTTAACAGTGGACAGTGTTGTGTGAGGGAGCATGCTGACAGGACAAAAAGGGCTCATGGTGAGGACTGGCTGGATGGGGACTGAGCCAGTGAGGACAGATAGAAGTTCAGCAATACGCATCTTATCCTCATTTACCCTAAAATCAACATTGGAAAACAGTAAATGGAGATTAGGTGTTCAAGGTTATCCTTGGCCAGACCAGGATACAGGATATCCTGTTTCAGAATACAACAAAACAGAAAACCAAACAATTTTTCCCTTGTATTTTCTTCTAATTTTCACTTTTCAACTAGTCGAAGAAGAAGTCAAACAAAGCAAAAAACAAACAAAACAAAACAGAACAAAACCCCAGAGAAATCAGCCCCAAGACATGGGGTTAAAATCCTGAGACATTTTTGTCAAGAATATTGACCAGAGCCAGGCACCATGGCACACAGGGAAGGCAAAGGCAAATGGGTCTCTGGAAGTTCAAGGCCAGCCTGGTCTACAAAGTCCAGGACAGCCATGGTTACATAGAGAAACCATGTCTTGAAAAATAATCAAACAACAACAATAAAAATCCCATCCATTCCCCCCAAACAAATATTGACTGGGCATATTTTTTTCAGTTCTGAAGTAATACACAGAAAGTGGCTCCCTTTATTTTATAAAAGATGCTATCATCAAACCACTGTGAAAATATAATACGAATGTGCTCAATTTTGAATAAATAATTTTAAAGACGTTCAATCATTAAAAGTAAATTTCTTAATACCAAGAAGAGTCCTTGGAATTTAATTTAAATTTTCTTCCTAAGTTCTTTATTAAAAAAATTGTGTGGTGTGTGTCTATGTGTGTGTGTGTGAGTACTTATGGCCATGTATGTGCACGCATCTTCCCCCATTGTTTCCCAGGGTAGTTTTTAGGAACAGACCTCTTAGGGAAGCCGGAGCTCACTGTTTCAGAAAGACTGGTTGGCTGGCAAGTCCCCTGATCTGCCTGTTTCCACCTCTTTTCCAGAGCCGGACAGTGGGAGGTTGAGAGAAAAGCCCAAGGTCCATGTTAGTGCTGGAAAAGCTAGGGTCCCACTCTGGCCCCGCCTGTGAGGCTACGTCCCTCCCTAGCACTGCACTATGCTACTTCCCAACGAACAGAAACATAATAATTCTGTGATCCCCACCTGTCTCCAGTTCTTACCGATCTTGTTCCTTGTCATCTCCCTGCTTGTTCCTCTGTAAATATGAGATTTAATTATGATTTCAAGTGTATTTATTCTGTTCTCTCGGGTTTTGGATTCTATTCCTTCCGGCTTACCTAATAGAACCCTAATTATTACTGCTTGAGCTAACACATAAAGGCCATGCCCAGTGATTCCTCGGGCTCTGTATGACAGGAATAAACACAGCACACACCCCTGGATCACTAGACTAATGCAAGCAAATGACTTGTGATTCCAGAATATATATATATATATATATATATATATATATATATTAGTATATATATATTATAGTATAGTATATATATTATTTCATTAATGTGAGTTTCCTCAGAGAAAAGTTAACCAATCTGTTTTAGTACTTATATCAACATTTTTATCATAACTAAATAATTAGCATTTTAAGCTTCCTGATTTAGCTAGACTCTCCCTTGGAATAGTGTGTGAGTGAGTGAGTGAGTGAGTGAGTGAGTGAGTGAGTGAGTGCATTGTGTCTGTGTGTACATGACACACACATGTGTATGAACACATACATGTGAGTGCACTGGCATGTGGAGGCCAGAAATTGACACCAGGTCCCTTCCTAGATCACCCTCCTCAGTTTTTGAGACAGGGTCTTTCACTGCACTGGGAGCCCACTGAGTGAGTTAGAGTGCTAAGCCAGGAAGCACAGAGATCCACCTGTGCCTGCCAGGTGGGACCACAGGTCCACCACACCTGGCTTTTTGTAGGAAGCCTGGAGGAGTAAACTCAGATCCTCATTTTTGTGCAGCCAACCTCATACCAACTGAGCAACCTTCTCTTAAACAGGCTATGCACCGAACACTAAGCATGAAATAAAGGGAAGGGGAAGGTCCCAGATTTCTGGAATGAAAGATGACGCCAAAACAAAATGTAAAACTCCAAGTTAGTAGGTAAGGGGATGCCAGTGGAACTCAGATATTTGGTGTCTAAACTTTTTTATTCCATAGTTTTCTAAAAAGCGTTGTAGGACAAAACAGGAAAACATAAGCTGTGTCCTCCAGTATGATTTCAAACCCAACTTGCACAACTTTGGGTTGTTTTGATTTTCATGCAAAGAATTAGAATGTGTGTCAACCCAGGAAGAAAACCCCCATCACTTAGCATAAAGGGCAAATGTTAACTGGATTTAGCTTAAATGTAAACCAGAATACGTAGCACCTACGTACCTAAAAGATGACATTGCTGAAAGAGAACCAATAATACTTTGAGTAACTATATTCCTAGCCTTGGGTGCAATAGCTCTCAACTGCCCAAGGCATAGTATCTTCTCTGTTTTCAAGGCTTCTCCTAAATCACACCTGATGTTTCACAAGAGGGATGGCATGGCTTTATAGCTTGTATCTGAAACAGCTTATTCTTTCATAACTATGGACTACTAATGTACTATGAGAATCTCGCCCCTACAAAGCATCCATCAATAGCATAATGTTTCATGTGTAATATGTATTAGGTGTCTTTTCTTTGAGCAGGAAACATGCACTCTTTAAATTAGCACACAAACTAATGGATTTCATACATATACACATTGTAGTCTGTTCACATGACCGACGTTGTTAGTGTATCCTTCCTTCCTTCGTTTCTGGTCCCCTTTCATCCCCGTAGTAGGTTCTTTTTTGCTTTCACACATTTTCTTATATACCTCTACCTGTTATAAAATTATGTATATATTACTTAAAATATATTTTGTACATAAGGAAAAATGGTAGATTTCCCCATTCCTCTTTTTCATTGTCCTTTCGCTCGTTCTTTAGATGTCATCCTCCCTACATAGTTCTTGCTTCCACTTTCAGGTCATATATACGTGCAGGTGCACATTTTAAAGTGTGCATTCCACAGAGGAGAGAAAAGATTGATGTCTTTCGGGTCAAGATATAGAAGCAAACAAGAAGTAGAAGAGAAGCAGAGAGACTACTGCCTTCTGCTGTGCAAATTTAGAGCCAAGCAAGCGCGAAAACAGCAGGGCCCTGGGTGAGCACTGTGGGACCCACTGCCCGTCTTTGTAGCACTTTCTGTTAATGATCCTTTCATCTGGCCCCAGTCAGTATTCAGTACCTCTTTTTTTTTTTTTTTTTTTTGTATTTTCTCCTACTAACTGTGTTGAAACCATGGCAATATTTTACAAGCTAACATCAAACAATTACCTGCACATCCAAATTATTTTCAGCAATTTGTTCTAAACTCATACAGGCGTGCTGTTGAATATAAAATAAAAATGCCATTAACATTTTTACAAGTCAGGAAACTGCTTTTAAAGGCAGAAAGCACAAACGTATTGTCATTTGATGGGGACTTTGTTTCATGTCCGGGCACAAATTCCTGCCAGAATTCAATGCTGCAGGACAACTGACAGCCTGATTCCCAGCAGATGTACTCAATGCTGACAGCATTCTCCTGTGAATCATTAGAAATATTTTCACTGAAAACACATTCTTGATTTAAAACATAAGTGGCCTCTCCAGTTGTTTTTCCCTCTTCAGCTTGTATCAACCTGTCCTTAACTATTTGTCTTGCCTCCCTTTTCACCACCACCCACCAACATCTTAGGCTAACCAGATAATAATAATAATAATAGTGGGTATAGATCCCTCGTTTTGAAAGGGGATCAAATATATTAAATTTACTATTTTACCAAAAGTAATTTTCTTCGATTTGCCAGTGCTTCACTGGGACGAAATCATGCTTGTTTCAAATTAAATATGTTATGAGCATAAAAGAAAGCTTGACATAAAAATATTGAGCCTGACAAAGAAAGAACAGTTGGGCATGTATGCATTATGTCCAAAGTGTCCATTAGAAAAGCATGCTGACTCTTCTCTGATGCTGACCTGAGGAGAGCATTATTTGTTGTGGGAACTGGCTGAGGTAAGCTGGCACTGGTCTAAACAGAAGATGGACAAGCAAGACCACAGAGTGCTGGGCTTACACTGATGTCACTCGTGCTTGCCCACAGGCCTTAGGAGTCATCCACGGTCTCTCAGTCCTCCCACAGCTTGCACCAGTTAGCAAGCTTCTCTTCTACACGCATTACACACCAGATTCCCTTAGGGGCAGATTTTACTAACTACAGTTTTGAACTGCATTTTTTTTTATATACAGTCATAAGGCACCTTGTTTTTAAAAAGTGGCCTCTCCCATTCTACAGACTGACCCGTTTACCAAAGAAAACACCAACCATTTTAGGGGAATTCTGGTCAGTATTAATCCTCACTCTTCCTGAGGTTTTCAACTAGCCTCCCAGAGCATACACGCGAAGCAGGAGTTTTTAGAAAAGGACTTTGAAATAAAAAACACATGTCAGACTTAAAGGTTCTAAACGTTATTACTGGCAAAATAAACAGAAAAGTCAACTGGGTCAAAGCAACATCAAAATATAAAGGGAAAGAAAAGGAACAGCTGAAAAGCATCAGGCACCCTGCACAAGAAGAAACTGAGATCTGAGATCTGTCTTCATCCTTTATGCGGTAGGCAAGGCCCAACCAACTGATAACAGCTTCAATTTGGCTGTGAAAATTCAATCGAATACAAATCTAGTCCATAAAATTTCATCTCCCATAAGAAAAGGGGTAAGATTACTTAGAGAAAGTAAGAAAGCAATAAAAAAAAAATATCAAAATACCTCCAGCAAATTGACTCAGTACCTCCTACCATATGCATGCAATTAATTCAAAGTTTCTGGCTTTAAAGCCCATTCAGTCACTCTTAGGAATTGTACACAAAGCAAGCAAGCAATGCTTTAACTGGCTCCTGACTTGAATGAAGACAAGGCTGATTTCTTGTCCCACACTCTCTTCATTGCAAGTTAACTTCTCTGCTTACTAGAAAGCATAAAGTTTCTACGGTGCTGGTTAATCGTCATTAGTGCTTCGTTAGACTTCAGAATCGCCTGAGAGACACAGGGCTGGATGTGGATCTGGAAAGATGAGCCTGTTTAACAGAAGAGGGGAAACCCATCTTGAATGTGAGTGATGCTGTCCCGTGTGCTGGGGATGGTGAGCCAGGTCGCACCAGCCTTCAGCTCTCTCTTTTCCTGACTCAGGACAAAATGGGAGTGGCCACAGTGTGCTCAGGCCACCCTGCCTCCCTTCCACGGTGGACTGCACTTTCAATCAGTGAGAGGAAATAGAACCTTTCACCCTAAGTTGCTTCTTATTGGCTACTTGGTCACAGGTATCAGAAAAGTTAATAAATATAGGTTCTACTTGACTGTTTAATTAAGTGGTCAATCAATATATACGTCCATGAAGGACAACATGTATAATGTAAAACACGTGGGGTTAGGGAGTTGGCTCATAAACAGGGTTTATTTTTTAAAAGTCAGTTCTAGGGTAGAGAAGATGGCTCAGAACTGTTTTGGTTTCCCAGCAACCAAAACCACCACCACCACCACTACTATCACCAACAAAACCTCCAAAACTAGGTATGGTAGCTCGTGGATGTAAGGCCAGGGCAGGCAGGCAGAGACAAGTGGGTCCTGCAGGCTTGCTCGCCAACCACTGTAGCCAACACAGCAAGCTCCAGGTTCATTGAGATCCCTTGTTTCAAAACATAAGGTGACAAAGTGATTAAGAGGAGCCATCTAGACACAAAACTCTGGCCTTCCGAATGCACCATGAATCCACTGAACACACACACACACACACACACACACACACACACACACTCACAAGCCAGTTCCAAAGATTCTCCCACCCTGTTTAGAGTCGTGTGCTAACAAACAATAAATCATTAGGTTGTCAATTACTTGAAAAGCAAACTATTTTCAATATCCCTCAAAAATCATTAATTTCTACTGCATAAACAAAATAAAATAAATTTTCTGTGAAGTAAAAATCAATTACAAATCAATTACACCTGAATACAAAGAGTGAAAATATGCTAGATAAATAGGTTTGGTGGGGGGGGGGGGAAGGTTCTGAAACCTCACGATATTCTTCTCTAAAGCAGCACCCACAGTCAAGTGCTGTTACTGGGACAGTGACCTTGAATGCTTTTTGTGAGGTATTGATGGGCCGTGCTTTGCAGCTCACGAGGTGGCCTTGTTGCAGTGTCAGGTGTCTGGAGCATCCATGACTCAGTTAACTATTAGAGGCCATAGAGGAGAGCGCCTTTAAGAGCAGCAAAGTACGATGACTCATCCTGGGCCCTCCAAAGCTAAATAATCAAAATCCTTCTAACCCAGGAACCCCCAAACTTTCAGTATCCCTGATATGTCCTTTGACTTATCTCCACAGGGTTTGGGCAGTAAAGGGCAGACACAGACAATGATGTTGACTCCAATTCCTGTGTTTTAAGGAACATTTCCCATGGTGTCCTGTTTTGAAGACAAAAGAACAACACTCTATTACCAGTGTTATCCTACGAGGACTGAAGAAGATGGTCGGAGGGGACCAACTGCCCCATTGCTTCACTTTTCTCTAAGAATGTTTGCTAAGGCCATGATGACTTTAATTACAGTGACCCTAATGTTGTATCTTAGGTTCTCTTTAAAATCAAGTGTGCCTCACTAAAGGGACACAGGGAGAGCAAGTACAGATCAGGGCAGTAAGTTAGAGTGAGCTAAACTGTAGAGTGACCCCACTTCTGTGGAGAACTTAGAGTCCACTTTAACCTTGTTTGCATATAGCACTGAAAGTTCCTTAGTTACTGGGCGTCGGGACATACCCTAGATGGAATCGTGTAGGAAGATCTAGATGGCTCTTCCCACCCACGAAAAGCAAAAACCAGCTGCTTATTCAGTCCTTACGATAATGCCAAGCGACGAGATCCCTACAATGTGCCAGCTGGTATGCTATGTTCCTGACCCGAATTAACTAAATACCCAACACCAAGCCACAACAAAACTAAAAACAACCAAACGAGCTAGACAGACCCTTGAGTTATTCTGCTAGTGGACAGAACAAGGTGTTCTACAACCCTGGGCAGCTCTGAGCAAGTCCATGACATTTGAGGGTTGTTCATTAGTGTGCACCTGCGTTTTGTATGTTGTTCATTTTAAGAAGTGAAGGTCTAGCCAACAGTGGCTCATCTTGCACTAGAGATAATTGTCAGATGTGATGATGCCAACCTGTGCAGTTTTTACTGAGGGAGCCAGAGTGAGCAACACACATTGGAATCATCATGCCGAATGAAGGCGCAGGTTTGTTAGATAAACGGGTTTGCCAAGTGTGTGGAAATTAATTGCCATTAACATGAAAGCATTAAAACTGAAAGTATATATACATGAATCTTCCCAGCTATTGTTAGGTTGAATATCCTCTCATTAGGAATCAACGTCTTAAGGAAAATACTAGTTTAATTCTAGTTACAAGAGTTTTAAGACCACAAAGACAGTTATTTGGCTTAGTCAGCATATCCAAACACACCAGGTATCAGGTGATCAAAATTCCTACACACAGGAACAGAGCCTTCATTCATCCACTGGATTATTGAAAAGCAAATGAAAGCATGGCAGGCCACTAAGACAACCGAAATATGATAATTATATGGTGACACAATGAGCGGCATCTCTGAATCATTAGAAACCAACTTTTTGGAATTGTTACTAAGCCCTCAACTATGCTACATAGAAACTTTTAGAATGTTAGTATTTAAAAGGATGAAGCACTTGTGGGTGGAGCCTGAAGCCTCCACTCAGAATAGAGCTGTGGGGTTGAGGATATGCATGGTGTGGCAGAGAGCTGTCCTGCTGGGGCATAATTCCATCTTATAGCACTTGATAGATGGAGTGTTACTGTGAAGTTATTACCAATTAGTCAAGAAAAAAAATGTATCCGCAACTCATTTATTAAATTCCTAGCAAATATTTTCAAAATGTGGGAAAAACAAGAAATAGCTCTTTGTAGGGTGCTGCTGCTATTTGCTACTTTAAACACTGGGCTCCTAATGTGCCAGCCATGCCCTGCCTGCCTGCGGTGTTGCCAGAGCTTTCCAAGTAGATCTGCAGCCAGGGCGGTGTTCTCTTAGAGGTGCTCAACACCTCATCTAGTTCAACAATCCGCCTGAAGAGAAGCAGAGCCCTCTCCTAGCTCCAGCAACTGGCCAGGCACTAATAACGTGTGGGAAGGGCAGGCACTTCCTCCTTGCTGGAGAATAATGCAAGTTGTCAGAAGGCCAGAGGCCTCCATCTTTCATCATGCCTCTTTCAGGTCAAATTGATGATTTCAGTGTGTGTGTGTGTGTGTGTGTGTGTGTGTGTGTGTGTGTGTGTGTG
>OU015750.1:77906021-77920788 GCA_907169655.1 Acomys percivali
GTGTGTGTGTGTGTGTGTGTGTGTGTGTGTGTGTGTGTGTGTGTGTGTATGTGTGTGTGTGTGTTTCTCAAGACAAAAGACATGCATATTCAATGTATAAAATGTGCTAAACCAGGAGAAAAAATTAGTACTCACTGCCTTCCCCAAGCTGGCATCCCTGCTTCTGAGAATCTGAGCCACAGCTGATCTTTCACCACAAGCACAAATTCAATAATGATATTACCTGATCAGAAACCCATGGGTGACCTCCCCATAACTATAAGAAGGCTTGCCATGATTTAAAATTTTGGCTGTTTTGTATTTTTGTCAAACACTGGGAGTCTTTAAGGGTTCGTTTGAAAAATAGGGTCCAAGCCTAGATATTAATTTTGACAAAATTACCTTTAGAAAGTCAAATGATTTAAACCAGAATATGAAGTGCATTAATCAGACAATCTAATAACTAGATTAATTACAGGAAATGGAGAGAGTAATTTACATTCAGACTGGTTTTTTTGAAAGCAGGAGACTGGCTTAGAATAATAACCAGTCAGTTTAGGTGGATTCAGAAAGTGTAACAGATGAAAATGTATAAAGAAAGTAGTTCCTACATTCATCTTTGGCTGTCGTGTCACTTAAGGATGTGCCTTGAGCAACCTCTGCTCTGTGTAGCTTGGTCCACAGATGTCTGGCATATGCAATGTCTCCATCCTAGAGAAATGGATGATGGGTCATAGAACCTGCCACTTCTGCTTCCTTTGCATAAACTGGAGGACATAAAGAAAAGGATGTGGATGTGGGTGTCTGATAAGTAGGAGGCTGTGCATTCTGGAGGGGAAGGAGTAGATTGAACGCTTGGCGGATTATGGGCTCATAGCTTCTATTAGCCACATTTGTGAGTGTTGGTGCTGCTGCCTCTATGGTACCATTCTATTTCCTTTAAAATGTATAGCACATCAAGAACAAGAAGTTCTAACGTCTGGGAAAATAAATAGGAAAACCTTGTAAAACCAGGATCAGTATCATGCCAGCCTTTTCCTCACACTATTCCGGTTGTGTGACTTGCACACAGACAGACAGAGCTACCGAGGCAGCTGAGAGAGCATGGAGATGGAGGAGAGATGAGCAGAAAGGCTCGCGCCTGACCATCCACCTTCTAAAGGAGCCAGCCCATTCTCAAGTTCTCAAAAAATTTATACTCTGGCTTAGAAAACAAAACACAGAATAAACAAAACTCTAGTGTCCCCTTTTCTACTTTAACTGTCTCGTATTTGCAGTATTAAGCAGTGAGTGGTAAGAAACTAATACAAGGAGGAACCCAGGCAGCTGTATAATCTGTCTCATTTCCGGGTCTCCAGCCTCCTCTGCAGTCTTAACGCCCTGCAGGAGGGACTATTCTGCTGTATGCAATGGAGCTTTCACTGCAGTCTCTGCTGAGCAGAGTGTGTGGGTCTCCTGAGCTGTGTGTGGAGTGTGATTAGAGAATACACATGAAAAGAAAAGAAAGGGAAGG
Organism: Acomys percivali; assembly: GCA_907169655.1. Taxonomy (NCBI): domain Eukaryota; kingdom Metazoa; phylum Chordata; class Mammalia; order Rodentia; family Muridae; genus Acomys; species Acomys percivali. Next base: position 77,907,514 of record OU015750.1, read on the forward strand.
AAAACCAAGCCCTCAGCATAAAACTCATGAGTCTGAGAACCATGAAGCAACAATATGTGAGTTGAGACACCAAGAATACGGTTTGACTTGTAGACTATCTCCTACTTCAATGTGCTTACAGATTAGTCTTACCGAAAACCAGTGAATCATCCAAGACTTCACAAGAAATAAACCCTGCTCATTTAGTCTTGGAAGCCCCACACTAGGAGTTCAGTCCAGCGGTTCTCAACTCTCCTAATGCTGTGCTTTGTTAATAGTGGCCCTCTGATGATAAAATTATCTTAGCCACTACTTCATAATTATAATTTTGCTATTGTTACAGGTCGTAATGCAAGTATCTGTGTTTTCTGATGGTATTACAGAACTCCTGTGAAAGGGTCATTTGACTCCCCCGAAGGGGTCACGACCCACAGTTTGAGAACCACCGGTTGAATCTAAAAGGAAGGTAACAAATACAAGGCCAGTACTACACTCTGCTGACCAGCGAAGATAAATCACCAGACACTTCCAAGGAAATTTAAGAAGAAATGACTGGTGATGATATACTTAATAAAACTCACATACAAATCTGAGTTTTGAAGCACATTTAAATCTTCAATTATGATTGACGCCAGGGATTTAATAGACACTTTTTCCTAAGAAATCTGCTCAGTTTGCTCCCATGACCAAAGGGTCAAGATATGCTAGTTATTATGGGGACAATGCTCCACAAGGCGGAACACATCATTCATCTTCGTTCTGGCTCCAGCTGCATCCACACCTGGAAGGATCTGTCAACACAGGCCAGAAAAGGCAAAATGAATTAAAACCCTCCAGCGAATGCCAGCCAAAATAATGAAAAGAATGGAGGGGAATCCACATGAGGTCAGACTTTGAAATGAGACAAAACATTCCCTAGATAGGGAGAAGGGGATTAAGCTGTGTTGTGACTTGAGTTAACTAAACCACAAGAGAATGAAACCTCAGTCTTAGGGTCTATCCATACATCAGTCATCTAGCATTTCCAGGGAAGTTGGCTTTACAGTGTCAAAAGAAGTGGCTTAAGTAAGTGGGAGGGGTGTAATGCTTTGTCTTCTAATTAGTGAATTTTCTGGATTCTGAAAAACAGCGTTTTCTAATAATGCAACAATGTACTGGAAATAGTTTCAGAATTGCATGAGCTCTAAAGCTGTATTGTGTTATCAACAGAAACTTAGGTTACTGTGACTATATCAAGACATAAGGAAACACAGACTATCAATAATGAATTTAGATACATATTAGAGACAGAACTGCTACACAGACTGCTGGTTTGACATGGTAAAATCCTACCCACCATAAATCCTACCAACAATTTCATGAAAGCCTCCCCGTTTTCCATGCTGTGAAAACAGAATAGTATTTAATTTTTAGGAAGGCAATTATATCCATATAAAGAGTTAAGGTTTCTGGAAACACTAAAATAGTTGCTTTATTAGAAAAAAAGAAGTGTAGAACTTCAGATGGCTTAACTATTTATGCGAGCTTTCGCTTGGTCTCATTGTGTCTTGTTTTGTCCTGTCTGGCTGTTGTCTCTTGGAGGCCTGCTCTTTTCTGAAAAGGAAATAGAGGGGATGTCAATCAAGGGAAAAGGAGAGGTGGGCGGGGGCAAGAGGTGTGGAGGGAGGAAAAACTGTGGTTGGGATGTAAAATAAATAGATAAATAAATAAAATGTTTATAAGTGCTTTCATTATAACTGTCTTTTTGTTAACTAAGTTTTCTTGTTCTAAGAAACTTTTAAGAATAGGGTTGCCTTAAATTACAGTTTGAAAACAGGAGACAGAATTAGTTGTGAGGTGGAGAATGTGTAGGTGCAAAATTTTATTAATTTGAGAAATGCTAAACTTGTAGTAAAAATATGTGAGCATCTTAATAAATATATATATATATCTTTTAAAATATATGATGAATTACATACTTTGAAAAGTATATGACCCTTGAATAAATAAACTCATCAAGGCTTCTTAATAGCAATTAAACTGAAACGAATTTCAACACATCCTTAAAGTTGGTTGTCCATTTTTCCCTTCCTCCCAATAACACACAGTTAGAAGGAGCTGGGTCAAGCAGACAGGGACCAAGGTCTTTGCTGAGCTCAGGCAGTCGTTAAATTTTAAGCAAACAATTTCTTTAACACATGAAGTGGGACAGAATCAACTCTCATTACGACCCCGAGGACTCCGCCCCTTCTTTTACACTACAAATATCTTCTCCTCTCACTTCCTCTATAGCATGGTATTAATGATGCTCCTCTGATCCTTTTAGTGGGTTTCTGAGATGGTACTGAGTGAGACCATGCTGCCGTGGGAAGGCAGCTGGCGTTCTTCCTGGAGGTCGTTTGACAGCCCAGCTTCCCACCATGTCTTAAGAAACAGAACAATCATTGCACAAAATTGCCTTGTTTTAATTGTATTTCCTCCTATGACTCTGACTTCTTCCTGGCAAAAAGCTTCTGCCAGTCAGAGTCTCAAAATAGAAAGGGCAGAGATGGGCAGATCAGAAGATCAAAACAGGGAACTATAGGGTGTGACAGGGGCTGCTTTAACATGGCGGCCCTCTAAGACACTGGAGGCAAACGCAATTAAATAACAAGGTAAATTATTTCCTTTCCTTCACCAGGAATAAAAGGGAATGAAAGTAGAAGGCTTTGACTTTTGTTAATATTGTTTTTGGGGTTGTTTGTTGTTTTTTCTTTAAAAACAAGAGATTTGTGGAAACATCTGGTAAAAACAAAAAGCAAAACAATAATTATTAGTCTAGGAGTTACTTATTGTATTAAACAAGAATGATATCATTTCAAAGAGACCCAACAGAGGCACACATTTACACAACTGAAGTCACGGTGACTGTAGGGCAAAAACAGCTTTAAAATAGTGTTTCCGTTTGTTGCAAGGTAGTCTATCCAGTAGGATGCTTAAGCAGAGAGTACTGTGAAACATGAGGAAAAAAAATTACGTTTGTTGTTCCATGCACCCACTTTATGGTTAAAAAGTAGGAAAAAAGAATACAGGGGGAAGAACGGTGTGCCCAGGACACGGTGAGCAGCACAGATGGCAGTGGCAGGTATTCAAGGAATGTACATTTTTCTATGAAGTGCATGCTACTCTTTTCCCTGTGACATCGGGTTTATGGTTTGAGGAATCAGCAAGTGTAGTCCTTGAAGTCTGGCTCTTGGTACACATACGTAACACCGCTTCCAAGTTTGCTTCACTTTGCACTGCGTGCATTTATAAATTCTCTTTTCCCAATCTACCACTTACATGTGCAGCCAAAGCACTTCTTTCCAAGAGAGAAGTTAAGGCCAAGCAAGACAAGGAATTCGCTGATACATATATATCACTCCAAGAATACTCCTTACTAAGACTCCACATGCAATTTAATTACTTCCCCCACTGTAAAAACATTTCCCATGTGCATCTATCCTAATTGTTACTAACCCAAAATAAACACTCAGTAAAGCAGGCGAAATACATGAATGACATTTGCTTTAGGCTCTAAGTAGGGCAACATGTTGTCAGGAAGTATTTTCCCCAGTGCACACTTTATGTGATACCTTGTTCCATATGGACTTCAAGTCTTTTAGATATCTTCAGAATACTATTACCAACTCTTATACCCTAAAATTTAACCTGAAACTAGCACACTTTGAAAATAGTATTTCCTCCCCTCCCTCCCTCTCTCCCTCCCTCCCTCTTCCCCCCTCTGTCTGTCTCCTATCTCTGTTTCTCTGTCTGTCTGTCTGTCTGTCTGTCTGTCTGTCTGTCTGTCTGTCTGTCTGTCTCTTTCTCTCATTGCTGTATTAACTAGGTGCTAGTTTGGGCATTCCCTAGGACTTCCTAAGACTTCAAGGGAAGCTGGTGGCCACTGGATGTCATCAGGACAGAGATCAGTCATGAGAAATGGCAGCCATATGGCACTCCTGAGTTGAAAATGTCTCTAGGTTGTCCTGAAGGTCTTTACATTCTAAGTTTTACTAAGATTTGCTTCTTTTATTTGTTTTCAGTTGTTAAAAACCTTAGAGTTCATAGAAACTGATTTCCCTATTTACCCATTTTGTAGATAAATTTAAGAAATAAAATTTATTTGGCCAACTCATGCCAAACCATTGTGAATTCTAAGGAACTCAAGCACCTTTTAACTCAGAGATGTATATAATATTAAATAATAGGACATATTTTAAGCACTTTTACAAAATAGTAATTACTCATCTTAAAAGCAAAAGTATTCCTTTTATGCCTTACTATATATTTTTTTGTAATGTTGGGCTCAAACCTAGAGTGTTGAGCCTGTCATAGAAGTCTTCTACCACTGAGTTTCATTGGCACACAGTCAGGGATTTTCCACATAGTAAAGAATGGTCCAGTTCTAGGACTAAGATCATTAAACTTAGTATTTGTGTGATCCTTTTCTAACTCAATGATACCATTTGTAACCAAGGGTAAATTGTTGCAATAGCTTTCTGAACTCTTAAAATGTTCTACTTAATGATAGCGTTGTATGTCAAAAGATTCTAAATAGAATTAAGTACAAAATATTTGACATGAAATGTTGATAATAAAGGTAATTACATTGTTATTTTCCAACTTTTCCCCCTCCCATATGTTGCTTACAAAAGTTATCTAATTACATATAATTCCTGCAAAATAAGTCATAGCTATGTTAGTCATAGATTCAGTGAAATTATTAGGAAGTATCCCAGGAACAGATTCTTGAGACTCCTTCCCACATATTCTAGATTACTTTGCTTTTTGGGCAAATATTTGATGATTCATCTACCATGTAAGGCCTTGAAACACAACAAATATCAATCCTATTTTGACAACTAATTTTAAAGACAAAAGACCAGATATCAAGTAAGTCTGTGTCATAACATAGGTCCATAAATTATCTAAAGAAAAAGAGTACAAAAAATAATTTAGTATTTAGAAGAATCAATTAAAGTACTATCTAGCATACAAGAATGACTTGAGTGGTAAATAAATGGTCTATGATATGCATTGACTCTCCAAAAGGAAAACATGGTAGCCTTAGCAGTTTAATGAGGTCTGTATTGCTTTGGTGTACTGAGAAAAGTCACAGTACACTATTACTCATGTCATAACAAGCAGAGTCATAGTGACATAGACTAAGTCATACCATTAGCATGTTAAGGACATGTGCTTTTATTGCCAATGTACTCCCAATATTTTTACTTGTCCATTTAAAATTCAATCCTGGATTTTGAAAAGAAAGCAGTGGCAATGCATTGGCTAGAACAAATCTGTTGGGCATCTGGCTCAACCACAACAACTGAATACCATTAAACTCCTACATGAAGGGCTTGACAATCCAAATTAATCTTTTCTACCACTTTCTCCAAACAATAAACAGAATGTTAATTTAAAAATTTTAAATTTGTTGGTTTCTCAAAACCTAGTCACTTTTCATTAGAAAGAAAAGTACAGGATTTAATAAAAAACAGATTCAATGATTATTCATTGCCAAGTATAGTTCTGGATACAAATACATTATAAGAAAGTATTAGAATAAAAATTAAGTTTTTCAAAATAATATCTGTTGGAAATTTTTGAAGTATTGCTAGAGAAGCTTGGATTATTCTTTTAAGCTTACTTCAACCAAGCTCTTTTAAAAAATAATTTTGTGATTAACAAGTCCATTGCTTGATATGCATATTCTTTCTATATATACACACACATATTTATATACATTCCATATATGATATATATATATATATATATTCCATATGTGATATATATCATGTGTAGAACACAACAACTTGATAGTTTTCAAAAACTGTCTTTTTTCTTAACGAAGTACTGATTTTTATTACTGTACCTGGAATTCTGAGGTTCTGAAACATCGGATTCTGGGCACGTTTTCTTTACCTGCAGGAAAAGAACACTAGTTATTCTCTTATGAAAATACAGCTTCCTCACTCAGGGTCACACTCTCTTTAGATCCACGGTGGCTACGGCTCTGCTCACCAACATCTCTATAAAATACTCCCTACACTTTACAGCAATACCGCACAGCACTAGGTACCAAATTTCATTATTGTCATAGGAACGGCTGCCAAATATACTTTCCCAGGCTCCATTACCATGCAAAATGTTTGGTTAAAATAGGCAGGGACCAGAAGAACTGGGAACAAAGAAACCAAAGAACTAAGTCTCCCAGTTAGGAACACAAAATCTCCCTATTTTCAGCCCACTGAGACCATTTTGGATATGGCTTCTGTCTCCGACCAAAGCATGCAATAATAAACATGGTGCTAGTGAAATCATTCTTACGTTAATTTTCCATCGTCTCAATCCTGACTGAGAATTTTATACATTCTCGGCATGTCAATTAAGTCTGAACACTGCCCGTGGACTTTTCACACAAGTTGGCAGTACCATGCACAAACTCCAGATTAACTTTGAGGTTTTTTAAGTCCACAATATAGGTGAGGAATGAAAATAGCATTTTCTCCGTGAGGTCTGCCATCCACTTCTGTGTAGAGGTATACAGTTCCCCTCCTAAAGTCAAGCAAATCATAAATCCGTTGTCCTTTACGCTTCCCCTGAAGAATGGATGCCTGCCTGATTCGTGTGGGATGGCTTTTGAGACACAGTCTCATGGAACCCAAAATGGCTCAGAGCTTGCTAGATAGCTGAGGATGACCTTGAACTTGCTGTCTCCCTGTCTCTACCAGCTAAATGCTGGCACTACAGGTGTGTGCCTCCACACCCAGCTTTGTTATTCTGGTCTTATAAGAATGTTGTACTTGTGTCAGACTCTTTAGAAATTCTTTGGTTCATATTAGGAATGTCTAACATACATTTCCTTGTCATACATTATGATGTCCATTTCAAAGGCTTTGTGTGCAACCTACGGAATCATGAGGGTTTTTAACTTCAAATATGTAGCCTGGAGGGGGAAGATGTCTATTCGGTGCCAAACATGCTTACATTTGAGTCATGTATGTTGTGAAATAAATGGCTCTACTTGACAAGACATTATTTGACTGTAAAGGTATACTGCCAGTTTCCAGCTCATAATCTGGTTCCTTCCTCCTCTGATGATGCAGAAGAAACACTTAAAACTCAAACACTCAAAGCTTTACACTCCTGCTTCATTTCTCAGCCTAGTTGTGTTTGTTAGCAGGGAAGCCAGTCCTTTAATGGATCAGCTCTATTCTACTCTGTTTTCCTTTCTCTGTATGAAAATAACACTAACTAGCCGAGAGACTATCATACTGTCCTCTTGGTTGACTTCAGCACCTGGAGGCCAAGGGGTGAAGAAACATCTTCAAAATAATTAAGAAGAGAAAATGCACATGGGAAGAAAGGAAGAAGAGGAATACTTTTCCAAGGCTGTCTGTGTGACACTGGGTGTGGAACTCTCCACTGGAGCCTGGGCTCAAAGCGGATGTGTAAATAAAGGCCAGGACTCACTTTCTGAGAACATACCAGTAAACAATAGATCAGCAGAGAGAGAGTTAGGGCCCTGTGAGCCCTGTCCCCATCCATGACTACTGACAGGGCCAGTCTTGTGCAGGCCCAGTGAACATGGCTCCCCCTTGTATAATGCCTTGGAGATGACATTTTTCAGCCTTTCTCCCTATCTAAATGGGTGGTTGAAAGTCAAGGGTGGAGATAAGAAAGGGTGGGAGTTAGAGTAATCAGAACACTCATATGAGATTACCAAAGAACACACTTGGTTAACAAAGTTATTTTTCCAAAACACAAATGACTAATTTAATTTCTAAAAACTAAATGGGTATTTAAGCTTATCATAAAGTGTTTGACAGCTTCATTGTTCAAGAAAAAGAAGGATGAAACATAAGAAGATCATGATATAGATTTCCTATTACATTGACATTTTCCCCTTACCAGAGCCTGTAGAGAGGTATCAGATGAACACACAGAAGTTACACCAAAGTGGATGCCACTTTCCTCAAGACCATAACTCTGGGGCTGGCTGAAGAATCCTTAGAACCCATCACTGGAGACTCACACTCTCAATCATGAGACAGATAACTTGTACACAATTTTCAAGCTTATAACTTACAAGAAGGAGTTTTCTATTCTTTAGCACTTCTTTGGGTTATATTTCCACCTCAGGGATTATTAATATTGTATCAGGTCTGCTCATGGTCAGGCAAGAGAAATGTAGCCTTTAGGGTGTGGAAGCACTGTATAAGAATTGAGCAAATGCATTGTGGGTATTCAGGGAACAAACTAACTCTGCCTAAAGGAGATGAGAAAAGAAGCAGGGGACCTGGCCCCTGAACTGAGCATTAGAGGCTGCAGACTATGAGCTTGTATACCCCAAGGCAGGTACTTTGCTAACACAGGGTTTGCCAGACACATTGCATGACAAAGCTCCTATACAGGTGAGGACTTAGAAGTTTGCCTTTGGGCAGAGCAGACTGCTAAGAGGTCTGAGATACATTTGGAATGGGCATGGCCTGGAAGGTAGGTAGAAAGGGCACAAAGCAAATGCTGAAGGGCAGAAACAAGCCTTCGACCAGAGCACAGAGTCTAGGATCCATGCATACACGGATGCCATTGACCTTGCCAACACTGCACCTTTAACACTGAGTAGATGCTTGCTCATTAGGTGAGTCAGCAGCTCAGCAGTGAGGACAGTGAAGATCCAAGCTGAAATAGGAGCCAAGGGGGAGATGAAAGGACGTTCTGTACAAGCATTTCTGAGCAAAACTGACTGAATATCACAGTTGACTGAAGTGTTAATGTGATCTGAAAATTGTATCTGTCCTTGGAAAACTATAGCTGTACCAAAGTCCAAAGCCCTTTCTACTTCATGATGACTTCTAATTTCTACTTGTTTATTTATTCATTTATTCTCAGTTGCATTGTCAGAAGTTGTAACTTGGGGCATTCTAGGCAAGTGTTCTACCACTAAGCCATACCCAGCCTCTATCTTATTTAGTAATTAATGGAGACAAAATTAAATGGAACTTCAAAAACCTTAGATGTTTACTAAAGTTTACTATGTTTCTTTATGGTGGAATTAGATGTCCAGTGCACAGCTCACTATCTTAGGACTTACTCTTCTCCTTGGATCATGCCTTCTGAGTCACGTGTTATGGCAGTGAGCATGTTGTTACAGAACGCACCACCTCTGTCCCCAGTGAATTTCCAACTGACTTTGGAATTGTTTGCAAACAATATGGAAACAAGCAGGACAAGAAATAAAGCTGAAGTTTATGGTCATAATTTCAGTGCAAATACTGGCTTTCATAGGATATCCAAAAGTTCAGAGGCAGCATGGGTTACATATGTAGTAAGAATCTTGCTCCAAACCTCAGCTAACTAATTAACCAATGAAAGAACAAGAAAGAAAGATAGATAGATTAATAAATAGGCAGATATATAGACAGATGATAGGTAGGTAGGTAGATAATAAGTAGATAGATATAGATAGGTAGATAGATAGATGGTAGATAAATTGATAGATGATAGATACACAGGTGATAGATATAGATAGATAGTTAATAGGTGGATGATAGTAAATGAATAGATAGATAATGGATAGTTGATAGATGACTGATAGATAATAGATGATAGATAGATAGTTGATAGGTGGATGATAGATGGTAGATAGATAGATGGGTAAATGGAGAGAGAAACATACATACATACATACATACATACATACATACATACACACATACAAACAAAAGGAATGAGAAAAGGAAGAATAAAATAAAAAAGCTGAATTACAATTAAACAACTTGCCCAAATCCTAGCACTAACATTAACTGGCAAGTAAACAGAAGTAAAGCACATCAAGCTTTTCCTCCCCTTCCACATTTGCAAGTTGTTATTTTTTCAAATTATCCTTCTTTTCTCCCTCCCTCCCATCCTTCTCTTTCCCCCTTCCTTCCTTCCTTCCTTCCTTCCTTCCTTCCTTCCTTCTTTTTTCTTTCTTTCCAAGATATTTTGAAATACAAAGACATGTACATATTTAATGATGACAATTTGATGAGTCTGTGACAAGAATATAACTGAGATATCACCATCCATCATAATCTACTATGAAGATGTCAACCATTTCAAAAAAAAAAGCTCTCCTCCTACTCGTTTCTTTAAATCTTCTTTCTTGGGAAGGGTTTACATGTATAGCAGACTATTGTTAGCTGTAGGCACTATGTTGTACAGCAGACCTGAGTACTTATTCATCTTATCCAGTGGAAACTCTGCACCCTTGAGTCACAAACTGCTTGCATTAGAATTAAAGTTCCATGGACCATTTTCCAAAGAAAAGCGTACTTCCTCCTTCTTATTACATATCCATCTCTAAGACCATCTTTTAAGTTAGGCTACTGAAATAACTGCTTTTTAAAAAAATCAAAGGCTGGTAACATCAAAATTCCATATAAAGAAGAAAGAAGGAGTCTTTAAAAACTACCTTGAGTGCCTCTAGCATCTACCATACTGCCACCACTACCCTATTAATTACAGCCAAGGTCTGATGTGAAAAGCATCATATTCCCTGTGGTGGTTTGAATAGGTTTTGGCTCCACAGATTCATGTGTTTCAGTGCTTGGCCAGAGAGAGAGGACCTGTTAGAAGGTGTGGCTTTGTTGGAGGAAACTGTCAAGGTGGGAGGTGGGCTTTGAGGTTTGCTATGCTCAGGCTCCATCCAGTATGGAGTCAGAACCTTCTCCTGGCGTCCTGCAAAAGACACTCTCCTCTGGCTGCCTTCAGATCAAGATGTAGACCTCTCAGCTCCTTCAGCACCACGTCTGCCTGCACGCCACCATGCTTCCAGCTATGATGCTAATGTACTGAACCTCTGAAACTGTAAGCCAGACCCAATGGAAAAACATTTTTTTTTATAAAGAGTTGCCTTGCACATGGTATCCCGTCACAGCAATAAAATCCTAACTAAGTGTGTTCATGTAGCAAGACATCATTGAAAACCTTAGAAATATCAGCTACCCTCTAGGCACAGAGATGGACAGGATCCCAGAAGCTCAGCAGAGTGGACACCAAAAACACACAGACCATGGCACTGGCTGCTGAGAACTCACATCCTGGACTGAACTAACCCATCTCGGCATAAAAACACACCGGATTTCAAAAATCTAAGTTATGAAAAAAAAAAGTAAAAATATCACAGTAGCTTTTACGTTGGTAAATGAGATGCTATTTTGAATATATTAGGTTTGATAAAGCATTTTCCCTTTTTATCTCTTACTTTTATCACATAGCCACTAGAAAGTTTAAATTGTGGTTGCCTCAGTTTTCAGCTGAGTAGCCTTAACCTTGACAAGCATGAGCCTGCCTGCACAGGTCAGGTCGTCTGCAGGAAGGACTACACGAGGAACAGGTGAGCAATAAAGAAAGGAAACAATGGCAGCAGGGCCAAGAGCCCAGATGAAAACAACAACAAAACAATTGGGCTGAGAAAGCCAGCCAATATTATTTTAGCTAGACAATCACCATTTATAAAGTCATTTTCCTATTTCAAATACAATTTACTGTTCAGAAATGTTAGGATACATTTACATGAATAACATAAGAATGATATAAAATAATTTGTAGAGAATGTGAGATTGGATATTACAAACAGTATTTTAGTAAGTAGGAAAAAAATCCTAATTTCTAGAATGTCTTATATTATGACAAGCACTTTAAAGTCAAAATATTTTCTTCACACTTTCTAACCACTAGGTGCATTGAGATACTCACAGTCTCTCCAGTAAAAGCAAAATCAACTCCTAAGAAAGTGAATAAATAAAAACAAACTTTTGACACCACTAATTATCTTTTTTAAAAAGCTGGAATCAATTATCACAGTTATTTTTACTTTATCTTGCTGTTTCCAGTTCTTGAAACATTAACAATAATGTATAACTTTAGAAATAAAGAAAAACGATACCTTAGAAAGATCATTTTTCAAACCTTAGGGCTCTCAAGTCAACCTTACATCTCATAACATCGTCTACAGAGAAAACTAAAGGTCAGTTCTGCAGCTGTAAATCTCAGACAGAAACGGCAAAAGTGAAAGCTTCTCAATACAACGGACAAGTTGCTGTTTGTACCTTCGTGGGTGGCGTGTGAGGCAGTAGCTATTCACTGACATGCGTGGGGATTAAAGCACAAATGACACTTTTGCGTGTTGTTAATGAAGAACACACACACACATTGTTGGCACACGGGGGACGGGGAGGGAGAAAGTGGGGGCCTTGGAGAGAATCTGTTCCAAACCTATGAAAACGTAGACTGTTGAGTGCAAAACTCCTTGTAAGAAAAGGGAATAAGATACAAATTACTCTCAGCAACAGTTTAAGCTTGTAAGCTTTGCTTCCATTTCCAGTTCAAATATGAATGCTCTAAGTGTGAATCTGACTGAACAAATGATACACAGAGGACACTGTAAAACAGAAATCACTCACACACATGCACAAACACGCACGTTTACACACACACATACTTTGTAGTGCATGTTTTATGGCTGGGTTGAATAAAGATTTTGAAGAATAGCCCAATACAGCATAACAGCAATGATCCTAATGTTTTTATGTTCTCAAAGAGTGAAAGCTATATTTCTTGAAATAACAACAGTGATTTTGTGACTTTTTCTTAATTCTTAATAAAAAAAAAAAGTTGGTCCTCGTTAAATTTTAAAGTGAGATGGTTGTATGTTAGAGTATTTGTTAACAATTATCCCATCTTCTTTTAAGAGCTGAACTGTATTCTCTCAGTTAATAGTCTAAATCAATTGACCTACTGTTAATTGATTTTTCTTTAGAGAACTGATAACCGACTTTTGAGTTTGAAAGGCTTCCCTGGTTTCTAATTCATAGAATTCAGTAAGTATTAATTAAAATATGCCATTTTTATCCTGCCTGAAGATGTACATTCAACATTAGAAAATATGAATACAGATACAACACATTTAAGTACCAATACCTAATTTTACAATATAGGGGTTTTCCAAAAGGCCTTTTAAATTTTACTTAAATCAGTGAAAGAAAATCTATGTACATTTCTAAATATAATACAAGTTGATACCAACCTAAAGCTTAGCAGATGTTCACATGTCCCTGGAATGACCTATGGTCATTTGGGCATCACAGTTTTCTTGGGAAGCACGTCATATGACTGGTGAACCCCCAGATCTGTGCCTGCATTAACTCAGAGAAGTGTAATCTTGACTGGCCAACCCTGAAACATGTCAGCATTTCTTCATAAGATCTACCTGATATTTTAAAGGAAATGTCACTGTTCATTTCTTTG
>OU015750.1:77920798-77957828 GCA_907169655.1 Acomys percivali
AGTACTTGTTTCTGGTGCTCTGTACAGAGGCGTTGGCTTAGGGAGGGAGGTTAGACAAAATTACACACTGGGGAAAAATTATGTTTAAATGGGGAAAAGGCCCTACAGTCTATAACTCTTGATCAACTGCAACCATCACAACAACGTTCTAGTTGTCTGAGAGTTTGTTGCAAGGCTCCTGCATGTGTTTGAAAAACGACTTAGTTTAACACCACAGGAAAATAAAGCATAATTATTTATGTACTGTCCGTAAGCGTGGAACCAGATGTCAAACCGTATCAGCCCTTAAAAATTCCTACCACATCTATTTTCTCCTCGGCTATGCCATAGTTCTTTGTCATCTGCCAGAAATACCACATGCGCTGTGACTTATGTAGAAATATTTCAACCCCTCCCAGTGGTATGTTGTTTCATTGTCACCCAGCAGGGCAAAGGTGACTCACTATTTAAACGTCCACAAGAGGAACTAAGAGATGCCTGAACACACTGTGCTATGCTCAGGGGAAAGCCCCCCTCCTCGTCCCCACCCCCAGCCCCCAAGTTTGGAAACAAGTCTGGGTCATCCGTTTTTAACAGTTTACATAATAAATACCGCAGATAAGTGTTTTTATATGGACCTGCTTTCTCCTTACAAATTGCACAATAACTATCAAAGCCATGTCCCATCCTGCTTCTTGTCTTCTTTTAAGGCTTTGATTAACATTTACTCATTATTTTTTGAAGTCCTGTGTCATGAGGAAGGAACAAAGTATCATAAGAATCAAAATGGGACATTCTGCCTACACTGTGAAGTTCTGTGTAATGAATACGACGTTATGTTGGTTGACTCTGCTGCAATTGAAGTGATATTGCTCATGGTCCTGAGCAATCACGAGGAGCAAGCAAAGAATAATGCCCCCACTCTTACATGCCAGCACCTTTTTGTGTAGGCTTCCCTCTGTGGAAGGGAAAACTGATGCTTTAAATCAATCTAAACAATTTATCCCCAACCCCTAAGTATAGAAAACTCGGAAATGTTTAGCAATGTCTTCTACCCCACAACGCCCTTTTCAAGACAGTGAAATGTTATGGCCACGAGGTTAAGAAAAACTATCCCATTTATCAGGAGCTGCCAAGCACAACAGGACCACAAACAACCCAGCCCTCCACCACTTAACAAAGCCAGCGCCTCTTCCTCATGAAGCTTCAGAGAGTTTGGCCACAGGCACAGATTAGCCATCATGTTTTGAAGGGTAACTACTATCAATCACTGTGTAGAATGCTCTAGTTCACCTGACATCACTTGCCTACTGTTTGTAACTGGTAACTGGCCCTCCCAATGTGAACAACTCACCTAAGAAGAGGTTCCTATTGGGGTATTCCCCAATAGTGTTGAACCCATATGCAAATCTCTCTCTGTCTCTCTGCCTCTGCCTCTGTCTCTGTCTCTGTCTCTGTCTGTCTCTCTCTCTCTCTCTCTCTCTCTCTCTCTCTCTCTCTCTCTCACACACACACACACACACACACACACACACACACAAAACACACACACACTCCTCACTTGTGTGGTTTTTGAAAAACTACATTGTCAACTGATACATTTAAAAAGCCCTCTTAATGCACCAAATGTAAACATCATTACTCTGAGAGCAACCAGGACATGCTTTAACATTTAAAACCAGTTGACACAATGCAAACAAAAACTTAAAGGCAACATTAAATTGCATATTTATACATTTACTTACATGCAATGCAAACATTGATTCACAAGGTATTGATTCAAACATAAAGACTCCTGTGGTTTCAAATTTTGTGTTCTTGATCTATTAAAATAGCTATTAAAAGTAATCCTAATTGTTAGCACCATGTTTCCTACATTTAAACTCATAGTACACAAAAAGCATGTACTTACAGTATGGCACATTTTAGCCTAACTTTCTGCAATACTATGAATTGTTTTAATTTTTTTTGGAATCTATTCTAAGGCAATTTTTCATTAAATGTGTCTTGCATGGAAATTGTTATTTAAAAAAAACCTTTTCTCCCTAGGTCCTAATCTGAAAAATGAAATTCTTCATTGACAGAACTAATAAAACACAGACGATAGTGTAATTTACACTCTAAAACCACAGATGATGTGTTCTGTGTTTGAATCATTTTTTTCTATCAAACAAAAGTAACAATTTGAATTGCCTGCCAGAAAAAAAAAAAAAAAAAAAAAGAGTGAAAGGAAACAGTTTCCATGACACACATATTTCACAGATACAGCTAGGGTGCAAGAAGGGAACACCGTTAGCCTGGTGACTTCAACAAACCACCAAGCGGCCTCCCGCAAAACCCTTTAACTGTGGGAGCTGGCAGATGAGATGGAGTGGAAGTCAGTCAGTGCACGCCACAATTTTTCTCACCCTAAATATTCTTCAATCCTAAATATTTGGGCATACACCGCCTCCTAACCATACTACATATCTCCACAGTAGAATGACTGAAAGGTGACAGGGAAGAAGAATTATATACTGAGTCTATCAGTTGCGAAGGCCTCATTCTAGATAAGCCTAATAAATGATTGAGGTAGACGTAACAATTGTTTCGTTTTTTTTACCTCAATTAAAGTGGCTTTCTGAGACCTGGGTCTAAAAGCGATTTCTCTGCTCTCCTCACTGCACTCTCCTGGAGTCACCTGGCATTTGTATTGCTTCAACAGCTGCATCGCTTTTAAAATCGCCCTGCCCCATTTCCCTAAAGTAAATAGTGTGGCTACCCTTGGGCCCACACAGGGGTACCTTTCTGAATTTCTGTGTGGTGGTGCTTTGCTCCACAGTTATGCCATTTAACTTTTAAATATTCCAAGAATATTTTTAAAGAATGCCGAGGAGGAGAGCCAAAAATCAAAGTACAGATAAGCGATTAGCCGGTCTCATTCTCCCTTTCCATCTTAGAACGTAAAGACCAAGGACGTTATACCACACAATACTATAGGTAGCTGTTGGTATTTGCTTTTTGCAGTCATTTTGATAAGCACACTTTAAGTAAAATGTTGATTACAAGATGAAAATCAAAAGAATGTCACAGAGTTTTTTGTTTGTTTGTTTTGAAAATAGTAACTTCAGTTCAGAAAGAAGCAGGAGACAGCAGGGCTAAGTGGGAGCCCCTCAGTGGACCCCCGCTGCATACCACGTGGAAAAGCTCACTCGCTGACTAATTTATTTTTCCTTTCTCCTGTAAGGTCCCTAAACACTCTGACTTGGCAGTGAATCAGTTTTCATGGATACTTAGAAGCAGAGGACACTTTCTCCTCTTGAACTATATTTCATGGTGTGTGGATGAGTGTGTGTGTGTGTGTGTGTGTGTGTGTGTATGTGTGTGCATGCCTAATGTGTGTGTGTGTGCATGCTTGCCTGTGTGCGCATGTGCGTGTGTGGGCATATGCGTGTGCATGTGTCTGTGCATCCTTGCATGCATGTGTGTGGATGTGTGAGTGTGTGTGCACGCATGTGTGTATGTGTGTACAGAAAGACTAAAAGAGAACACCAACAACACACCTTCCATTGTGATAATCCATCTGGTTCTTTCCCCTTTCGTACAGGTAGACAGCAGTTTGTGTGCTTCACATCTGCGGCCTACAAGCCTAAGGTTGTGTTTAAGTGATTCAAGACAAAGCATCTCAAAACTTTCTACATCAAGGTCTTAAGTCAACATGCAGGCTGAAGTTTATATCCAAATGAAGGTTTTAAAAAAAATAAGGCCAATGAAATATTTTAAGATGTTAGAAGTTAAGCCTGCTCTTACAATGCAGTTCCAGAAAAACACACACAATAAAATATCATAAATGGATGAAAGCATCTATTGCCTTAGGCCTATAAAGTGCTAATGATTGAGATGAACGTGTCTCAGATCTCATGAAAGTCAAAACTACTCTCGAAACTCCAAAACATATTACCTAGAAAAAAAAGTTCTCAACATAAATGACAGGGAATAGATTTTAAAATCTTGTAACCTGCCACTGTTAAGTCACAGTTGCACTGTGGTAGTGTGACCTATTACAGCTGCCACCTTTCCTGCCTTTCTTATAGTTTCTGGAGTAAACAAAGACATGTTATATTTTCTACTTTAAGCATGGATGGATTAAGAATTTTATCTAATCGACTTCTTTGCCTAACTTTTAGACAAATTTATCCTATCATCTTTATCCTAAACATATCCATCTTTACTAGAAAAAAAAATAATCTGCCTCTGAAATAGAAATGCCACCAGTTAAACGGAGGTCTAGCTGTGCCCCAGAATAATCACATGGATAAATGCTTCTGTCAGAAGCTAACTACAACTTACCTCGAATCCCAAACACCTGAAACAGATTCCAGTTGTATTTGCAAGTGAATTTTGTGCAGGTGTGTGTGTGTGAAGTTCAACAGCCAATAAATTCCATTTTGCAGTGTCAGAAAAATAAAGCCTGGCCCGAGGACTACAGAACACCGGGAAGTTTATGGTCCTGAGTCAACAATCAGGTAGCTCCCTGAACAGTGCCGCAATGTAGGTTAACAAGGCAGAAGCCTGGAGACTCCACACACTTGGCTCAGACCACTGGCTTTCCACGCCCTTCTGTGTATAATAAGATGACTTGCTGGCCAAGGCCAACCTCTTCACAGCTCTCAGATCCCTATAGGATCTGATGTGAAACATTTATCCAGAGGAACTTTGACAAAGCCACATGTCCTGATGGACTGACTCCCAGGCTCTGTCCACCCACCGGCTGTCGCTTGACACATTCACAGCTCATTGTTGTCCTATCTAACAGAATTAAAACCCTGCATTCTGTTTTCAACAAAAGCAGATTTCACTCTAAATTTCTCTAAAAGCCACATATTTTATGGCATGTTGACCCTGGTGAGGATGACACTAGTTAGGGCCCCAACCTACATTTACATTTGAGCTTGTTTTTGGAAGGAGGGCAAATCTTGTGAGAGTTCACTTTCGTTATCCTCACCAGTTCTCACAAAAAAAAGTTTGTCCCCTTTAGTACACAAGCCACAAAATGGGAAAATACTTATATTCTCAATTAATTCACCCTTAATGCATGTTCTTTTGATGCAGAAGAGATTCCTGCAATTAGGGATTATGTGTAAAAGGTCGTCCTTTTATTTAAGAGTTTCTTAAGATAAAACCTGTTCGTATTTACAAAAGAGAAGGGACGCATTAAGTTTGAGTAGGCATGAAAACAGATCAGCAAACAGCTGAATTCTACACAAGTTTATTCCTGAACATCGGTCTTCTCTCTTTTTCTAAGAGTGTACGAGTTCGCTGTTTTCTTTGCAGAAAGTAACACATCACGCTCACCACTCATCTCTTTAAAAATGCATCTCACTCATCCCTTTAAAAAATGTAACTAAAAATAAAGATAAATCCAGTCCCTAAGTTCTTCATAAATTACAGCCCAGCATTTATAGGCACTGGGGGAATCATTGTCTCCAAGCTGTTTACATAATCTTCAGATAATTTCTTTTCCTCTCACTTGTCTTGATCTTTACAGCTAAGTGCTAAGTGATTCCATGCCCTCCAGGCAGGGAGTCGATGGCTTCATCTACTAGTATCACTTTGAGAGAATCTCATTTTCTAGGGAGGAGCTGATAAAAGGCACCTCCCTCTTTCAACTCTGGGCCTTGAGACAGAAACCACAGCTCTTCAGTGACTAGTGTAGGTGCTGTCTCCAGACTAATGCTGCTGCTGCTGCTGCTGCTGCTGCTGCTGCTGCTGCTGCTGCGGCTGCTGCAGTTACAGAGATGGGCAAGCTAAGGGAGTACCTTCCACCCTCAGCCTCCACACTTGTACCGCGGTCATGCTGACCGACTGTATTCAAGTTCATGAAAAGTGTCCGTTCTGTGGGAGTAACCAGAGAGCCTACTAGAGGAGGGCAGATCTTTGTTCCCAGCCTGAAAACAATGCCTGAGATCCAAATCTTCTCAAAGAGTTAGGACTTCTTGGGTATTGCGCTATAAATTATATTTCTTTAAGTCCAGGAGAATATGCTTTTTAAGACGTCTACTTTCCTAGGGGATTATAAGACATTCGATATTTGCTGAATATTTATGAGCTCTGGCATCACTCACCGGAGCAAAATATTTCTATTCCTGGTACAATAGGGACCCACTCAACCATGCCTAAAACTCTAGGGAGGATAAAGTCAGCTGTCCGTGCTTTAAGGGTGGATGGGAGGGTTGTCATTTTTCTTTCTTAACCCCATGGAAGAGGAGGAAAGGAGAGAGCATAGAGGATGTGGACTCAAACACTTTATGAAGAAAGGCATGAAAACGAGACGCTGGCAGTTTATCTTCTTAATGAGCACAAACTTTCTGATGAGGAGTGAAATCTTATCTGTTTGCATCGTAGCATGCTTTGTGCTGCCGTGATAACAAAGAAGAAAATTGGCATTTGATTTTTGTTAACACTTTGTGACAAGAGTGTGCTGCAGCGTCTTCCTCTTTCCAACACAAGTAGCCAGTGGGCCGAAGCGAATACACGGCATCTTTTCTGTGTTAGTTGCCCTCCTACAAAATGGTGGGTTTTGTTTCAACTGCTAACAGGAGCCTACTTAGTTTTTTCAATATAAACAAGAGATTTTTTTGAAGATTTCATCTCCCAAATGTTTCACTGAACAATATTTTTTTTTCATTACTCTCAGTTCAAAACTAGGCATCAATGCCACTAATTATAATAAGATTGTAGGGGCAAGGGAGTTTGTAAAGTAGCCCCAGCTGAAGAAACCAGATATGTTTAAAGTGGTGAGGCCTTCTTACAGGTAAAATGCTCACTTTCTATTACATTTTATAGTTTGAAACTGCCATGCTCATCTCCCCAAATTATACAGTCCTTCGGATTCCATCTGCCAATGACTCATGTCCTGTCAGCGAAGGTGAAGGTTTGCCCCACGTTAGATAATGGTAAAACAATTACAAACTGCTGACAGCTGTGGCAGTGACTTGCAGGTGATGAGTGTCACCCTGGCACGTGTCACATGTAGAACTTTCCTTCAAAGTAATATGCAAAGTAAAATAAGTCTAGTCAATTATGATACCTGTTAGGTTTGAGCAAAGTCTTGATGGTTTTTGCTTTAAAAAAAAAAAAATCATTTAGTACAGACCCTGGCATGCCTCCTTTCTCCTCCACTTCATTACTCAGCATCCATTAATTGCAGAATACTGTAGGTGCCCACTATTTCATGTATTTCATGTTCTCCCCACTTTGTGACACCCTTTTATTTATTTGGATTACCTGATAACTTTCCACTCCAAAAATGATCAAATATCTTCAAGGCCTTTTGTAGTGCTTCACAATTAACTATAAGGCATAGCTCTAGACAACTCTAAGCAAAGGTACTTGAAATTGAGAGATTACAGTAGAACTATCATGCAAAAGCACAGAGAAAAAACTATAGTCACATAATTTTGACAGCAATTAGAAATTATGACAGAGAGAAAAATGACTGAAATTTGATACATGTACAATAAAGTGCCTAAATGCCAGCTTTACAATGATTGTGTGAATATCAACTAAATAGTAACCACAAGAATGCACTTTTCCTCAAGCACGTATTAATGTCATGGCTACATGATTTAAATGCAAGATATGGAAACTTATTTATATATAAACTTTCAGCAAATCATAACTATGCCATTAGGCAACAATCACAACATGGCCTCAATGCAATAGTTATATTTGCTATTTGTTTAATCTTCTTTTCATTTTAAGACTGAAACACGTGATAATTTGAAATAATGAAACAGGTTAAGGAGAGGTGGGATTGTTGCCAAAACCTTAAGTGCCCCAAATCATCGAAATGCCATACTTCTCTAGATAATTAATACTGTTTTTTAATACTGTTTTACATGTTCAATACTATTTTTATTCACTGTAGACTCCCAGAATTCATCTTTACATCCACATCTCACAGCTGCAATACCAGGTCTGTTCTTCCTTGTTAATTTAGTAAGGTGGACATAACCTCCTGTTCCTCCTTGTTAATACAGTAAGGTGGGTAGACATTGTATTTCTCAATGTATGAAACAATTTGGCCTACAAGTTCACTTATGATGACAGATTTTCCTCCGATCTTGTTATCTGGACCACATGGTTAGACTTCTCACTTCTAGAAAATCTATTAGCATCTTTTCTTTGTCACCAAACTCCAAGAAGTGAGATGGCTCTGAGGCTGTAGCCTGTCCACAGCTAACTGTTAAGGCAGCCATAATCTCACAGATGTTGGCAGAGGTGCAAGATTTCTGAGCCAGGGACTTTACTACACACATCAAGAATAGAAGCAAGAAGATCAGCAGTTTCTGTGATGTTTCCCAAGATTGCATTCCCAACGCTGATATGGCATAGATACTCTGTGTGTGTGTATGTGTGTGTGTGTGTGTGTGTGTGTGTGTGTGTGTGTGTATTTGTGTGTGTATGTGATGGAGTTCCTTAGAGCAACACTGAGGTTAGGAAGTTCAAATACATTTTATAATGGTCAGTGGCCATGCATGCTATTTAATTCCACAAGTAAGCAGTATCTTTACTGCTCTGCACAGTACACAAGGCCTCTGCTTTCTACAGAAGAGGGCACTGTCTTCTTACTTTCTTCCAAGTCTAGGCACAAGCATCCTTGAAAAGACAGGCAATGCCTTCGTAGGAATGTAAGGGATGAAGAGGGCATGGTCTTTCATGACTTCACTCATAATATCCCAGCCTGAAACAGTTTGGTGGTCTCCTTATCAGCTTTATATCACAGCCCTGTCTCAAAACGCTCAAGAAACTATATTCTCCCTGTGTCCATTGAACATCCTGATCTCCTTTTCAGAAACTTTTAGACCTGTGAGTATATAGTCAAAAAAATAAAAGGATCTTCAGGCCCACTAAACTCCTGGCTTGGTTGTGATTTAGATGGCCTTCAGGGGAGAGGTGAAGAGCAGCCTGCAGCAGAGAAACACATCCCCAGACACGACACCTCCCAAAGTCAACTGCCAAGACGTAGGCGAAAAGTCACTTGCGTCTGCTGCTATCTATCGCACCTACGGAGACTGAAATGTCATGTGCTCTTGGAAAATGGCTATTGTGTGATCTGCTGAAGAAATCCTGGAAGCGGTAGTTAGCATAGAGTGGACTCAGAGCCACTGTCTTTCTCCCACCATCCTCCTCCTTAGACATCTGTTTTTCTCAGGCTGAATACGTATTTATAGTGCTCATTATGACAAATGAGGAGACCAGTGCTCATCATGTTGCTGTGGATTGTCCTCAGTAACAGAGCAAGGAAAGGAAATCCAGCCCCAAGGCCCATAAACCATGCTGCTGGATTTATCTACCCAGTATTAATACAAAACACAGGGCTTGCTCATGGAACACTGTTTAAATGGAATCAAATGGTTTGACACTGCCGTGATAGTGAGGGAATTTTTGTTTCCTTTACTCATACTGATGTCCCGTTCTAAAAACATAAATACGTCCATGTGAGTATCGGGCACTACACCTCTCTTTATGATACTAAGAGAAAAAGGTCACTAACAGAATAAACAAGCCCTTGATGGTGTTATCATCTCTAGATGGTCCCTGTCTGCAAGGTGGTGGCACTGTGTCTTTCATCTTCTGCAGTTGAGGACAGAGGCCTGATTGTATTTGTTAAGCTCAGTTTGGATTAATATGTAGCGAGCATGATTCCTTTAGGTCTTGGCTTCCAATACAGCTTTGTTATCCGCCATCACCAACAATACATTCCGAAGCTATTCACAGTCCATTGAAAAAAAAATCATAAGGAAATCCATAAATGTAAACAGTTTCACAAACAGTACGTCCCTCATCGGATTATGCCTTATCTCACAGGTACACATTTCAAAGTAAAATCCATATTATAATTAAGAAAAATTGCACATCATTGCTTCCTCTATTAAGACAACAAAATCTTGGGAGATATGTAATTCTAATTAAGAATGCCAAAACCATGTCATCTATCTAACGTTGAGTCCTATTACATTTCTCATACAAAGAGAAGAACACAAAGGCCAAGGTTAGCGTCTGAAGAGCCAAAACAAAAGCAGTCAAGGGAAGATACCAACAGTGCAGTACACAGCCCTCTTTTTCACAGGTGATTTATGCACATTTGGAAAACAAAATATGTTGATTTCAATTTCTTAAGAAAAAAACACACGGGAATGATTGACAAGAAGTGAGAGGGCTGTCAAGAGCAGCCCAGGATTCGGCTATAATAATACATAAGATCTTTCTGCAGGGGCGACTGTACCCCCAAGCTCCCACTCTCTGTTAGGGTTCAGTTCGTTAACTGACTGTGACAGCTCTGGGCATCCAAGCAGGCTGGACATTGTCAGAGGATGTCTTAGGTCAAGGGGACCAAGACTAGGGCTCTTATCTTGCTTAGTGTCAGGGGGAACTTGGACAAGTCATCCTTCGTCCTCAATACCTGTCCTCAGAACCACACCACCGGCACTCCCCGCCCTGGCCCATGGACGTGAAACCAGTCATTTGCATCTCCGTTGGTTACAAATGTTAGTTTCATTGTCGGCTCAACACACTGCAGTCCTGGGGACAAGTCTCGTGAGTGACTGTCTCAAACAGATTGGCCTGTTGAGCATGCTTACACGGGGTCTGCTGGTTGTGTTTCCTGCCTTTAGAAGACCCAGCCTGCTATTGACAGTGCTGTTCTGTGGGCTTTGGCCTTGGACTATAGTGAGAGCAGGATAAGCTCTGGACTCAAGAAGGAATGTACTTATCTCAGTTCTTGGCGGCGGCTGTGATGTATCTGTTTCGAGTTCCTGTCACCTTGATATCCCTACAGTGCTGGACAGTGACCTCTGAGTGTGAGCTAAAATAAACCTTTTCTCCCCTAAGTTGATTTTATTTTTCGGTCAAGGTATTTTATCACAGCAACAGATTTGAAACTAAGATGATAAATATGCTTTTTAAAAATTACAGAATTCTGTGTCAGATGTCAGAGCATTCCCTCCCTGGGGTGCTGGGTTCCAGTCATGCTGAGTTCTGCCAGCACCCTGAAAACAAGAAGTGTTCTTTTCTCACCTTGCAAAGACACATTTGGGGTGAGACCGTTTCTGTTATGCTTGAGATCTCTGCTTAAATTTCACTTGTGTATAAAGGCTTTCCTGACCACTTGCCCTGAAGGAGTCTTCCCCTGGCCCTCAATGCCCACCTCAGTTTTCTTCCTGACAATGGTAATGTGACTGTCACTCACTTGCTGGTTCACCTGTTTAGTGTCTCCCTACCTGTCAATCATAGGCTCTGTGCAAACCTGGCCTCCCTTTTATTCTGTCAGCTTTCTTCCTGGAGCCGTGCCTGGCATTCAACAACTGTTTGTTAATAACTGAAGGAACAAATGCATAAACATTTGATAATGATATTCCCCAAAGTAGACAAATCTGAAATAATTTTTAAGAAGTACTCAACTATAAATTCAGCATTTCAACTAAAACACAACATGTTTAGTGTGTTAAATGGGTTAAGGCTGCAGTTTGTGAAGAGCCCCAGTTAAAACCAGTAACTGCTTTTCATTGTGGGGTTGACACAGAATTGTAGCTATGGATATGTTTCCTAACAATGAAAAAATTATTCAGATTCACCTATTCAGTTTTTATTTGATCCTTGTGATATTACCTTAGTTATACTAAAGATACTATTTGGAAATGTAGATGTTTAGTGAAGTTCTGAAGTCACCAAAATTTTTTAAGCTCCAAATTTAGGTCCCTCAATCTAAACCAGCGCCTGCCAGCCCAGCATTCTAGTTCAGAGTTAAAGAAGGCTTTGCTAAGAAAAAAAATATGTAAGAGCATTGTAGTTTCTTACTTTCAAATTGGTTTCAGACACATGGTTTCTGCTGCATTTAAGCACAAACTTCAATAAAATTTACAGTAAGTCAACAGCAGCTATGAAGTTAATAGTGGGGTTCATTTGCCTTAATTCAAACCATATTGAAAGGAAAATTATATGGCAGCAAGACTTGACACTGCCTCATGTAAACAGGGCTCAGTAATATGTAGGGATAGACAGACACATAGACAGATGTACTACATAACCATTTCCCCAATATATGATAGGTGCATGACTCCGTGTATATTAAAATGTCATTTTATCTAAATGACATTATTAACCACATATAAAATCTATGCACCATGAAAGACTATTTTCTTAAGCCTTGTCCCTCCTTTAACTACAAAACAAACAATGCCCACAAAGGCAGGCCATTGGTGTGTGACTACCGCCAAGAAGAAATGCACACTAGCTAGAACACAGCCTCCACATAGTGGGCTCCTGGGTCTTGGAAAAACACTGATTAAGAAGCAGTTGAGATCTTTGACCTGACCTGGAAATGGAATTGTTTGCATTTGTGTCAGTTCTGAAAAGTATAAAATAAGAATGTCAAGACACTACAGAAGGTAAGATCAATAATTTCTCCAGCTCAAAAATTACCTTGCAACAGTATTAAACATCAGTTTGGTTACACTAGAAAAGTTCTTTTTCTAATGATTATTGGCTATTTTAACAACATTCTGCTGTATCTGTAAAACAGACTTTGCTTTGAGAAGAGTATAACTTCTTCCATTTTATTGGTTAGGACATGAAACTGCATGGCCTTTATTTAGAAAAGGGGCCTGTAAAATGTTGTCTGTCCAGTTATAATACAAAGCAAATGCCTAAAACAAGATGCCTGAGAACAAAAAGACTTAATTCAAAAATAACAACAACAAGAAAACAAAAGGAAAAAAATTGAAGAAACAAATGCTGCTTAAGCACAAATACATAAAAAACAAAACAAAAGAAAGCAAAACAAAACCAGGAAGTATACACACACACTGGTTCCACTTTAGTAATTCTTAACAAGGTTACAATAAATGACGAGTTAAAATTAAAAAAGAAATGTGTGCCCAGAATCACAATTTACATAAACTGATTTTACTATTCAAAGACTCTTTTCATCATTAACCTAATTTTAGGTTTATTAATTTTTTTCTGAAAAAAAATGACTGCACATTAGCTACAATAAATACTTAAGATGATTTAGTGAGTACTGTCCAGGTATACATTTACTGTTTTTTTATTACATGTTTTTCTACTAGAGCTCTGTTACATCTGCCGTGGTATGGTGGTGTGCGTGCCTGTAATCCTAACACTTGTGAGGAGGAAACGGGATGATCAGGAGTTCAAGGCCAGCCTTGGCTCCACAGCCAGTATGAGGCAGGCCCCAGCTATGTGAGACCCTGTCTCTAAATAAATAAATAAATAAATAAATAAATAAGCTAAAAAAAGGAATTAATTGTAACATAATGCTATAGTTCTTCCTTTCAAAACAAATCCCTCGCTCTCATAACCAATGCCTTCCATTCCCTCTATAGAGCACAGTGTGCGGTGCTTTGGTTTCTGGTGGACTAGACAATCCTTGAGTAAGCTTCTGTATAAACCCATCTATGATATGTTGGGACAGCATCTCGAGCCAAGCAAGCCAGTCTGCAACTACACACTGGGACATATCGTTGAGAATTTACTTCTGATAAAAGCATGCCTTTTATTTTATCTTTATTGCTTTTTTATAATCAAGATCCAAAATTGATAAAATATTAAAATATTTTTCTACACATGAACCTTAATCTTCAATCATAAATATTGACAGTCAAAATCTTGGCAGGGTTGGTGTCTTCTGAGATCTCTCTCCTGTTTCTCCCTCTACGTCCTGGCCATTTTGCTTTTGTAGGCGTGTGGGTGCTATTTCTAGATACCTTACCAAAGGGAGTTTTAGAACAAGCCAACCTTAGCAAGCTCACAGCAAGGGCTGCTGGGAAGTCATTGACTCCACTAATGCAGCCACTGGAGAGTTACCCGTGCTCCCATTGATGACTCCCAGGCCCAAGTGAGCAGCCTTGGTTAAATTTGAGCCACAAAGGGAAAAATGAAAGCAGGATGGAGACATGGTGACAGGAGATGTAGTGGGTAGGAAGGTAACAGTGAAGAGAGATGAACAGGAGAGGACCAAAGTGTGCCATTTCCATATCATCTTTATCTATCTATTCATGAAATTATCAAATAATTTTTAAAAGGAAACTGCATCTCTTATTCAAAACTTCTGGAATCAGAAGTGGTTGCAATTTCAGATGCTTATGCATTTTTGGAACATTTATGTTTAATTAATGGAATGCACCAGAATGAAGCTCAAAACAAAGCAATAAGCTCATTTGTGTTTAATATACAGAATATTACAGACTCTGAAGATAATGTTTAAACTTTTAATTTTATGAATAAAAATGAATTTTCATTGAAGATATTTTTGCTCAAAACAATTTGCTGTAATCTTTTTTAGGATATGAATGGACCTAAAAGATAGACTGTCTAGTCTACTGTCAAGAAGTATTGTCTTAGGAAGAAGCTGGTCGACTCTAGGAAGAAGCTAAGTTCTGGAGAAAAGCCTTGCTTTAAGATTTACCCCAAAGCATCACACTCACACACCATGCACACACACGTACACATGCATACACATGTGTGCACGCGCGCGCACACACACACACACACCCTAGCTCAATCTGTTTTCCATGGATTTGTGTTCTCACTTTATACAGAAGCTAAATAACTCCATAAACAGAAATGCTTTCTACATCTTTATTTTTTCCCCTGGCATAACTTTTAATACATTGCAGAACTCTGTTCTTTTCTTCCTTATAAACCATTCTCATTCCAAGAGGCCTCTCAGGAATTTAGTTTTAATTTTTCATGGAATTTCTTATAAAAAGACTTGGTGGATAAGAAACAGCATAAGGGAGGGGAAATGTGAACATATTTTGGATTGGCAAGTGAAAAATTTGTGTCATATTATGTGACATTCTGCAATGTCACAAAAATTACAATAAAATGTCAAAACTTTACTTACTTAATGACATTAGCTAGTGCCTTGCTTTTTGCTCTACCATAACTATTACGACTAATATCGTCACTACAACTTTTCAAAGGTGACATCCATTACCGCCACAGTTTCAAATGATGATGATGGTGGTGGTGGTGGTGGTGGCACCTATTTTATTTGTGGGATGTTTCTCCTTGATTATTAAATATTATTATTGTCTGGAGTTTCTACTTACACAACACACTTAAGAATGGGTGACACTTGCTCACAGACTCTGAGGATTAGGCTTTCAGAAGCATGTGTAGGTTGAACCGCACTTACCTGAACTATCTGGGGGCAACAAGTGTTTTAAGATTTAGAAATTACTGGATGCAAGTTTTCCTAAAAATTGAATCCAAATCTAGACATGAAATTCACATTTATGTTTCAAATTCACCTCATATGAATAGCATAATAGGAATTTAGTATATTTTAATATTAGTTTTTTGCATAAACCACATATTTTAGAGTGTCAAATCTTCTGCTTATGGCATTATGTCACACTCAAAGGTTTTGGATTCCGTGGATGGAGAAGACTTGTCAGCGATAGAGTGCTTGCTGGTTATGGACAAAGTGCTGGGCTCACTACCAGTGCTACAAGTGAGCATGGGTTTTGTTTTCTCACATTCAGAATATCCAACCTATATAACTTACCCCTTCATACTGCAAACATGCTGCTACACACCTCCAACTTTCATTCAGATACTGGTAAAATGCAATGGATTAGCACCAAATACTTAGATGCCAGTGTAATTTCGATTCTAGAAAAGACTGGACTGGAGAGGCACCATTTCATCACTTCACTGGGGTGAGTACTGCATGTTTCTGGCTTATAAACCTTCACTAGCAAGCAGCTCTATAACAATTATAGGATTCATGCGAAGTCTGGCTTTTCACTGATGAAAACTTTGGCCTTTTGACTCAGAAAGATAGAAATGGGCACACATGGATGGGATTGAGAATAGGCGAAGGAAACTGATCACCAAAGCATTGTACCCATAGTCTCCAAACTTACACACATGAAGTATAGAAACCGCGGAATCCTGTAGACCCTGTCCCTCAAATGTGGGAGTTTTGAAATTTTTAAAGTCATGCATAGAGAAGACTGTGATTGTCTAATGATGGTCACAAAGCAGGGAATCCTATATGGGCTTTTGAAAATTGCCTTAGCTGCCACTTTCACAACCTCTTAAAAGACTTGGTGATAAAGCTTCTTAGAACCTATGGAGAAAACCGTGGAAACAATTTTTTGCATGTTTGATAATAAATGCAGAGCAAGATTCTATACATATGGCAGAATTTTGCTTGTTGCTTCCTTCATTTTTGCTTGAACCAAAGTTTAGGCTGGGTAGCGGAATCTCTAAGTATTAATGAACAGAACTAAGGAACTTTTATTTACACATACACACACACACATGTGCACGCACATGCACACACACACACACACACACACACACACTTTACAAAGTCAAAAAGAAAGCCACCACAGAAGCAAGTGCATATTCATAAGCCAGTGCTACCCTCTGAGAAAAGGTTAAAAATGGGATATTGATTAATAAGTAATTGAAATCTTCATGTTTCAAATTGATATGGGAGATGATACAACAGCACTCCCAATACATTATTCTAGAAAATTCTCCCTATTTCAGGAGAAACTGATATATTCATTGCAAATTCTAGCCATGATCTTTTAAAATGGTATGTAAAGCTTACTTCAACATAATCTAATTACTGTCCACAATGGAACTGCCTTTTAATATGTTTTCATTTATAATATTCTATGGACTCATTATTATGAACTTGTGGATACATGTCCTAAATAGCATTGATGCTGGGATAACAACTTATTCCCAAATGTCAACTGTGGTGTTTTTAACTGAAATCTGGTGCTTTCCTAGAGGTATTGAATTTGTTGGTTTAGCTATGGCTGATTGACCTTCCAATTTCTATTCTGTTTTGCAAAGCTCCTCCTTTTGTGAAACTTGGCTCTCACTTGAGGCTTCTGTCTACTGCACCTCTTTAGATGCAGTTGTGTTTCTCTCCTCATCACAGCCATTTATGAAGTTAAACATACTTACGTTTGCTAATAATAGGTCCATTGTTTCCTGTTTGCTTTCAGTTTGAATTTACTAATGAGATGTTGGTAATGGGAATTTAAAAACATATATATATATATATATATCCACTAATATATTAGAAAAATACACATTATTGTTGTCTACATTCCTTTTAAGGTAATTCCAAAGGGCTGAGACTATAGCTCTGTGGTGTTTTGGCTTATAACACACAACACCATGAGTTCAACTCCAGCACTGAAAAACAATAGAGAAAAAAAGAGGAAAGAAAGAAAAGGAAAAGAAAAGAAACCATATTTTCCAAATGTTACATCACTTTTAAGTATGCATCCAATATTTTAGCTGTTTATTTAAAATGTTGACTAAATGCTACAAATTAGAATTTGTGACAATATGTATAATTTTCAACAAATATTAGTTTTTATTCTTATATCATTATTATATCACATTTTCCATGATGTCTTATGTTTGCCTTTTAACTTCTAGAATATTCTTTTTCATTAAATATTTAGCAGTAATTTCCTCCTGGACCTGAAATTACTGATAAACCGATAGCATCTATGAATGTGAGCTTCTGCTGTGTGATCAGTTTTAGCCAAATCAGGTCACACGTGCATAAGACAATCCTTAAGGTCCACAAACTCGTCAGATGATTAACCTCTTTCAAAGCTGCTGTGCAGTAACACAATATAGACACATTCGAAGTGTATATTTTTAAAAGCACTTGGTTCTTTTAAAATATTAGACCTGGTATACATTTTCTGAAATAAGAGATTAACAAACCATTGTTCAAGAATGAGTATCAAATAAAAAATAAAAGATTAATAAATACTGGTTTCTTTATTGTTTTTTTCCTTTAACACAGAAATAACTCTTATAATATGGTCTCTTAAATTATTCCCGATAATTTATTTAGAAATAACTTAGGTAGGTGAGGGGACAAGGAAGCCTGTCAGGCAAACAAGGCTACCACTCTTTGATTAGTGGTCACGATGCAGGCAGTGCTCACTGGAGTTCTTTTGCCACTTTTGTAAGCATTTCAGACTGCCTGTCATAAAATGCTATGGGAAAAGGACAGTCATACAGTTCCTGATGCTGAAGAATTTGTACCAGAAATGTTGCCTGTAATAAAATATTCTTTTTTTCTATTTTCATACTATTTTTATTGATTATTTGGGGAATTTCACATCATGAACCCAGAGTACACTGGCTTCCTGGTTTCCCACAAATATGCTTCTCTAACCCTTGTGACCCCTACCCCACCCCAAAGAATAATAAGAAAAAAAGAAAAAACATCCAATGTGTGTTACTTATATACTCATTGGATTGTGGTCAGACTCCCAGTGGCTAGTCCCTTAAAGGACACTGAGTACGTTCCCACCTGCACCCCTGTCAGGAGCCATCAACTGTAAGGAGCTACTCTTTAGCATCCTTATCATGACTTCTAAGAATTCTCTTCAGTGGCTTCTGTCTAAGCTGTTACCTTCATCTTTGTTTTCTAATGAAAGAAAGCAAGCAGATGGGTTTGAGTGTAGGGGGTGAGTGTCTGGGAGTTGCCTTTGAGGGGAAAACTCAAAGTGATCAGAATATATTTTATGAAAAAAATTATTTTCAGTTTTTAAAAATAAAGAAATATAGAGAGGCTGAAACAAATATATGAAAGGGTGGTTCTAAGACCTTAAAAATAAAAAATAAAAATAAAAAAACACCTGAGGACTGCCATCCAGAAATGAAGAATAAAAATGTGAGCATGTAGACCTTCCTGTTTTTCCTTGGAGCCACTGTAGCTCAGCAGCAATGCATGACCTATAGATCCTGAGTTGAGAAGCCATGCAGCTATCATAATTCTGAAAGGTTATGCTGAATGCACTGGGGAAAGATGCTGGAGACAAACAAGTGTCAGAGATTTTGACAGGGTCTCAACTATACAGATGTCCAAAACTAAGTTACATACACAAAGACTGGAAATACATGGGAGTGGATATGCCGCTTAATGATAGAGCACTTGTCTCACTTGCATGAAGGCCTGGTATTGAATCCTAGCCCTGTGTGCAATTTCTAAAATAAATATGCCACTTTTCTATCATGTGCTGACCGGGGCAAATAAAATATGACCCCTTTACTTGTCGCCTACAGCAGGTAGAAGAGCTGGCTCTGGGGTCTTGAGAGCAGGAGAGCTGTCCCTGCCCCTCACCTGGTGCAGCACTTGGGAGAGCAGGCTATGCACTCCCTTTGGGCAGCATAATAGAGATGGTCCTGGATTGGGGCTGTGGATAAGCCAGCCCTATGAGCATGAGTGTAGAAAAGCTGGCCCTGCTTCTCGGAGAGATCACCTCTCCTTCCTTTTGTCCAAACCACCACCAGGCAGAAGAGTTGGCCCCGAGAGAGTCATGAGAACAGGACAGCAGGTCCTGTACCTCACCTGGTACAGTACAGTAGGGCTGACCCTAATGACAGAGGTACAGGTGAGCAGGTCCCAAGGGTATGCAAATGGGAGAGATGGCCTCAAAACTTGTCTGCCATGTGGGTAACTTGAACTTTGCCTATCCTTGCCTTGTGTCACCTATGGCAGGCAGGCAGGCAGGCAGCCAGGAGAGCTAGCCCTAGGGTCATGGGATCAGGAGAACTATTCCTACCTCTCACCTGTTGCATCACCCAGGAGAGCAGGCCTTACACTTTGACTGGCCCTGGCTGCTAGGTTTGCAGGTGAGCAGGCCCTGCCTCTTATGTGCTGGGTGCTGGCACAGAGGAGGGATGGGTGCCCTTCTTCCCTCCCTTGTCCTGCATGATTTACAGCAGATGAAAGAGATGGCCTTGGGGTCGTGCGAGTGGAAGAACTGGTCATGTCCCTTACCAGCTCCAACATTTGGGAGAGCAGGCCCTGCACCTCACCTGAGCAGCAGGGTAGAGCTGGGCCTGGTTGTGGAGTTGTAGTTGAGATGGTCCTAAGGATGTGGAAGCAGGAGAGGCAGCAGGATGACCTGTTCAGATGCCTCCCAGGCCAAGATCCAGGGCTTTGAATCTACCCCATTGAAGAATTGCTAGAGTGCATGAAGGAGCCAATCCTACCGATCCAAAACTATAAGATCTCCATGACACAGGGCAACAACAGGATATCCAAAAGGAGTCTCAGCAGAAGCTAGAGGGCTTGTACCAAACTAATGAGTCATTGCAATGAACATTTGCAAGCAAAGAAGTGTAGGCAAAAGAGTATGCTGTGGGACACACTGCGACAAACTATAGCTTCCATAATGATAGTTTTTTTCTCTGTTGTCGGGGAGGTTGCATGGGTGGAGGGCAGGTACAAGGAGAGAGGGAGATAAATGGGATTGGGCTGCATGATATGAAGTTTACAAAGAACTAATGAAAAGGTTTTAAAAAAACAATGTAAATAATTAAATTCACAGAAATGAGATTGTTTAAAACACATAACACACACACACACACACACACACACACACACACACTTCTAGGACATTCACTTGAGGTTTTGAATATTCTCAGCTATTTCAAAGCTGGCATTAGAAAAAAGAATATGGTAAAATCACTCTGATTAACTTAAAAACCCAAACCTTTAAAGTTTAGACTACTTCAGAAATTACTTAATGGCATTTAAAAACAAGATTTGAAACTCCATGAAAGAAGATGATAAAATCTAGATTGTCAATAATTTATATTCAGCATCCATAAAATGATTCTACTTATGCAAAGAAAATGTAACTAGATGAAATATTAGTTATTAGTCACAGATCTAGAAATAACAGAGATAATATAATTTGGAGAAATTTATATTGAAACAATTATCATAAATATGTCAGAACTTAAGTGAAACCATGAACAAAACTGAGAAGAAATGAAATGTATCCTTACAAACAACAAAGTAGCATTTCTAAAGCGAGAGTATATAATACTTGTAAAAATAAATTCACGAATTGGATTTGCAGCATATGGCACATTGGGATAGAAATATCAGAAACTTGAAGGTAAAACAAACTGAAGCATTTTTTTAAAACGGCATTATCAGCAATGACAATGTAAATGGCAACACACAGATAAAACTCTGCAAGATGACACAAAATGTTAATGAGAGTGTGGACCATCTGTAATTCAGACAATATTGCTGGGTATGTAAAAAGATAACCGCCATTTTGAAAACTTAACTTGGCAGATGCTAAAATGCTAAGTATGCACTAAGCATATGATCCAATAACTTTAGTATCTATTCAAGAAAAGTAAGACCATAAATAGCATTAGAGGCACACAATTATGCATTATGCAAATGAATGCAGAAATCACTGATTCTCACAAGAATACACTGTAGCACCAAAAGATCATGCTGGTAGCAAGAAGCCAGACAAAAGAAAGCACACCCAGGTGCACGTAGAAGATTTTCTAGAAAAGTCAAAACTGATTTATGGTTACAATAAGATCTATCATTGTTTAAAGAGAGGAGACTGGTTGCCAAGAATACCTAACTTTCTGAAACAATGAGTAGGTTCTATATCTTGATTACTCTGGCAGTTATATGAGTGTATACATTTGACAAATATAGTAGTAACAGGTGCATTTTATTTCAGGTAAATTATTATATATAAATCTGATCTTTCAAAAAGTGTCTTGTGTTTATTCCACCTTCTTCATTATAATTCTCTCCATCAGCACACTGTTAGCCCTGAGTTAAGTTACTGTAATATATCTCCCTTCCTATTGCAGAAACCTTCTGTGTGCTTTTTCTGGGTTCTGTCTCTGTCTGTCTCTCTTCACTATCTATCTATCTGTCTGTCTATCTATCTATCTATCTATCTATCTACCTATCATCTGTCTATCTACCTATCTATCATCTATCTAATCTATCTATGATCTGTCTATTTATCTATCTATCTATCTATCTATCTATCTATCTATCTATATCATCTATCTATCATCTATCTACCTATCTATCATCTATCTAATCTATCTGTCTATCATCTATCTTCTATCATCTATCATCATCCATCTATCTAAGACCTTGTGCACAATAGTGAAGCACACCATCGCTGAGCTACATCCACAATCCAGTGCTTTTAATTTTGACTTGCCACTGTTTGTCTTTAAAGCAGCAAATCCTTTACAGCACATTGCTTTACAGATGGTAAGGTATGATTCATAAAATCAAGACTAGAAGTTCAACACAGTAAAACAGAAAATAAAACATCAGAGTACTCCGTGCCTAATAGTTGTTTTTATTTAAACTAAAGTATTATGGTATGCACGTGTAGTGAAAGGTTCCTTGCTAATACTTTGCTCTTAGCCCACAAAGTTGCCTGGAGGACTCTTTTTCAAATATAACCTAATTTATGTGATCATGTCTGCAGAGGCCAGAAGAAAGTGTTAGATACACTGGACGTGGACCTACAGGCAGTCGTGAGCCACTGATGTGGGTGCTGAGAACTGAACTCAGGTCCTCTAGAACAGTAGTAAATGCTCTTAACCACGGAGCCATCTTTGGTCCCCATCTTTAAAAGAGTGAAATACATCAGAATTATACTAAGGGGAAAAGATGAAAAAGGGATACAAAACAGTCATTAATTTTGTTCAAGAATCTCAAAAAAAAACCTAAAATACAAATGTTATACATTCATAAGGAGAAAATTAAACTACACAAATGTCATCTACACCAAAAGCATACAAATATCAAGACAGGAAAGAAATGCCAAATATAGAAAAAAACAGCATGATGATCAGCAATTTATCTGGATTTAACTTTAAAAAGCTATCATTAAATGATGAATAAAATCACATAAAGAATATCATACAAAGTAATTGGAAGTCTTCTTTTCCATTAATCCCAGGCATCCATTCCTCTTTGACACCCTTTTTATGACTGAATTATTTGTTTGTCTAATTTATTTTGGTATATGCTTGTGTGGAGGCCAGCAGTCAGTGTTGCAAGTCTTTTTCTGTTATTTTTCACCTTACTCTTTGCAATAGGGTGTCTCAGTGAACCTGAAAGTCTTTTAGCTAACCTCTAGTATACACCAGTCTCTACTCCCATAGCGCTGGTATCATAGGCACGCACTACACCACACTCAGCCTTTACTTTAGTGTTGGGAATCCTAACTCATGCCTTCATGCTTGCTTGTAACAACAAGCACTTTATTCACTAAGCCTCTCTGGGACTTATAATATTTTGACTTATATGCTTCAATTATGCCTTAAAATCATTCTGATAACCATGACTTTCTCAAAGAAAAAACCAGGTCTTCATCTTTACAATGCCAATGTTAGCAAAGATACTTTGGGTATAATTTGGCTACATATCACAAGCTATCTATTGCCATAGGATACAGACCTGAAATAAAAGGAAGCCTCTTTGCATTATATGTAAATTTTATGCTCTAGGCCCCATGACTGTACATAAATTAAGACCCAGAGCCCAAAGTCTAGTTACTCTATACAAATATTCACCTGGTTGTTCATTGAGACCTTCAGTTTTTAAAGCTAACAATAAGTAAGGTGAAGATACTATTATTTCTATAACTTTTCCTCCATTAAATTAGTAAACACCTCAAAATAAACTGAAAACACATACTTAGTGTTTTTATTTCCTTCATAGATCATTTTACATAGTTTTTGTTTTGTCTCTGGCTGTTCAGCTGCAATTATTTACTTTTAAAAGGTGCATAGCTGCAACCAGTTGTCCTGTGAATACATAATTATGACAGCAGTGTATCAAGAGTGAAGAAAATACCTAATTAAAAAACTTCAAAAACTATCTAATCTTTTCTTAAAATACTATTGTTTTCTTAAGTACAACTCACCTGTTTAACCATAGTATGTGAAGAGAAGAAAGACATGGCATCACCGCCTTCTTTCAGTAAGCCCCTCGGCTCTGATGATATTGATATTTGGAGTAATTATTTGATATGTTATTGGTTGAGTAATTATTAACTAGTGATTGATATATGAAGTAGCTATTTACATAAATACCATAAAGTGTTATATCTTTCACAATGTTTTAAGTATGAAAATAAAATGTTAAAAATAATATAATATAAACAAATACTAAATATAAACATGAAGATGAAATAAGTAAAGGAAAAGATACAATTTGACACACTTAGAGGTATATTTATTAAAATCCACAAATGGACTCAAGTATACTGCAAATGAATTTGAATGCATTATATTGAAATATGCATCATTTATGAAATCTCTAACTTCATGATATTTGTCTAAGGCAGTTTTCTTTCCTAACTGGCCTGGCACCTAAAATTAAAGCATATATGAAATCACATCAAATATATTATCATTCCTACTTGAAATCTGAACCAAACGAATTAAATTAAAACAAATAACAAATTGTTACAGACAGAAGAAAAAGTCAAAATTCTCAGGCACTGAGAATTAGCTGTAAAATATACTTCTCCTCATAAACCGAGAAGGTGGGCACCTCTTGCCACAGATACTTGAAGTCAATGACGTCAAGATGTGTTTAAGTATATTCCAAATGGAGATGGAACACTCAAGACAAACTTTTGTCTCCTGACTTGTAGATTAGTGCCCTTGGTATGGAGTTGTGCCTAACTTTTAGCCAGTGTCAACACAGGCCTTCCATTTTACTATGATTCTCTGGGCCACAACCTCTACTGCCATTTACCCTGAGTGAGGAATCTTCTGCACCCGCTTCTCAGGCTGAGAATAAAAACTCACTTTTTAAAAAAAACCAGATATGACAAATCTCTAAACCAATGTTTAGTCCTGCTTCACAAATATGTCTGTCAGATATATTGGGCAAGAAGGCTGAAGATGATGCTCTATTGTATTAGAGAGAAAGAGTTTTGAGTGACTATTCAGGCAGCAAAGTGTCACTGTCATTTTTTTTTTTCCATTTTTGGAAGCTACTAACCTACACTTCCTGTTTACTCAGCTAATTTATTTTATTCCTTCTCAAGTCTCTGATGGGGTTGAAGACATATAGTTTAGTTTACAATTAAGCTTAACTGTTTAGGAGTTAAGGTGTTTTTAGGTTGATAGGGAGTATGGGGAGTGTGGGGGGGCATTATTAGACTAAAAGGGGGAATTGTGGAGGAATGCCTTCAGTGGATGCAACAGTTGTCAATAAAGTGCTGTTTAGATAATCAGCTGGACAGAAGGAAGGACAGGATGTGAAAGGGGGCACTTCCAAGGGGGTTGGAGGAGCTGGTGGCTGGACATTTGAGAGTTGGGACTAGTAGCTGCCGGAGGAGGAGGATCAGATTGGCAAGTGATTGGGATATATGTAGGCTCTGAGGCCATAGAATCAGAAGTTTGGTTTAGCTTACTACTAGATTAGTAGTAGTTTAGATTCTGCCCAGAGTAGGGTTTGCAGCTCTAAAATACGCTGATTATATCAGTTATTGGCTTACTGGGCCATACGGATAAGTTAATTGCAACAACAACGGATATATAAATTGGAACTATTTATTTCAAAAGCATCTTAATTAAACAAAATAGAGAACAGACAGGCCCATTGCAGTGGAATCAGCTGAGCGGTCATGTATGGTCACCATCTCTGTTAATGAACGTGATTTTGCTCCGCTGGTCTGCCTCGCAATTATTCTTATTTCAGGTGAACTCACACAAATCTCTTCATAAAGAGAGCCCACCTCTCATTTTCCAAGAGTCCTGCATAAATTTTAGAACTATCCATACAGAATTTCAGAGATCGATTTATCTTCTGTCCTCAGAGTAGAAACCAAGAGAATAAATCAAATAACTCAAATTAACCACTGGTGTCTGTGTTTTCATAATTACAGCATATTGTCCCTTCTCTATAATATATAGAGTGAATTACACATAAATTTCTTTTATCAAATCACAGCAATCAATACAACTAGTACACAAATAGATTACACGTTCACAGTGCAGATCTGTTAAGAAATATATCAAAGAATCAAATATATAAACGTAAGCATTGAAGCAGTGG
Organism: Acomys percivali; assembly: GCA_907169655.1. Taxonomy (NCBI): domain Eukaryota; kingdom Metazoa; phylum Chordata; class Mammalia; order Rodentia; family Muridae; genus Acomys; species Acomys percivali. Next base: position 77,946,723 of record OU015750.1, read on the forward strand.
GAAAATTTCACCATTAAAGTCAATGCTGTTGTAGCTCATACCAGCTATTAGGTGACAAGAGGAACAAGAGGTACAAGAGGAAATTTTCAGAAATCCCCCAATGCTTCTATGATAACTGCTTCCTCTAGATGAATGTAAAAATTATGAAGAATCACTGAGCCCAAAACATTGCACACAGTAAGCTCAGTTAAACCCAGGAGAATACTAAGAGTAACATATATTATAGGGGACACCTTAAGATAGAGAAAAGTGAGGTATGGATGTATCCATGCATTGTCTTATCTGGGTACTGAATGGCCAAAGCTGAGGCAGGTCCCCTGCTGCTCATGAGCAAGCTGTGATTCCGTCCCTCAGATCAGTGCATAAAGTCCTTCTAACATTCATCCCACCTGGCTGGACCCTGAAAACAACACCAGACTATGTGAAGGCCTTTAGGGACCTGCACACCCTTTCTACCTTACTTACCTCCTGGCTAGACTGCACTTTTAGATTCCTATCAGCCATGATCCGAACTGTTGTATAATATCAGTAGCTGACTTTACCCTGTCCTGGATAAAAACCAACACATATGGGTCCCCGATTAGAGTGGTCTCAATTTCAGCTCGTTTTCTGATTTAGATTTGGGGCTCAGGCCCATGGCTGCTACAGCAGTAGTCTCCTTTAGGGTACCCCTGCCGCTGCTGCATGCTTCAAATCACCACTGAAGATATCTTTGAGACAATTTTCATAACATTAAACCAATCCTGCCATATAATTAGCCCGGAATTTGATGAGGAGGAGACATGTTCCATAAGTAAACAGATTGAAAACTTTATTCATTCACATGGGGAGACTCTTGGATATCAAATTTCGATGGATGCTATCCGTCCTGCAGCAGTTCACTTGTTGGATGGGTTTTTTTTCTTCCCTTAAGTGGTACTTGGCTTGACGCCATCATCCCCATTAGCTACATAGTTGGTGAGAAACACTGGAAATCTCTCTTCTGCTTATCTAGAAACCTCCCTCTCTCCTAACTTGTATATGAGTCGATATTTTTTTTTCTTGATCCAACTATTGCAAAAGTTCTTTGTTTAAATCACAGAAAAGAATCCTCTAAATTCTGTTCGATGTTACACCTTTAAACTACAATTTATTAGGCAATTTGCATTTGGAAATCTATAAAGCTTAATTCAGCTGGGACTTAAAATCTCTTGCTATAGAATACTTCCTAAAAACAAAACTCTGCTGTTGATATTTCATCCACACATCTCAAATCGGTTCACAGGGTAAAACAGAAAGAATGGTGGATTTGACCAAAATGAAACATCCAGTGTCAATCCTGGATTTTCTGCTCATCTTGATAATTTAATTTGCTATGAGGGCTAAAGCCATTCACCTGTCCATTTTCAGTCTCTTATTTGTGGGTACCCAACATATTCCACGCCCTTTGCAGGCACCCTGAGATAAAACCCAAACAGAACAAATAAGAAACTATGTGGTAATGCAAACTAGTACAACCATTTTGGAAATCTATCTGGTGCTATCTCAGAAAACTGGGAATAGGGCTTCCTCAAGACCCAGCTACTCCACTCCTTGGAATATACCCAGAAGATGCACCAGCACACAACAAGAAAATTTGCTCAAACATGTTCATAGCAGTCTTATTCATAATAGCCAGATCATGGAAACAGCCTAAATGTCCCTCAGTAGAAGAATGGATAAAGAAACTGTGGTACATATACACTATGGAATACTACTCAGTTATTAAAAACAAGGAATTCCCGAAATTTGTGGATAAATGGATTGAGCTAGAAATGATCATAATGAGTGAGTTAGCCCAGAAGCAGAAAGACTCAAATGGTATATACTCACTTATATCTGCATACTAGCCCAATGGGCATGTCCTATGAAAGCCTTCCCTTACCAGGAAACTGGGACAGAGGGGAGGACATCCTATTGGGACTCTAGATGAGAGAACCATGTGAGAATAGCAAAGTAGAAGGATCCAGCGGGTCCTAGAAACCTACAAGTAGAACATTATGATAGGCAGATTTGGGCCCAGGGGTCCCGCTCAAACTAAGGCAACTGTCAAGGACAATACAGGTGGTAAACTTTAAACCCCTACCCAGATCTAGCCAATGGACAGGACAGTCTCCACACTTGAGTGGAGAGTGGGATATGACTTTCTCACATACTCGGGTGCCTCACATTTGACTATGTCCCCTGGAGGGGGAGACCTAGTGGCACTCATAGGAAGGACAGCAGGTCACCGAGAAGAGACTTGATACCCTATGAGCATATACAGGGGGAGGTAATCTCTCTCAGGAACAGTCATAGGGGAGGGGAATAAGGGGAAAATGGGAGGGAGGGAAGAATGGGAGGATACAAGGGATGGGATAACCATTGAGATGTAACAAGAATAAATTAATAAAATTAAATAAATAAATAAAAAGAAACTATGCGGTAGTGCTTATACTTGTCATAGAATTAGAAAAGAAACATTGGTTAAGAAGTAAAACGCATGGCACTGAGGGACCATAAAGAAAGTGTGACTGGCAAGGAGGCCAGAGGGCAGGGGTGGACTCTTGTAAGATTATACAGAATTCAGAAACATAAGGATTTTGCATGCACACAGGAGGTGAGCATCCCAGTTAAGAGCAGCAGGAAAGTTATGCAGAGGCAGAGAAGAGTAAGAAAATGACCTGAGAGCTAAGACCAGTGGGAGAGGTGAAAGTCCCACTGTTCTGCCTTGCAGGGCCAATAAAGGCCTTGGCTTCCAGGGTGAGTCACAAGGCCAAGAGCAATGTGATAACATTTGAAAAGAATCAGTGCTGTGTAAGAAAGAACAGGGCCAGCCTGTGCTGCCGATCAAGTACAGTGAGGGGGAGTGAGAGCTGCTCCAAACATGGGCGGATCTACAATGCAGAGACGGTTCAACTTGCTGTGAACTAGGGTTTCAAATAGAAATTCTTTATTGTGGTGTGAAAAACTTAGAAATACTGCCCTATTTTGCACATGCTCTAGAATAGACCGTGTTAAGAGCTCAGGATATTAAAATGGGGGCTTTGAACATATGTACATCTTAGGAGAAGATCCTGAACTGAGTCTGCTACATGATACCTGCAATCCTAAAGCTTGGAAAAGTGAGGCAGGAGAGTTCATATTGAGATCAGCTTATACCACCAATGAATCAGAAAAGGATGGAAGTTTAGAGAGAAAGAAAAAGAGAACGGAAAGGAGAGAGACAGAGATAGAGACAGAGAGACATACAGACAGAGACAGAGAGAGACAGACAGGCAAAGCAGAGACACACACACACACACACACAGAGAGAGAGAGAGAGAGAGAGAGAGAGAGAGAGAGAGAGAGAGAGAGAGAGAGATTTGTTGATTGACTGATTGATTTTGAGATAATCTTCCAAGGAAGTTTCTAGAAAAATGAACCTGTGATTATATATGCTACCTGAGTAAATCATATAATGGGAGTGGGAGGAGAGTACTTAGTACGACTTTTAAAATGGCTTAACTAGACATTTCCTTTGATTTGCACAGTTATTAGGACAAAGAGGGAGAAAAATAATTATTGGATCCAGAGGACTGGTCTAAAATCAGATTGGCAATTGTGATACAACATTCTCTTTTCTTTCAGTTCTGATCCTCTATCTATAATCACAACCCCTCCAGCAAACAGTGAGGCTGTGGAGTGACCTCTCACCCTCTCTCTAGTGTATCAGTCCCATCTATTGTCTTCACATTGGAAATAATTTTTAACCCCTATGACCGCTACTAGTATTAGGGCCTAAAACTTTCCTTTTCCCTTTAATCTTTCCCGCTGCCTTAACTTAGTTCCACTGGTGGCTAAACTCTGCCAGTCCCAGGCTCAGGCTTTGTCCTAGTACTCGCTGTTGCTGTGGCATACCACTAGCCAAAGCAACTCGGGGAGGCGACTATTTGGCTTACAGGTTATGGTCTGTCATCAAAGAATATCGAGGCAGGGGCCTAGAGCCAGGTCTGAAGTGGAGACCGCAAAGGAACTCTGCCTACAGGCTCGCTTCCTCTGGCTTCTCTTACAACTCAGGCCCACCTGCTCAAGGACAACACCACCCACAGTGGCCTAGGCCTTTCTACGTCAATCAAGAAAATGCCCAGTCCTGTGGGGGAAAGTTCTCGGTGCATCAACTTGACAACTGAAGCCATGACAGACTTCCTAATTTACTCCGTTTCTGCATGCACTTCACGCACCTCTGCAACCCATCCTCGGTCAGTGTTCTTGAGCGATCAATGCCATGTTACTAGCTGTTGGGGTCCTCCAGGTTTGTCTCCCCTTTGGTCTCCAAACAACACCTATGCAGACTTCACAGCATGTTATTCAGCTCTCAACAAAAGCCAGTATGTAGAAGGTACCTATCAGCTGTTGACTGTCCTCACTCCCATTGGACATTCTGCCCTAGCCTCAGAGCGATGACCCTTCTGTCTGCTCAGCTTCACTAGGTACCCACAACCCCGATGTTCACCCTTTCAGAGAACAATGTTCCAGAAGCTGGCATGGCTCCTTCTCATTCATCTGGCTTATCCCCTTTCTCTCAACAGGAACATCTGCCCCACAGATCCTCCCTTAGCAAAGGCTTCTAGAACCTTGCTTTCATCCCCAGCATTAATTTCAGTACCTCATAATATTCTGTGACAGCAATGAAAGTGACTATAATGGTCAACTTACAAAAGAGCCAAATAAAGGCTACGTATCATCTTTATAGGAAAAGAAAACCACACACACAATTCCTAAGGGCTTCCATTTACAGCACACAACATTTTTTTTGCAATTTTTAATATTGTTTGTGTGTATATTCTATATTTACAAAGCTCTGTTGAGCTTTAGCAAGGACTAGAATTGCTAGTTCTTCATTATGCTCTAGTTAGACTAAACAGCAACAAGGAGGGCCTGCCAGAATGTTGGCTAGCCAACTGTTTGGGGGCCGTGATTAAAGTAGAGGAAAGCCAAAGTGTGATCTGTAGCAAGGCTTGTGGCCATATTTCAAAGGATGAATCATTCTGTTTATCAGTAAAACTTCAGCCAGGGAGAATGGTTGTACTACTACACTGTCAACAAGAGGTAAGAGATTTCCTTTCTGGTAACTTCTGTCACTTTAAATAAATAGATGCCTTCTCAACAGAATGAGCATTAAAACACAGATAAATACATACACAGATAAGGTTGAACTAACCATCCAGAAACCTATTGTCTAGTGGATACAGTAAAATATCCACAGATAATTAAAAGGTAATTGTTCCATTTAATTACATGCTAGCTAGTCATGTAACTGAGCTTGAGATATGCATACATGATGTGAGCCACATGCTACTAGATGTTCAAGCGACTTTTTTTCCTCATTCATTAGAATTTGCAAATACTTCCAAAATAAGTATCTATTACTTACAGTAGGAATATCATAGCGTGACTTGGTGAGTAATTAAATGCGCCAAAGTATAAATATGTCACTCTCCTTCTAATTGTAAACAAACAAACAAAAAAATCAAAACAAAACCCATCACTTGTAGGTGAAGAAAATCTGGGAAAGAAAAGCTCATATGCTATTTAATGTGGTGAAGCTTCATAGAGAATAAACAGTGCAGGAACGTGCTTCCTGCACGTGTCAGATCGAAGAGTTAACTGTGTGAGTGAGTTGTGCTTGGTCCCATGTAACTGTAATGCCGGCTACACTGGAGGAGAGAGAGAGCAGTTGGCAGCTGCTGAGGCAGGGTGAGAGTAAGTTCAAGGCCGGCTGGCAAGGAAGCTCAGAGAGATGGTCTCTCATTAAAAATAAATAAATAAATAAATAAATAAATAAATAAATAAATAAATAAATAAATATGTAAATGAATAATAAGGAATGGAGATCGCTCCTTTATCTAGCTTGTGTGAGGCCCTACTTTCAATGTACTTGTTTGCCTTAAGTAAGAACACAAATAGAAATACATGAAATCAGAACTGTTTTGGAGCAGAAGAAATAGCATCATATTTCCTTCTACTTTTCTTTCCTGATAAACTGTTCATTACACAAAATGATCAACTAACACATTTCTATTTGCCTCTGTAAATGTATCAGAACCTGGGATATCTAAAACTAACTCCGTCATTTTCCCCAAAGTTGTCTACTTTAAGAGCTCTGTACCTCTGGGTCTGACACCAACATTCTAATTATCCAGTCAGAAACCTAGCAGTCACTCCTACGCTCCTCTCTCACCCCCACTAACAGCCTAATATTAGACCTGATCATTTCTTACCTCCTATAAATTATTGATTTCTCACATCCTCTAGCCTGTCTCTCATCACCTTGAACCCGGTACAAAGCTATCATGTTAACAAATATCAGGATTGTTGGAACAGCATCCTCAGTGCTGATCCAGATCCCCTTGTTCTGGGTTATTTCAAGAGGCTCACAGTGCTGCAATCAGCTCCACGCCCTTGGCTCCCACTGGAGGTCCACAAAGTCTCAAAGCTACCACACATCATATTTATACTACTGACATTATTAGCATGCTTCCTTGACACCTAGGCAGATCGAAGGTTCTAGAAGAGAATGACGTGCTGAGGCGGATAACGTCACTGTAGTTCACATTATCACCATTGTTGTTAAGTCATTTGGAAAAATGCCGTATGCATCATGTTTTGTCTTAAACATGCCACGCCACAAGAATAGCTAAATCATCCAACATGTAAAACTAACTGTTATCTACCTAGTACCCCCACATGTCAAAAGAACGACTTTCACAGAGCTTTGTAAAGCCAAAATATGATCAAGATTTCCACAAGGTATTTCACTGTTATGCTTCTTCAATCCCTTTTAATACCGAATGGCTTCCTCGGCTTTTTCTCTGTGATACCAAACTTTAGAAACAACTAGGCCAGAATTCTTGTCCAGGACCCATCTATTGGTGTCATTTAATTCCCTCTCCAGTTTTCATATCATCTTATTAATCTAGAGCTTGGTTCTGGCAGGTTAAATAGAATATTCATTTTTCTGCATAATTAGTTTTTATGTGAGGTTTGGTATTTGGCTTCATGTTACATCTCAAGCCTGCTGCTCCAGGGTTTCCTACAATTTGTAAAGTTTAATTGTAAAGATTAATCACTAAGTTAAAGTGGTGACTTCTAATTCCTGCCACTTAAATTTATATTTTATTTTACTTTCTTATTAGGAAATAGTATTCAGGCTGAAGTTTTGGCAACTTAGGAACCAATGAGGACTCTCTCCAATAAATATTTACTTAATGGTTTTAGTATCTGTTATCTATGCCATCATCTGCTATCCTACGGACCCATCGTTTCCTCTATTTAGAATATCTAGCATTTTCAGGTTAAAGCAAGGTTTCCTCCACTCTGCCTGCTAAACTTCAGGTTTTTGTGTCTGTCTAATGTCTGTAAATATCTGGTCCCCAGCTTGGTGACACTGGGAGGAGGTAGCGGAGCCTTTACAAGATGAAACCTATTGGGATGACCTTGAGCAATTGGAAGTATGACATGAAAATGAAAGAAAAGACCCTAGCACCTTCCTCACCTCACTTTCACTTCTAGGAAAAGGGCGAGCATTTCTGATATGCCACACACTCCTGTCATAAGCTGCAGCAGGGCCCCACATAGTGACCCAAGACTTCCAAAACCTAAGCTATAAGGCTCCTCTTCTGTCTACATGCCGCCTCTCTCAGATATCTCCATGGTAGCAGAAACTGACTCGGTTGCCACCCTAGACATGAGCATCTGTGTACATGTACAGATTTGGATTTCTTCCAACAGTTGCAATGAACCACAATCATTAATTTTTACCCCGCGTTAATCGGTTGCCTGGGTAGCAGCCAGACTCACTTCCTCCGGATGTGAATCTCACTCTAATAGTCTCACTTTAGCGCTTTAAACACTTCCTATGGAGGCCTGCAGGAGCCCCTTGGCGAGGTCCCCCTGACCTGGAAAGCCTCATCACACACACAATGCCTTTCTTTGCTCGCAGGGTCATACTGCCAATGCATCCTTCCTACCCCTATGGAAAACATATGCTACCTGGGATTTTCTTCCCTTTGCTCTGCCTGTCAGTTATTGTCTTCTCTCAAACAATCCCTCAGAGAAGGGTTACGCACCTAACATTGCAGAACTTACGACGGTTGGATTTTATACTTGTTTTCATGGTTTGTGCTCTGCCCCCATCTTGACTGGAAATGAGAATAAAATTGTTTGCTTCTTTACCAGACACAGTTTCTAGCATACAGTACTGCAACATTATAAATAAGAATAATACATAGTAAATAGTGGAAAAAATAAACATGTACGAAGACTAACCAGACAACAACCAAACATACAAACTACCAAACAAAGTCTTGAAAACTTATCATTGAGTCCAGTCATAATTCGCTAAAGCAGAAACATAACCCAAGGCACACAAACGCTCACTGCTAAGTTTTTACTGGTATGTTTTTTTTTCCATCAGTTTTCTAGCAGTTTAAATAACCATTTTATTTTACAGTCATTCAAGATAAAGGACACAAAGAAAAAGAACTTAACACAAAAATGGCCAAAGGTCCTACCAAGTCTTTATCCACGTCTGAATATAATTTTCCTTTCCTTTGTTTTTGTTCTTGTTTGTTTGTTTGTTTGTGAAATAAGGCATTCTACATTATAGCAAACATGCAGCATCTATAACAACAGCTGCATTTAAATGGACAATTGGAGCCTGAATGACATTCTCATGCCCCATGTAGCTAACGCTTATTGCTTATTGGCTGAACTACGTGTGGCTCTTATGCTGGCTATGTTGCAATATTTCAGCAAAGGAGCAAATTCCCAAGTCAAATAGAAACAGACCACAAGATGTTTTAAATGGGCACCTTCTGTAATAGTTATATGTTTGTATACTCACTAAGACCTCCGGAGGACCTAAGGTGGGTTTAACAGAGTGATCACGGATGAAAGAGCACATTCACTTTACAAAGAACTTAGTGACGATTAGTAGCTTTCGATTTGGTTTTGTCCTCACCAGGCAGGATCAGCTGGGTGAACTGGCAAACGCAGGCAGCCTCATGTAGGAAAACTACTGAAACACAATACAACTTCTAGTTTGTGCTAAAATGGTCAGCCCTGGTGCCCATGCCAACTGGACTGAGGTCAACAGAAAAATGCATCCAGGCAGACCAGTAGGACTTCCAGGTGCCCGTCAAGAGTACTCACAGCACAGTTTCTGCTTTGAGAGCCACACTTTGCCACCAACCTGCACATGAACCGATTCTGTTGAAAGAAATTTTCCATCCTGGGCTGCAAAACATTAAAAGCTTGGATCGCTCCTCTCACACACAGAAGAGGTGTGAGGTCACTGTTATGTGAGGTCCTTCTCTGTGTCACCTTGGAGTACATCAGTGACAACTCAGTCTTGTGTAAGCACAGTAAAAGATGCTGCGAGTTCAGCTTATGCATCTATAAACTCACATGTGTGCTGTCGTATGCATCTCATACTCTAAAACAGTTTGAGATTCATATTCCCCCCAAACCAGCGGATTGGGGCTCACTGAAACAGCCCACTGGGCTAGAGAACTTGGAGCTCAGTGTTTTGGGGTCTATCTTATCAATAACACTAAGTGATCAAGGCTGAGAGAAAGAGAAGAAATATTGGCAATTAAAAGACACACACACACATAATATATGTATTACAAGATACAGCTTCTAGCATACATTAGGGTGCCTGAGAAATAAACAAAAAACATAGTGAATAGTGTCAAATGTAGAATGAAAATACTTGGGGGAAAAACAAATATGCACAAAAATCCAACCAAATGACAAACATATAAACCAGCAAAGTCTTGGAAACTTGCTAGAGTCCAGTGGTAATTAGCTAAAACAGAAGCACATCCCAAGGCACACATACTAGATAGATAGATAGATAGATAGATAGATAGATAGATAGACAGACAGACAGACAGACAGACAGATAGATAGATAGATAGATAGATAGATATTCCTACCAGTAAGAATCTTCTTTTTCTTTTTTTGTTTGTTTGCTTGTTTGTTTGTTTTGTTTTTTGAGACAGGGTTTCTCTGTGTAGCCTTGGCTGACCTGGAACTTACATTGTAGACCAGGCTGACCTCGAACTCACGGAGATGTGCCTGCCAATGCCTCCTGAGGGCTGAGATTAAAGGCATGTGCCACCACATGTGGCTAAACCACTGGTAAGATTATTAAGAACAAAGTAATGGTTATTTTTTCTTCAGAAAACAAAGTTAACTTGGTTGTCTGAATTTTGTTAATTTTTTTTAAAATTCAGGCTCTTGCACTGTACCTCAGGTTGGTCTGAAACTCAAATGTAGCTCAGACTGGCTTTGAACTTGTGGAGAGCCACCTACTACAGCCTCCTCAGTACTGGTATTATAGGTGTGAACCACTATGCCTGAGCACTTATCTGAATTCTTGAATTTTTATGTAGTAAAACACACAAAACCTATAACTCTACAAAATGAGATGTTTAGAATGTGATCTGTCTACAATTGTCCTCTCCTTCATCTGTATACCAAAATACTGAGTGTTCTTGCTAACACAGGCAGTGAAAAGGGAAAAAAACCACAAGTATAAAAGACTAGCTATACCTTAGTTTTCACACAGTGCCTAAATATCCAATTTTCTAAAAATATCGAACGCCTTCAATAAAGCAGATATGTGATGATCATCTAAGACTCGTATCTGTGTCCAGCGCTATCTGCTTTTATCATTTTCTAGACATCAGAATGACCAATATCTGGAATTAAAGTAAAATGTTTAATTTATGTATTTTGGTTCCTATTCTGGTGTTTAAATCCACTGGGGCCAAGCCCATAAGGGAGTTAGCTCCCCTATTTCAAATTTCCTTATTAGTGAAGAGGGTCTTTCGGCTGGATCGTTCTAGTGTGTGACAGACTAAGGAGGGTAAGAATCCCATTTCTGCTGCGCTTACTCATTGGTCAGATCGTCATCAGCAATATGTCCTCAGCACTGTGTTGGGCTCCCAAAATGCCTTTTCCATGCCTCCAGTATAACAGGAATGAGAAACTAGTCAGCACAGAAAACCACCATCGAGTTAATTAATACTTGGGTGAAGTACAGAAAAGAAAGAGAAG
>OU015750.1:77962828-77975829 GCA_907169655.1 Acomys percivali
CTTTCTTTCTTTCTTTCTTTCTTTCTTTCTTTCTTTTTCCTGAAAGGCCTCCTAAGCCTGAGGTTTTAATACTAAGTGCTTCGCTCCTATACTGCACAGGAGAGTCATGTCTTGACTACCTTCCACTGGACTCTCGGAGATAAAAACGCTCAAGAATACGTTTATTTATTTACTTTCTTTTCTTTTTTATTTTGATTTTTTGAGACAGGGTCTCTCTGTGTTTACGTGTAATTAAATGAGGAACCAGCTTTTAGAAGTTAACACCCATGCCGTATTTTGTAAATAATAATAATGATGATGATGATGATGATGATAATAATAATAATAATAATCTGTAAATAAAAAAGGTAAGTACCTTTTTATTTGTTTGTTTGACTGGTTTTGTCTTGTTGTGTTTCTGGTGCTGGGAACTGAACTTAGGGCTTTATAGATGGTAAAAAAACACTCCACCACTGAGCTACACCATTGACAGCGTGTGTGCTTATTTATGTAAGCCATGGTTTCTGACAAGATTGATTCCTTTCCAGAAGTTGTTAAATGCAAAGATCATAAGAATGACTCTTTTCTTTCTTTTTTTTTGACTTTTTTTTATTAATTTATTCATATTACATCTCAATTGTTAGCCCATCCCTTGTATCCTCCCTTTCTTTCCTCCCTCCTGCTTCCCCCTCTACTCCCTTCCCCTATGTCTGTGACTGAGGGGGACCTCCTCCCCCTGTATATGCTCCTAGGGTATCGAGTCTCTTCTTGGTGACTTATTATCTTTCCTCTGAGTGCCACCAGGCCTCCCCATTCAAGGGACATGGTCTGATATGGGGCACCAGAGTTTGTGTGAAAGTCAGATCCCCTTCTCCACTTAACGGTGGAGAATGTCCTGTCCATCGGCTAGACTGGGTAGGGGTTCGAAGTTTACTGCCTATATTTTCCTTGGCTGGTGCCATAGTTTGAGGATGACCCCAGGGCCCAGACCCGCCTGTAGTTTTACAGGACCCTCTGGATCCTTCTTAGTGATTCAGGTCCCTCCATCCACCCAGGGTGCTTCACACTAAAATCTGTCTGGAAGTTAAGTTCTGAACTTTTTCCTTTAATTTACTTTATGTGAGATATGGGAAGAAGTGAAGTTTAAATTTTCCACACAGTCTTCTTTATTTGTTAAAATAAAAGCATCGTTCTACTTATGAATCCCTAAAACTTAATCACTCTGACCCAGGAAGATAACCTGTGACTGACCACAAAGCACTTGGTCCCATCATAGCATACACATACCGCATTTGGCTGCCTCATCTGTAGGAAAAATCAGAGTCACAGCATCTCAGAGCTAGAAAATCCTTTGAAAACATCTACTTTGTCTCCTTACCCAGTGTCTGACTTATTATTTTATGTGTATGAGTGTTTTGCCTTCATATGTGTCTGTGCACCACATGCACTGGTGCTTGGGAGCTGGTGAACCTCTTTGTGGGTGCTGAGAATCAAACCCAGGTCCTTTGCTACAATAATCATTCACTTCAATAACTAATTTAGCAGGAGGCAGAGGTAGGCATATCTCTGTGAGTTCCAGGACAGCCAGAATACACAAATAAACCCTGCCTTGAAAACATTATATAGATACATATGTATGTATATATATGTATGTACATGTATATACATATATGTTATATATATATAATTATTGTCTGTAATATGGCAATTCATAAACAGGTTTCTATTACTATGGTGATAGTCTTATACAGAATGAAGACCCAGACAGTGTATTGGAATTTGTATTTCCTATTTACTTGTTTATGAATCTGGTGATAATTAAACTAGACTTAGTGGCTACATTTTCAAAGCATTCACTAGAGGAAGAAAATTGATAAATTAACTGAAAATCCAGGTCTTTTGAGACGTAGCAAGCACCATGACATTTCAGTCTATCAGAAAGAGCTCATAGCAGTTTTGTAACCAGACACAAAGACTTAAAAAGAAAAAAATCATGGGAGCACATGAACCATAGAAATAACTGGTTAATAACCCAGTGAAGACCGGCTGCCCCTGAGTCATTCCCATCAACTGGTGTGCACAGTCTGTGCATTCTCAACTCAAGAGTATTTACATTATTTTAGGTTGAAAGAGTTATCAGTAGATTGGGAGGCAGGGGAGGGGAATTGTCTACTCCAAATTCTACCTGGAATGTGATGTTATTCTTTCACAAATTATTATAAAGTGTCACTTTTTCACTCCTTTCTAATATTAGTGAAATTTTCTTAGCAGCTACTCAAGGGCTTTGAAACTCAACCAGCTGGGTGGGTCTGCTGTTGTAACATGAGTCTTAGGATGTGTCTTATTGATGAGGAAGGTAGACATAAGGTGGAAAGGGGGAACCTCCTGACAACACTGAAAGGTTTGGATGTTGTAAGCACAGAGGTAATCATCACGCTCTGACTAGTCCAACCACTGACATTCAGGTAAGTTAGATCCCAAGCAAAAGGCCTCCAGAACTCAACCGTTTCACTCCAAGACCTAACATGAGCTTCTCGTTAAATGCGCTTAAAAGGCTTAGACAAGGAAAGGAAGATGATGCACAGGATAGTGTCAGGATTGGGAGGGGGCAGCATCCCTTTGCACCCAGAAGCCCTCTGTGTAGAACTAATTCACATTTCCATGTTTTGGAAGTTAATACCGAATGGAGCGCTTACATCTACAATCCAGATGTTCACCTGTGACAACATAGTACATTCTCAAACTCTTTAAAATAACCATTTGTGTGCTTGTCTCTCTTATGTGTGTGCAATGACATGCACATGTGTGCTTGAGCACGTGCATGCATATGGCATATGTGTGGAGGTGCCTATAGAGGCTAGAAGTGGCCACTGGATGCACTGGCACTGGAGTTCCATTTGACTGTGAGTCACCCAACATGGGTACTGGTAATCAAACTCAGGCCCCTTGGAAGAGTAGCAAACATGCGACTGTTGATCCATCTCTCCAGCCCAGGCAGTGGGTCTCTGAAGGACAGCTCCTTATATACTTTCTAATGTTTCTTAGCTATTTGTACAAAGAAAACACTTAACTGTGTTTAATTAGTGATTATATTTTATAAGATTGATCTAGATGACAACTGAAAATCTAAATAAATGATATGTCATAAAAAAGGTTTTAATTCTCTGTGTGTGTTTTCTTCCTAGCAGCAGCCTGGTCATTTATATCAGGTGTCTCTCTCCAGAGAATGATAGTAAGTGTTCTCATTCATGAGTAGAAAGCACAAGTTAGAAGACTGACTACACTTATCTGAATGAATCCTATAGAACAGGTAACATTTACCCTTAGGAAGAGCAAAAGGCTACTGAATGAGTTTAAATAATATGCTCACTGCTGGATAGCTCGTAAATGTTAAAGCCAGCATTAGCACCCTATAGCTATGTGACTCTAAATGATATTTTAACTGTTCGAAATGCCTAACCCGTATTATCTCTTCTAGTCCTTAAATAATGTACTCTGTCTGCCAGTGGTTACTTTTAGTGTCACTGCGCTATCATGAGAAAACTGGGTACAATAAGACTCAATCATCTTCCTGCTACTAAGTCCTGGGCCTTGGTGTTAGCAAGTTGGATCCCTTGATATTTTCGGTAAACAGCTGCCTTCCCCAAGACAGTTCACCCAGAAGATTAGGTTGGCTTAGTGAGTGATCCTGACTTCCCAGAAGCCCACCAGGGTGACCCACTGGGAAGTGAGGATGCTGTTCAGTCTCTAGGACTTCTTTCACATTTCTCCATCCTACTGGTCTACCCTCTACTACCCAGCCTGCAGCAGGGGCCTCTGACCTGGCCTCAAGGCATGGAGTGCTCTGGTCACATGTGCAGGAAGCAGTCTGTGTGCACTCATCTTTGAATAGGTGAGCATTATCACTTGATCTCCACCTTACAGATGCTCCATATGGGAGCTGAAGTATTGCCAGTCTCACGCGTGGTCATTCACCGAACAAGAGAAGCATTTTAAAACACACTCTGGAAGCAGAGTTATCATTCAGGAAAATCAAGCAAGAGCTCGTCCAGTTTGTCCCAGAGGTGAGTCTATGAATCGCAGGAGGCAATGGTAGTCCACCCGACATGCAGGCTCTACACTACAGTAGAAGTGCCCATGAGACCAACGGCTCCTAGGAGAGAGCACTGCAGGAAGATCTGCACTAAATCCCACCTGTGCTGAAGTGACAGGGATCTGAAGGCACATTTGCCCATGGCTATCCTGCAGGTAAGCGCTTTCCTCCCACAAAGCTGAGTAACTACAACTAAGAGTCTACAGCACAAACTCCCACCATCTGGCCCACTCCAGAAAAAGGCAGCTGACTCCTACCCAAGAAATAGCAATCATTCTAGATGTAAACCCACATGTAAAAATAAGTGTAACAGTGAAAGGTTTAAATGGTAATGTTAGAAAAGATAAAACCTACAACTATTATCCAGCGAAACCAAATCGGCCAGATCACAACATTGAGGGTATAAACAATAGGAGTTTTGATAATATTGAATGGTCCACAACAGTGTGGCATAGTCCACTTCTTCAGATAGACAGACAGACATGCAGACAGACAGATGATAGACAGGTAGATGAGAGCTGACAGATTTACTATTACTTAACTTCATTTTATTATTTATTTATTTTGGCTTTTTTGAAACATGGTTTCTGTGTGTAGCCATGGCTGTCCTGGGGCTTGCTCTGTAAGCCAGGCTGGCCTTGAACTCAGATATTCACCTGCCTCTGCCTCCACACAGCTGGGGTTAAAGGCATGTGCTACCTTCACCCACCTGACAGGTACATGTTTTTAATACTCCAACATTATCTTTACCTTCCCCTACATATTATCAATCCTCTTTTTAGAATATTAACCCTTTCTTCACAGTCCACTCACCTGAACAGTGATGCAGCACTGAGCACACTCCGCCTGCCCGCGTGGGGATCTCCACGTGCCACAATGGACCTTTTCCCTCGTGAGCTAATTTGGCGTTCAGAACACGTGCTGATTGCTTTAGGACACTAGACTGTTCTGTCGAAATCATGCCTGAAATATGTGGAGTATGTTTCCAAGAAAAACTAAGAAAGTGTGAAAAGGGAGGTGTGCTTTGGCAATTTAATTTTGGGGGAGATGTTGTCTAATTTCTGATGAAAACATTTCTATTATGTTATTATAAATCCCCATTTAAGGAAGGTCACGTGATCTCCCACTCAGTGTTCATCTCGTAAGGACCTAACCCTGGGTTTGAGATACACTACTGGGAATTCCCGTGTATCAGGAACTGTCTGCTATTATTTTCAAATGTTTCACTTTCCTAATACCTCATTTTCCCAACACTTGAGGCACATTGAATAATTATATAGATTTACTGTGCTGACAGAGAAAAAGTAATTCATAAAACAAATAGCAACTATAGCCATATATTCTGTCAGAAAGAAGATCTTTTGAAACTGGGCAGACTTTAAAATGTAAAGTAGGGGCAATCAAGTGATGGAATTTTCATCATCCCTTATTGAAAACAGTGTCGAGGAAGACAGTAGGAATTGAGGATTTTCAAATGCTTTAAACTTTGTCTATTTCCTTCTAGTGTCAGAAGCTGTGGTCACCACGAAGCTACAGGACTGGAGCTCTGGGAGTAGCGGACAGTTAACATGCACTATGTTTGGCCTGACCGGTAGCTTGTTTTTCAACTGTCTTTAAAACCATGAAGGCTTAATCTTCGTAGGAAGAATCAATAACCTGTAAACTCATTTAAATAAAGATGACATTTTTGAAAATTTAATGGGAGGTGAGTTTTTGCTTCAAAAAATTATTTTATTTTGTGATAAATAAGAGTGACCACTCAGATTTCTATATAGTACTCAATTAACTTATGAGGGTTATATTAGGAATGCTGTGTTCTCCTCACCGAGTCTCTGCCGAGGTGGACCCTGCAATGTGTGGGAGCTGCCTACCATTGTAAGACTATAGAAGCACCACTGGGGAGTGCTTCCTTGCTCTCGCGTGCACCCGTATGCTAAAACTATTGTTGGGAAATGAAGTTTTAAAAGTATCCAGGACAGACAGTCACTCCTGTTCCTTCTCCTAATACACATGTGCAGTGCACAAAGATCCTTAGTTCTGCTGGAACTGAACTATCTGCTATTATGTTATTATATAGATAGATAGATAGATAGATAGATAGATAGATAGATAGATATAGATATATTACACACACACGCACACACATGTACACACACATACATAAATATATAAGCATATTTTTACTGGCACCTAAAGTTCACATAGTTTCCTGCCTTTAATTCAAACTAAGGTGCCAACCTACTCTCTCTTACTTAAAAAAAAATATTGAAACAACCAACAGGCAGGACCTTGTCACTTTCACTGAAATTCAAACTCAGAAACCTAGGCAATACTCCCACAGCTCCAACTCTCCTAACTCTTCTAAGACAGATGTTAATTTTTTCGTGTGTGGGGGTTGTTAATTCTTAATGGCTTAATTACTTGTACTTTTTAAATAACTGAAACTCTGTAACAAAACAAAGATGATATGGTTTTCTATCTGACTAACATGTTGACCTAATCTTATTCTAAAAGAAAGAAATTAAGAATTATGGTGAGTTTTATTCACACCCACCCACACACACACACTCACACACATGCACACACACACACACACACACACACACACACACAGAGATACACACATCGAGAAACAGACAGATACATATGTAGATTTCGTATTAATATATATATGTATTCATATGTGTACAATGAAGCATATTATATGCTGAAAAACTTGCCATGAGGTTATAATCATAAGCCCTTAGAGGTAACAGATTCTTTTATTCAAAAGATTAATTTATTTGTTATGTATACAGTGCTCTGACTACATGTTTATCTGCACACCAGAAGAGGGCACCAGATCTCATTATAGATAGTGGTGAGCCACTATGTGGTTGCTGGGAATTGGACTCAGGACCTCTGGAAAAGCAGCCAGAGCTCTTAACCTCTGAGCCATCTCTCCAGTTTGGTAACAGGTTCTCCTCAGTAGCAGCATGTGTGGCACACGGAAAACCTATAAAGTTAAAATATACTTGTACACTATGATCCTTTTCTGCTCTATGCTTTAGTTCAAAGTAAAAGAACCAGCAGAACACTCTTGTCACTGGTCACTTGTCATTGGTCACTCAATGTTTACAGACACAACAGCTGGGAATTTCTCCTGGGTGTCTGTTTACACAATACACTGCGAATTGCAGCTCACTACAGTAATTTAGAGATAGTCTTACCATACAATGTAAGTCTACACATTCACGCACACCCTACTGCCAACATTCCCCTCTGTTTATTGGGAAATAGACTCTTCTACCAGGAGATAGAATTCCATACGTATTTTTGAAGAAATCATATGTATCTATTGAATAAATTCAGAAATGGCATGAGCTTCAGATAACAAACAACTTAAAGTTACCAGCAGCCTTCCACACCAAATTTTCAGACCTTAAATCTTTCATGTTTATGTAACAGTCATGTTTCTTGTAGAACAAGCTGTTCTGTAGCCTTGGGTAAGGATATCCGTGGGAGGATTCTATGGTCTGAATCCCACATGTTTTGCCTTCATTTGGAAGAAGGTAGTCATTTCTAAGGCACTGTATGTATGAAATGTTCCAACATTTCAGTCTCAGACATGTTTAAGTTCAAATAATAAGTGATACAGCAACTTGAGCTAGAAAACCAATGGCTAGCTCCACCCACCCTACCTCCAATACACATAACAGTTAAATATTCATCAAAAGTTTTATTTAAAAATGTAAACTTTGTGCACATGGGTACAAATATGCCTATATTTGGAATAAAGCTACCACAGTATATTAGAAAGCAATGGCTAGAAAGAAGAGAACGTGCGATACTAAGAGAAAATTCAACGTAACATAATCTTTTTAAAGTATTTGCATTAATTTCTCTGATTTTTTTCTTTAAAGATTTATCTATGTATTATTATGTATACAGTGCTCTGCCTGCATTTACACCTGAGAGCCAGAAGAGGGCATTAGATTACACCATAGATGGTTGTGAGCCACCATATGGTTGCTGAGAACTGAACTCAGGACCTCTGGAAGAGCAGCAAGTGCTCCTAACCTCTGAGCCATCTCTCCAGCCCCTTAACATAATCTCAGTAAGTAAACTTTACCATAAAGCAAACGTAAGCAAGAGACTTCCAGAAATTGTGAATTGTTCTTAAATTTAAGAAGCAATACTTATTTTTCCTATAAGATACAGCCTTAAAGCAACACCATTAAAACATACTAAGCGAATGAGAACATGGGCATGCAAAAAGGAATAACCATCTACCACTCACCATAAGAAATCCAGTACAAAAATGCTGATATGAAAGCACATAGTTCAAATCAAGAAGCATTAACTTTCCTAAGAAGGACTACTCTCCCCAGGCAGGGGGAAGGCCCACCGAGAAGCCTCTAAGCCAGCCCACTATCAGCATCCTGCATGCGCAGCGAAACGGAAGTTCAGAAACAGCACCCATGCAATCGTGAGACTTCCCTTCGCCTGGACGCACATGAGGTCTGCTCGCATCCACATTCTGACTGGTGGTTTTCATCCCAGAGGCAGAAACCCTGCTGGTGAACTCCTTGGGGTTCGACTTGCTATCTGAGCAGTGCCCTGATACAGACCCCAGAGTCCCCACGTACATCCTCAGCGTGCACTCTGAACTCAGACCAGAACTACAGCGAGAGGAGGCGAGGCTCTCTGACTCTGAACTCTCATGGGAGGGGCCAAGGGAGGGGTGGGATTTTATCCCGCACATATGAAGCTCACCATGCACGCCAGCGATGGACTAGATGCCGTGATGGCTTGTGAGTCACCTCTGCATAGGCCATTCTGTGGAATGCTGTAAATGCGACTTCTTGTGGGTAGACGCTCTCCTTGGACAGAACTCCACTTGTTTATAGAGGTTTCGGAAACATATGTTCGAGTGATCACATTAGTACAGCATGATAGCATAAAATCCTGAATTAGGCTAAAGAAGAAAAAGGAACCCAACTTTACGACTTGTAGGGAGACTCCAAGTTGGAATAACTTAGAGGGGAAATGTTAGGTTAAAATAAACGTGAGTACAAGTATCACAAGTATGACGAAAAGGGCGTGCAAAGGCGACATATAGCACGTCCTGCTGTACTGCATGTGTCGTTGGCATTACGACTGCCGAGACGATTGGATTGGCTGAGCAGGCTTGGGGTGATGAAAGGATTTGTTGAACTAAGAGGAATATGGATGAAAGTACAAAATGAACAGAAATAGAATAAAGCCAGGGCACACTGCCTCAAGTAGGAAGGGCGGGAATAAATAGGAGCGTGCAGGTGCCACGATGACGTCTGCTGCTGGCAAATCACCGAAACACCACCCTCCTGAACAACAAACACAGTGTACAAACGCCTGCACTGAGACTCATCCTAAAATAATAGTGTGTTTGTACTTGCATGCGGATGGATGAATGGCTGATTAGAGAATTGAGGGTAAGACTGAAAACGATGGTGTGGATGTTCAGATGCATCCCAATGCCACGTGTTTCCTGCTGGTGCTCAGTCCTTCTGTTTCTATTTATTTATTTTTGGTTTTTCGAAACAGGGTTTCCCTGTGTAGCCTTGGCTGTCCTAGACTCACTTTGTAGACCAGGCTGGCCTTGAACTGACAGCGATCTGCCTTCTTCTGCCTCCCGAGTGCTGGCATTAAAGGCGTGCGCCACCATGCCCGGCCTCAGTCCTTCTGTTTCAAAGCCCCATGAATCCACTTTAGCCACCTTTATTGCTGCTATGTTCAACATTTTTTTTTAATATTTCCTCCTCCTTTCTATCAGTTACATGTATCTTGCATCCCTGCTCTTTTACTGTTTTTAGGGAGAATTTAGCAAATGTTCTGAATGTCAGAATCTCACAGCAAAATTTATTCTGGGCCAGCATTTTTTTCCATAAAATTATTACTTCTGTATAATTTCTCAACTAAAAACCAAAGTATGTGTGTAACTGGAGGAGTACTGTACCTGAAGGCTGAAGTTGTCCTAAGAGGGGAAAACATTCAGCTATCCCAGAAGACACTTAACAGGTTACAAGTGCTAGGAAAATGTTCTAGAAACAAAAAACAGACTGTTACAGTCACCAACCTGCAGCTATCCTGAGCTGCTTTGGCCAAACATAGCTTAGTGGCCTTGAAACGGAAAGCCTAAAGGACCCAGGGATCATAGATCAGTATTGTTTTGGAGTGTCCCACCCACCTCGATCTCCAACGAGCCACCTCCTCTCGTGGGAGTAAGTTTTCCCTCAGTTTAAACGTGGTTTTCGCTGGGAGGAGCTAGAGAGATGTCACCGTTTATATAGAATGATCTTTAAAGTTCTACGAATAAGTCGGTCGCCAGCCCAAATTACACACTGTAATGGACAAGCAGGAAAAACAGGAGGGAAAACAGGAAATTTCGGCTAGAAATTTCCAATGGTTGGGGAAGTTCCTACCGCCAACTAACAAAAGGAAAGAGCTATGGAGTATTTTATATTTTCCTATAAAATATTTTATGGGCTTAAAATGTTTAACAGTTAAACATGGTGCAGACAATAAAATAGAAATAAAAATTAATCATTTTTTAACATTAGCATTTATTAATATGGTACTTCTATTGCTGTGTTAAGTTTAGTTGAAAAATGTGGTTTCCATGAAGAATTCAGCTTTATATTACTGTTCCCAGAGGTTAAAAAGAAAATAAATAAATAGCTTAGCATTTTATTATTATGTAGAAAAATTATTCCTCTTTGTAAAGAATAATAAAAGTAGATATGTATGTATACAAGTTTTCATGAAAATGACACCAACAATAGTTAAATTTGGCATGCATACCAATGGAAGGAGTTAGTATGGCTAGCCTAAAAGTAAAATTAATGCCAGAGATGGTCTCATTTTTTTCTACAAATGGAAATTTGTCTTTAGGTTTGTTTTAAGTACAAATTTAAATAGTCCTCCTAAAGTCCACAAACAAAAATCAACAGCAGAAATTAGAAATTCTCAAAGTGTTTTCAGGGGATGTCAATAATGCTTGTGCATGACACCCCAGTATCACTCCCCAAGCACACAGTCACACATAGGCGTGAGTATTGCTACCCACACTAGTCTCGTGTGTATTTTCCAAAGCTTGGCATTAAATAGATAATACTCAAATTATCTTTCAGTTTTTGAAATTCAACTCAGAAGTCATGAGTAATTTGTAACAGATGAATAATTTGCCAAATGTATGCTTCCATCACTCTAACCACACACCGCACTCAAAGGCTCCACTCAATAGTAGCATAAAGCCTTATAAGCTTTCCATTGCTCAAAAGAGTGATGTTAATTCATGCAGAGTGTGGCCCATGCCTGTATTTCCAGGACTAGGAAGGCTGAGGCAGGATTGTCAAAAGTTTGAGGCAAGCCTTCGATACATAGCAAGCCCTTGTCCCTGCCCAAAATCATCTTTATTTCTTCCATCTCTCCCTACCTCCTTCCTTCCCTCTCTCCTTCCTTCCCTCCCTCCCTCCCTCCTTCCTTCCTCTCTCTCTTTCTCTCTCTCTCCCCTTCCTCCCTTCTTTCTTTTCTTTTCTTTTCTTTTCTTTTCTTTTCTTTTCTTTTCTGAGACAGGGTTTTTCTGTATAGCCTTGGCTGTCCTGGACTGACTTTGTAGACCAGGCTGGCCTCGAACTCAGTAAGGTTTAGTAGGTTTTTTCTTTTATAAAAATTATTTTGAAAGGTGAATAATAAGCATCCTAACATAGCCTGACTTAGAAAATTATGACCTCAGGAAGATCTCCATGGAAAGCACTCGAGAATTCTTGTTTACTTACATTTTCTTTTTGGCATCGCTATGTCTGAACTATCCTCAGTTTCTAATTATTTTACAAAAACCGCTACGAGGTCAATTCAACAGGAATAAACAACTGTTCCTCCATACCTTGCCGTCAGCCCCCAAAGAGCCTATATATTCATGCAATAGGTATAATTCTAATATAATGCTGTACATCTGCTAAGCTGATTCCTCAATAGGCTTAGAATAAAATAATTAAATGGGTGAAGAGCGTAGCAAGCAGTGCCCCAAACTAGCAGCTGTTAAAGGGGAAGAAGCCAGGGTTATTGCAGATCCTTTTGTAACAAACAATGGAAAATAGAGCTCAAAATTATAGCATAAAAATAAATTGTTGAAAGCCAAATGTATCTAACTTAACTGAATTTTGGTTACAGAATTTTGCAATTGGATACTTAAATTAGTTGGATTTTTTTCCAATTAAACAGCAAAAATTAGTCCCAGAAAGATTTATGACTAAATAAATTATCCCAATTTGCATCTGTCTTTTTTTTTTTCAAAGCCAGAATATATACCATAGAGCAACCAGAATACAAAGATAAAGGAACATTTCTTCAACCTAAGGGTTTTTTCATCTAAAATAAAAGCAGCATTTTTAAATATGAATCAAAGTGAGGCATATATGATGACCGGAGATGCAGTTTCTACTTTTCACATAGCTACCTGAAGGCAACTGGAGAATAGGAGTAGCCTGGAAGACAGTCTCCCAAGGCCTCGCAGGAAGACGCCTTGTCCTGGGACACTCGCACCATCTCCAGAGGCTGGGGATAAATTCTCCTTACCATACAAGAATGGGAGAATTTCCAGCTCCCAAAAAGAAAATATGCCCCCAAATTCTTTCACCCTCATACTCTCTCACATGCATGCATCTAGAGTGGGACCTTTGTCCTTAAGAAAGGTGGAATAAGCTGGGTGGTGCTGGTGTGCTCCTTTAATTCCAGCACTCCAGAGGCAGAGGCAGGTGGATTGCTGTGAGTTCGAGGCCAGCCTGGTCTACAAAGCAAGTCTAGGACAGCCTAGGCTACAGAGAAAAACCTTGTCTCAAAAAAGAAAAAAGAAAGAAAGGAAGAAAGAAAGAAAGAAAGAAAGAAAGAAAGAAAGAAAGAAAGAAAG